>JAJGOT010000156.1:1407500-1560873 GCA_022457155.1 Cladopsammia gracilis
TTGGATGAGGATTCAGATTAAAGTACCACCACAGCAGGGTCTACTCCAAGCAGTGGAGTGGAGGGATCTCCTTCTGGGCAAGGTAGGAATAGCAAGTAGTCCGAGAGATCTCTCCTCTCTTTTGTTCCCTTGTGTTGCCATTTAAATGCATACTGTGGACAATGGTTGCCTGTGTACTTATTCTTACTAGCTATTTCTAACTGTCCTGTGCAAAATAACTGCAAAGGTGAATTTCCACTTACCTTTTTGGTTAATAAGAATAATGGAAATTGGTTGATTCAGCCAGGGGAGGGGAATGGTAAAATCATAGACTTGCTGAGACGCCAAGACCTTGCTTAAAAATGAGAGACACAAAGAACTTACAAAATTGAGACTTCAGGACTCAGCTGCAAAGATATGAATTTTTATTATATTGCAGTAATAATCCACCAATCAAATGTCTGCATTGTGGTCATGCGCCGAAATAAAATCCGGGTGGCATAATAAAAGTTTAAAATTTTGTCAAAAGTTTGTCAGGGATTACGTTCTACCTTGGTTACTTTTAATTTAAATATCTCGTCCTAGTTCTTCAAAAGGTGGATAATGCTATCCACCGGATAAATTACTATCGAATCCAGTAAGGGTACAATGTATAACTTTTGAAAATTAAAATATCTCAGTGGAAGTAAAAGTGGAAAAAAAATTGTTAATTACCTTGGTTACTTTTATTTTAGACATCTGGCCCCAATTCAAAAGTTGACCGTGGATAATGTTATCTACTGGATAAATAATTACTAACCTATGGATAATGCAATTGGTTCTTCTAACACTTATCTGCTGGATAGTGATTTATCCAGAGGATAGCACTATCTGCATTTTGAACAACTGGGGCCTGATGGCTTATACTGTTGAGCAGTTGGGTGGCTCACTGACACTACCCATAGTCACTGTATTGTACATTGTAAATGTCATTTAACAGAACCACCATCACAGCACCAAAATCAACTGGCACAGGTAAACCAATTATCAGACTTCAACCAATCTGCACAGTCAGACCAACTGGCACAACTGCTCCATTCTTCACAGTCAAGCCAATCTGCGCAATCAGACCAACAGGCACAACTACTCTTTTCTGCACAGTCTAGCCAATTTTCAGACTCCAACCAATCTGCACAGTCAGACCAACCAGCACATTTACCCTATTCTGTACAATCCAACCAGTCTGAGCAATCCAACCGATCTGCTCAAGCGACACAGCAGAGCAATTTGGACTTATCTCAGCGAGGTAAAGTAAAACATATGCCGTAAACTACATGTAAAAGAAGTGTTTATCGATACGCCAATGGTTTTCATCACAGTATAGACAGTCAGAACATGATGCAGTTACACTATAATATGTATAACAAGTATTAATAAAATTTCAGCATTGACAAAAGAATTCTCATGCTGGGAATTTCTGATGATAATGATTGGAGGAAACTAAACTTTTTGACGTTTAATTATCTGTTACTGGAAAAAATCTACCTGTAAGACTTTGATTTCCCTAGTTTTGTTGATTGTTTGCTTAGCATTTCTTTCACCTAGAGACAAGTCAGGACTTTGAACTTGAAACTTGAATACTTGATGTTGTTGTTGTTTTATTTGTTAGGTGAGGACGAACACTTGACTTCTATGCTTTATGATGATAATGCACCAAAAAAGGAAGTGATTGTTCATCGGAGCACTATTAGGAAAGATATGATTGAAATTTTCAGCGATCAGAATATTTCAGGCTGCTTGATAGATGTCATTGTCATTGATGCCCGGGGCCAGCAGGAAGAGGGGAGAGGCAGGGGAGTTTTGCTGGATATTCTTACTGAATTCTGGCAGAAAGTTTTCACATCACTTACAGTTGGTAGTGGGGAGAAAATCCCCTTCATCAGGCATGATTTGCAGAAACCTGAATGGGAAGCAATTGCAATAATTCTAGTCTATGGTTATAAGACTGTTAAGTACTTTCCCATAAGTCTTTCACACCTGTTTTTAGCATCTTGCTTGTTTGGAGAAGAGAGCATTACACCTGACTTTCTTCTGACATCATTCAGAGAGTACATTGCTGCTGAAGATGTTCTTGATGCATGCCTCAGTGATGCCTTTGACCCAAATGATAAAGATACACTTGATTTTCTTTCTACTTACAAGTGTTTTAGGATGCCAAGAAAGGACAACATTCAAAAAATAATCATTGAACTAGCCCACCAAGAACTGATTCAAAAACCACGATATGTTCTGAACAGCTGGGCTCCTATTGTCAACTCACTGCGCTCTGACTACCATTTCCAAACTCTAGAGGGTCTCAAGGGTCTCTATGACATCAAACGCCCAACAGCAAAAAAGATTATTAAATTGTTCAGAGCTGAGCCATCTAGCGACGCTGAGCGTCAGTGCCTTGAACACCTAAAAAGGTTTGTGAAATCTTTAGAAGGGAAGGCACTTACAAAGTTCCTACAGTTTTGTACTGGAAGTGATGTGATCACCACAGATGCTATTGAAGTTTCTTTTTCTTCGTTGGAGGGTCTACAGCGACGTCCCATGGCTAGAACATGTGTGCCTCTTCTGGAGCTTCCAACGACGTATGACTCATATCCAGCACTTGTAGAAGAATTCACAAATGTAATGAACGAATCCCAAGCCTGGTCATTTGACATTGTTTAGTTATTAAGCTCACTTTGTAAAGTTCTTAAAGAGGTGAAAGCAAAGCCCAGAGTTCCCAATTGATGAAATTCAAGTCATAATCAATAGTAATCAGTGACAATTAATAGTTTGTTATTGTTATAGTTTACCTTGTGTAAAGAAACAGCTTTATAAACACAGAACTGGACTACTTATCCTCTTTCCAAAAGGTGTTATAAATGATAGACTATCATAAATTGCATACTGTTTAAAATCGATAAAGATCAATAGCAATTTAGAGGACTCGAATTGTGAGTATCGATTTTAAGTTTAAATATTGCTTGTTGTTTAAAGATTGGGATGATTGATTTTCATTGATTGGGAATGATGGGAGCAAAGGATTCTACCTGTTCAACGATTAATAATTTATTACTGTTCAGTTTGCACTTGATCTTTGACTATTGCTCTACTTTAAAAAGACTTGCATACAAACCGAAGCAAGTGATGGAGGTTGTAACCTACTCTCCTCTAGTTGGGCAGATGAAGTAATTTGTTTTCACAATTAACGTGGCCTTGTTCTAGTTCTACATTTGTTGTGGGCCATCATTTTGACTACACTCGACATTTAAGTGCCACAATGAGTTCTCTGAGGAGTTAACAGCGCTGCTGCATAATAAGGAGTCATCGTCATTCAACACTAAGCATGGAGCATACACAAGGTAAATACTTCGTGTACCTACATTGTACCAAATGAATGCCCAGTATGTTATATTAGTTCAAGATGATGCATGTTCATTTTATTGTTTAATAACAATGTTTAAATAAGGTTCTGAATAATTTTACTGATTACCTTATAAGTATCTAATTTAGGAAAATATTTTATTGTTAACAAGGCTATTGGTTACTGATCTTTAAACTGCACGTCTGTGACAGTGCATGTGGCATGTTTTCAGGTTTTACCTCAAGCCCAAGTTACATTAGTCAAAGAATGCAGGTTCATATTTTTTTTAATCGGAAAGTTAATTATTTATTTTCCTAGTAAGAAGAAATAACTGATTTCTGGATTTTCATGTTTAGAACATATTCTTTTGTTGTTGGGTTTACAAGTTACCATTTTTAAACTGTATTGTGACAGTGCAAGAAGCTCATGCAAGGTAACAGTTTTCTGGGTATAGATACCTATGTGATTTTAGCATTTAAAATGATGTGAGTTCATATTGTAAATATACCAAGACGCTGTGGGAGCGTATACTTGGGCGTCGTTGTATTAGGCATATCTTCGAAAATTGCCAGCACGTCAGTTTAGGGTTTGATGATAGGGAGTGCACTGAGTATTGGGATAGTCTTGTATGTCGTTGACTGTTGGTGCACATTTGTAAAGTGGAACACGTGAAGACTTACGTGAAGTGCGGGTGCAAGGTTTATATTTAACGCTTGTAGAATTTGGAAAAGCTTAATTGTAATTTGGCCAGCGAAACTGCAAGGAAAACAGAGAAACATGGCAGCGCATAGTCTGTATTCAGGTTTCAAATTACCCTTTTGACATATGCAAATTCGGTGCACTTTTTCTTGACAACTACAACAAACTTAAAAGGGCTAAATTTGTTTTCTGTCTTTTCTGCTACGTACCTTTCCCCGCTGTATGACATCGATTATTATATTCAGTTTCATTCAAGATTTATCTTCACAATTGGTAAACATGAATTTCAGAAAGAATTTTACACATGAATTTTGCGTGACTGACGCACTGGCACTTCGGGGCCCTTGTTTACATAAAGTGACCTATTTTGGTTTTGTTCGCTTTCTGACTGAAAACTCACTCCATTCGAAATTTTTCCATAGCCGTTCACAGCCAGCCGTTCAAAATTTTGGTTCTGTTTCGGCCGTTCACTGCAAGCCGTTCAAAATAATTCTTCAGGCGTTCAAATGAAATTCCATCTGTTAGCAGATCTCGTTGCCTAGCACGTGATCAAAATCTGCCATCAAGAAATTGTTCTTTCTTGTTGCACCTTTCTCGATGTAGTGTGAAAGTTATTTTATTGTTATATCTAGAAGAACTAGTCGTTTGAAACTGTATTTTTGACTTTTGTAATGGACGATTTTATATAAGTGACGATTTGTCTGCCCGTTTTAGCGCACGGATGGGAAATTGTCATAAATCGGACCGTTCCATTCTAAAGAGTCTAAAGATGTACATGTACCCTTTGAGAATTCATAACTCGAATAATATTCCATCGATTCAATTGAATTAAAGACTGAATAACGGCTAAAGAGTAAGCGATCAAGATATCAGAATTTATCTGCCACTACAATTTAATTTTCGCCGGCGAGCCTATCAAGAAATCGTTGAAGCTAGCCAAGTCGACGCCAGCTGACCAGCATTCTTGTCGTTACGCTTGACTGAGTTTGACGCACGCGCATTAGAGCCCAATTGCAAATTCGTGCACTACCAAACTGCATTTTATAACTTGGGTTCTCCGCCCAAGTAAATAGAAAATGATTTACATTTGCATAAATTATAGAAACTACAGATCATTCATCACGTTAACAGGGCTGCAAATAATTATTTTATTATTTTTTCTTGAAAGGACATATGTCCGACTTAGGCACCAGTTTGGTTGGATAAACGAAAAATTTGGTCGGACATCACACTATTTACCATGCATTACAAGCGAGCATACATGACGTATTCAATGCTCAAGGGTTTGCAATGCATTATAGGGCGATTTCAAACACGATCAGCCATTTGCAAGTTTTCCGGACATAATGTCCGACCACGGTTGCGATTTTGTCGGACATTGGCAAATTTTGGTCGGCCATTGTCCGATGACCGACTGTTATTTGCAGCCCTGCGTTAATATGTTCTATGGATGCAGAATTTAACAAACCTTTCAGGATACAGAAAATAAAAAGAAATTGACTAAGTGACTTTGCTTTCTTGTCTGGGTTGTTTGCCATGCATGGGAATATCAAGCATAAAAAAGTTATTTTTGTTTACTCTCTATCAGACTGGAACTTACCCATGATGTGCTAGGCAAGGAAAAATTTAGGGGAAACGTTTTGTGGCTTAGACTTAAAATTATTCTACTGTGTGAGACCTTTATAATTTATTCCCACTTTAGCCATAAGAGTACTTGCAAAACAACAATAGCAACATGAAATGCAATCATAACCTTTTTGTTTTAGAACAGTGAAACCCCAACTACCCCGGTTATATGTCCACCTTATTACTACAATCACATTCACCATCGTCATCCCATGATCACAGTTTTGCTGTAATGCGGGCAAATAAAAGCTTCCTCAAGTTCCTCTTATCCCTTGCACAGTTGGTTATATTTCTGGGAGAGAATTGGCCATAGTCATCGCCCAGTAGTCACTGGATGTATTGTAAACAATCCAAAACTATTTTGGCTCAAACTTAAAAAACACCCTAGGTAAAATTCTTTTCTAAAAACCTCACTAATGGCCGTTAATAGCCGTAGTCACTTTCACAGGGTTTCACTGAATAATTATTTAATTAATATATAATTAACATTTAAACAGTGATTGTTACAAGTTTGCCGTTTTGCTTAAAAATGTATACTTGCACAATTACACACAATGTCAAAGTCTTCTTTGGCTCATTTAAAGCCAAACATAACACCTGAATTTACATCACTGATTAATGATAGATTTCTTACACATTTAGCAAAATGCTTGTTTACAACTAGTACTACGTTGCTTTACACAAACATGTTTATCCTTCTAATTGCTTAAGACTTTGAATGAGGTTGAAACCTTCTCCCTCATTGAGTGGATAACCCCAACCTTTGGTTTCCATGATGTACTCAAAGTATTCCTTGTATATATTCTCTTCTACTTCCATTTCACTCTGTGGCTCCACTTGCTGTATCTTTGCTTTGGATACAGGAACAAGACAATCAACACCCCCTGTGTTTTCTGGCAGGTAATAGAGGATGTCAGGCACCCCTGGAACTGTATCATGACGTGACCTAATATAATGACTGTTCCAATGGTCTCTTACATTGTCAAGTTAATTTTGAATTACACTTGCAAAGCGAAACCAAAGACATTCCAAATGAAAGTCATTTCCGAGTTCTATTATCCTAGATTCACACATGCCCTTGAAGAAATTTATCCACCAGTCTGAGCGGCTTTGTCTAAAAAAAGACCGCCAACCTTCAATTCTTTGGTTTGAGGGAGAAGATCCATATTGGTGAGCTTTTGACCCTGCAAACTCATCATCTCCATCAGCTCGAAAATAGGACTGCATTGCAGCAACCAACACATTTTCACTTCCACAATCAGACCGTACAATCATTGGACAGCCTCCCACATTCTGGACAGCATCCAAGTAAAATCTTGTTGGAATCTTGGGATTATTGTTGGATCTGTCAACTTCCAACCATATTATTCTTCTGCTGTATCCGCAAATGCATCCGTGAATTGGAAAACCATAGGGTTTCAACTTGTCGTATCCTAGAAAGTGAACAACATTCCACTCACATGACAGCTACGGAAAGCTTAGCCTGGGAACAGGCTCTCTGTTTGGTGAAAGGGCGAAAAAATCATGAGACAGCAAGGGAGAATTTGGGAAAGGGCAAAAAAATTGCAAGGAGACGGCGAGGGGGATTGGGAAGGGAAAGGGGATTGGGAAAGGAAAGGGAAAGGGGAGGGGGAAGGCTGACTGACCGACCGAACGAGGCCTGTTCACAGGCTACAGAAAGCTAAATGCCCCTAGCAGTACTTGATTAACAATGAAAGCTATTTGGCATTCACTTAAGGGTGTTATGTTTTTTAGATGCTTATATCACTTATTGAAATACCATTACAACTGACAGAGCTGTGTAGTACGAAGGTAACTTGGAGAAAATGTTGTGGTTTTATTTTTATTTTTGTTTGTTTTTGTGAGTGGTAATGTAAGATATTGAGTTAAAAACAAGGGAAAATAAAAATCAAGTCTAACATAACATTAAACCACAACACATACCGTAAATATTCTATTAAGCGCCCCCCCCCCTCATTTTTTCCATGTACTTTTGAGGGGGTTGGCTAAATAGAGAGGGAGGGCTTATTCAATTTAGTGAAACACAGTGCCGTTAGAAAAGAAAGAGGAAGAATCATACGGGAGTTATGGTACTTAATTCCTGTTTTGGACGAGGGGAATGGCTGTCTGGCATGGGGATTTGAGTGATTATTACAAATTTTACTGTACTTTGATCAAAGTGCTAGTTATTCAATCACGTTAATTCAATCTCAATACAGTTTGATGGCAAAACTATAACGAGGCAGAGGAGGAGTGGGGGTGGGGCTAAATAACTTTCTTCCTCTAAAAATGGGGGGCGGGAACTTTATAGAGGATTTACGGTAACCTTCGTGTATGCGATCTTTGACTTGTGCATTAAGGGCCTTAAAAAAGACGTTTGAATGTCATCAGAGCTGCAGCTGTAGCAATGACACGTAAGACTTAAGTACATGTATTTCCAAAGTCTCCACCCATTCCTAGGGAATTAGGGCAAAAAGATGTCTGATATTTCAGACTACATTGACAAGTACATTGGAGATATGGCATCAAACACTCTGAATGATAGAAAAGAAAATTTCCTTAAAGTCCTTTAACTTAAAGCTTAACTATAAATTCAATCAATACATGTATAACAATTTACCATCGATATGCCAGCAGAGGTTTGGTCCTTCAGAAATGTAGGTCCGTCTCTTAAGTCGTCTTGATCTTCTCTCCTTGACTCCCTCAGGGTCAATTTCTCTCATGATACTGGCCACCAAGCTTCTCGGAACGTTGACGTGGTGTTTTAATCGGAGTGAATGCAAAATGTAGCGATACCCAGCTAGTGAACCTGCTCCTTGCATCTCCAGCTTTATCAGCCCCCGTAGTAAATCTTCATCGTAACTACAACCTCTTCTTTTTAACCCAAACTCTTTTAGCTTCCTTTTGAGCGTTCTTACGTGCATGTTTACACCATCGAGTTTTTCCAACAAACCAACAATGGCGCTGTAAGGATATCCCCGATGGAAATACTCTGTTATGAGTTCTTCAACGTCCACCGAATTCGCAGCTTTGTTCGAGGTCTGTTCAACCACCTCGTTGATCTGGTGGCCACATTGCCCGCAAAACTTTGCCGAAGAAAAACATTGGGCGCCACAAGAACTGCAAAACATGACATAAAAATATGGCGCCTTCCTCCCATGAGTCGTGAGTTGAGTAGGCCCTGAGTATAGCTGTACCGAGTCCTCCTCCTCCCATCACTGCGCGCGCATCCTTTCATTTATTTAATTTGCAGTAACTACTTTTTATTTGCAGCAACTATTCTTAATTTGCAGCAACTTTTTTTATTTGCAGCAACTATTTTTAATTTGCAGCAACTATTTTTATTTAATTTGCAGCAACTATTTTTAATTTGCAGCAACTATTTTAAATTTGCAGCAACTTTTTTTTATTTGCAGCAACTTTTTTTTATTTGCAGCAACTTTTTTTTTATTTGCAGCAACTTTTTTATTTGCAGCATGTCGCTTGTGGGCCACCGTACCCGTACCCGTACTTCTTTTTGGCGCCGCACTGTAAGACATTAAATTGTGTTCATTCCTTGCTTAAGGAAGGAACGTAAGAATTTACTAGCATCCGTGAGATTTACAAAACCGCAACCACGCTGCAGATAAATATCTGTTGGATACCAAATAAAACGCTGTATTACAAAACAACGGAGGTTTATCTTAGCTCCACTGAGACACACTAGTCAACTACAGAACTTAACTAAGGAGCTATTAATTAGTGTAAGAATTCATGATTTCAAAACAGTGGAATTGTAGACTACAGCTTTTTGAGACTCGGATCTAAGACGCCTATATCGGAGATGCCGGAAACACTTTCTCACAAGTCTTGCACACCGCAGACTTTAGACGTTAAACTAGGAGTAATCAGGGATTAATGAAGTGCGTTTGAAATTGCTATTATAGAAACTTAAATTTCCATTAAAAAAGTGTCATTCAGGTCGGTGTGTGGGGGAGGGGAGGGGAGGGGAGGGGAGGGGAGGGGAGGGGAGGGGAGGGGAGGGGAGGGGGATTTTGGGTACATCTTAAATCAGGATTTAATAATTGCAGTATTGTGAGGTGCCAAAAGTACCTGTATGATTAGACAAATTTCAAATTTACTAACGTTTTAATGAAGTAACAATGTGAATCTCTGTGCTTGAGATGTCTACATTGTTTGTTTTCATTGGTTTCTGATAACTTTCTCTTTATGTATCTCAGTTTGTTTTTACTTTGACCATTTCTCTCAGTCACTGTTGAAACATAGTGCAACTCATTGATATATCCAATAAAAATTGTCTTCCGTCCTTCCTGATCAGCAACAGGAGTTAGGAACGTACCTTCAGGTGAATCTATACTCCGGTTTGATTCTGTGATATGAATGACACAGTTATATGCATAAGCCACAGCTTGCATAATGATATTATCACACCATGTGCCTTGTTTTGACATTTGTCGAATATAGTTATTCCAGTGATCATCAGAAATACTTTTAATATATAATTCTGGGTAATCCTGTAAATGGCTAATTCCAGCCATACGAATTTCAAGGTGCAAACATCAGTCCTATACAGTTGGTATAAAACTGGCCACCGAGCACAATCACTCGATTCATTTGGTTTGTATTTGTGACCGCTATGGGTCAGAGTACAATGACTCGGTTGAGTTCCCGTTTTGCTCAGAAAAATCGACATCAATTCAAAGCAGCAGGACGACAGCAAAGGTGCTCGAGGATGCCGACATCGGGCTTTCCATATACTCTTGAAGTGGTAAACACTTCCCTGATAAGGCTTTGACAATTAGCAACGATGAACTTTTCAAGAAACAGCGCATTAAAGTTTGAAAAAATAAATTGAGCTTACCATTCCACGCAAAGAACAGTCCGTTCGATAACTCGTAAAAAGCCCGCGACAATCTTGGAAAGGTTTTCAGCTGAAAATAGTTGCGCGCGTAGAGCCTTCTTATTATTCAAAATGGCGCAGATTTTGCACATCGCCCACCCAAAAGGTTAACACTGGTTAACATCTCTCAAACGGACCTTGGACACCTTATGAGATTTTACACAACGTAGTATTTTTTATCGTTATACCTTAGTACTGACTTACACGAGAACAGAACCCCATTTTATTGACCCTTTATTGGGCAGAGAACTGAGAGAACAGACATCCGGCTAAGCAAAGAGTAGCGTTTTGGGGTTTAGCATTGATCTACAGTGTTTAGGTTTAAGTACTGATTTGAAAACGGTTAGCTTTCATTTATTGTTATGGGTAACTCTATAAATATGTTAAAAATTACATCTCCTGGCAGCTAATCCACGTTGGTATAGTGGATAAGGATATTAGTTATGAAGCAAACGACTCGGGTTCGAGGCATACACTTTACTGATCTTTTTTTCTAATTTTACTCTAAGTGTGAAATAGGTTTTACTTCATGTAACTTAAAGTGAAAAGGAAAGGTCCGTTTGAGAGATGTTAACGAGTGTTAACCCACCCAAAAAATCTCGATTCTTCACGTCAGCGAAATCACGTGTTAGGTGACCACAGGAACCTCAAGATTAGGACTGCGTTCTCCTATCGTCGATCGCAATCACGGCCTGAGAAATTTTAACGATCCTGTCATTTCAAAGCGATAACAAACTTTAGCCGATAAGTATTTATCTCACAACAAAAGTAAGCCAAAGAACGAACCACAATGTATGTCAATAGAGCTAGCACCGAACAACGGTATAAAGACATGTAAAGAAATAAAATAATTCCGCTAACGGCTCTGGACAGCATGAATCCTGCATGATCAAAAGGTCAATATCATCGAAGAGAACAAATTCATAACTGTGATCTAAAGGCGCAATCCTCTCTGAAGTCTTACTGGGAAAGCTTTATACTTTAGGCTTTTAAAATACTTTTTTGCGACGAGTGGGAGTCGTGTTTAGCATGTCTATTTTTATACAACGGCCATTCATTAGCCATGCCTCTGGCCCTTCTGGCGAGCCGAAAACGATAGAAAATTCTCAATTCTTGACCGGTCAATCTCAGCCTGGCTACTGGTATTAACTGCGCTCATGCCAATACTTGTCAAGTAATGGACCTGATCCTCCATTAGACTAACCAGTGGAGAAACAACATCAACGATATGGCCTGGAAGATTGCTGACACGATCGAAGACTGTCGGCAGAACGTGATAAATCAAATCCCGTAGGCAAGTTTACAAAAATATTACCTTCTGCAAAACGAGTTTTTGAATTGCTAGCTTTTGATATTCATTTAAGTCAGGAATTTTGAACTTCGAAGCGGTCAAATGGAAAGCTTCGTCGAGCGGCGCTATCTTGTTTGCACTGCTGGCACAAAAGTAGTCAACGATAAAACACGAGCTGTGATTGGACAAGTGGTTTTGGCGCGATTGGCTCCCGGCTATGGGAGCGAAGCTGTGATTGGCTAAACCGTGCAAAGGAATGTGGTTCAGATTGAAGCAGCCGTTAGTGGGGGAGGAGCGTTGCGTGACGAGCCCTAATAACGGCTGCGTGGGAGACTACCTATATGACGGCTTTAGGGGTGGACCATTAGAAATCCTGGGAGGGGGTTCAAAAATTTTTCAGTGTATACATTTTTTTTTTTCGGCCTGAGTTTCCTGCAGGATTTTTTTTGGGGGGAGCTGCAAGCCTGCAGGTTTTTTTTTCTCAGATCTTTCTTATAAATGTGTGCAAGCTCCATTTTTTTATACTTGGCCCAATCCATTTTTGGTATTAAATGCTGGAGAGTAGATTTAAGTCAGACTGTCGAACCTTTGCATGAAAAATGAGGAGAAATAACAATTGAGACGGAGTGTTCGAGCGCCGAAGGCGAGAGCCGCTAAGGGGGTCTGGGGGCATGCCCCACCAGAAAATTTTGAAATCTTGATGACTTGACGCTCTGAAACTCAATTTCTAGTGTTGTGAGACAACAATTTCTGTCAAAAATGTTTGGCAAATTGATGTGGCTTCTCGTCGCTTTGCGTCTCTTTGTGTGGCTCCACATACAAGTACTCGATTTCATTTTATATTTCTTGCTGTTTCTTTAGTTTAGCTGAATATCTGAGTTAAGTATACGCAATTTTGTCTTTTTGTATAGTAAGTATTATGAGAACTTGACGAAAATGACAGAACAGATGTCAAAATCGGTCGGGATTCGGGATTTTGAAGTAAAATCGGGGTAATCTCGACGAAATCGGGACGGTTGGACAATCTGAAATGCGTGTAGTACAGCAGGTTACATATTTCATGATGTTTACAGTGTTTTCAAATATGTACATAAACAAGGTTTTGGTCAGTTATATTAAGATATTGGTACATGTACCAGATAGACCTTTGAGGCAGGTAATTTTTGACAGAATTTGACTCAACCTGAAGTTGCTTTTTGATGAATTTTACTACCAGAGAGCATGTCATACTCTCATATGTTCCACTTTAATTAAATAAATCAATATATAATTATATATATCCAGTTCCTTTACAGGATTTTTTTGGTAATTGTCACCCCCCCCCCCCCTCCCCAAGATTTCTAATGGTCCGCCCCTTAGAAAAATAAACGGGCGAGCGTGCTTTGTATTAAAAATAGAATCACGTGAAACCAAATACCTTCCTGCTTCCATAGGATATTGCATAATAACTCATAATTTATGTGTCACGCTCTATTCGGCACGGTACTCTATTATTTCAGATGGCTAGTAAAATACGCATTTCGACTGTCAATGAGCTCGCCTACAATGATTTTATCCTAAAGTTTGGCAATGTTGTCGAGGGAAACTCTCTTTGTGCGGCCGCTGTATACGCTAAGAGGCCTTTTTCATGCTTCAACAACTTCGTATCAGCCATGTGCCAGATTGTCGATGATCTTCCAAAAGATGACAAAGCGGACATTTTGTGTGGCTTGCTCGTTGGGAATCTTTATCATGTGAATCCCAAAGAGAACAAACAGAATCTGGCATCAGAAGGATCAGCAACGAAGAATTTCAGCAGCTCAAACACTATTGCAGGCTTTACGTGGAAAAATTTGGCTTTACATTTGTGATATGCGCCCGTTTATAAACAAAAGAGCGTGACAGAATACCCGCTGTTTGTAATAAGAGTAATCGGTCAATGCCCTTATGTGCACAGGGAGCAGAGGAGCCAAATTTGACCTAATACGCGTTCGATCTTAGCTTAAAACGCGCGCTGTGTCTTGCGTTATTCGATCTGTTGTTTTCGAGTTTTTCCCCCAGCGGGACCCCAAGCGTAATCAGCGCTTTCTGGAAAGCGTAAGCTTTCCGAGCGAGGCCGAGACGGAAGAAACATAGTACCACGTGATTCGTTGGGAAAAACTCCGAAAGTGACATGCCGTCAATAAAACGGAAGTTATGCCAACCGTTCAAAATAGACCTTGTCACGGTTTTTCCAAATTTTTATATTGGCCTATCAGCAAAAATCCATCGACACTGCTGGAAAAAGCATCTCAAAATTAGCAAAGTGGCCGAGTTTAAAAGCGATATCTTTTAAAATAGTGGAGATATAGTTGTATCGCGCGTCAAGAAATTTGGCCACGCGATACAAACGTCTGTGAAATTTGCCGACTTTGCGGAGCTATATCTCCACTATTTTAAAAGATATCGCTTTTAAGCTCGGCAACTTTGCTTTGTCAACGGAAAGTGGCCCTGAATTCATCTATAGCTTAGCCTATCCACCACGTCCTTACATTTTATCGAGCTTGCCTGTTTCCTTCGCAGACCTTTACAATATTAACATTATTCACAATATTCACCTAGCGGACAAAAATAATCACCGAATGGCACTGATCGAAGATATTCCGGAAAAGATGGCATGTTTTCGGGGAAAAGACGCTAACATGTTCAGTTTAATAAACTCATGCGCACACCTCTGGTATGACGTATTTCCTTCACCAGTATATTGCGGCCCACATCCTACGAAAGTCAACTTTGAACGCCATAAAGAGCGATCACCGAAAGGAGCGTTTAATGGATCTCTTCATCGAAATTGTTGAAAAGCTGTCCAGAGACTGTCCATATAAAGCTACATGCCAAAAATCAGAACTTTTTATTGAATCAAAAGCGAGTAATCGGGGATCAAAAATTAGGCTCAAATCTGTTTCCTCCCTTGTCTCTCTTCTTGCTGCGTAACGATTTTGTGGCGCTCACAGTCAGCAATTTGCGGTTACCCAACGGAAAGCTCCTATTACGCTTGGGGTCCCGCTGGGGCGAAAAACAGACTCGTAAACAACAGATCGAAGATCGAACGCGTAAAGGTCAAATTTGGCTCCTCTGCTCCCTGTGATCTTTGCGTGAAACGTATGAGAAAACTCCTTTCGCCCAAAAATTCAAAGCGGCAGGACGTTTTACATAAAGCTTTATTGTTATTTATGCAAATGTATAACAAAAAATAAATGTAGGGGAATATCGTCGGTTTATTTGACTCCTGACGCAGCTTTGTTATCAGTGTTTTAACAGTCAATCTTCTATTTATAGCGTTTCGGGATTCCACTGTATTTGTAACTATTGTATTCATGCTGAATAACCCTTATCATGACAAAAGAGCAAATGCCAAGACTGGGCCGGGAAATCAAGTAACTAAGAAAATCAAAGGCTCCCATAAGCCAACTCGTGAATACCGATTAGGAGAATAGGCCTTATCACGGTTTTTCCAAAATTTTATATGGGCCTGATAGCAAAAATCCATCGACACTGCTGGGAAAAGCATCTCAAAATTAGTAAAATGGCCGAGTTTAAAATCGATATCTTTTAAAATAGTGGAGATATAGCTCCGCAAAGTCGGCAAATTTCATAGACGTTTGTATCACGCGGCCATTTTTTTTGGCCGCGCGATACAAACGTCTGTGAAATTTGCCGACTTTGCAGAGCTATATCTCCACTACTTTAAAAGATATCGCTTTTAAACTCGGCCATTTTACTAATTTTGAGATGCTTTTCCCAGCAGTGTCGATGGATTTTTGCTATCAGGCCCATATAAAATTTTGGAAAAACCGTGATAAGGCCTATAGAATATGATTAGTGCTAAATCGGAGAATAGTATATACCGATTTAGGTGTAATATTCCTATTCCTAAACCCTAACCCTAAACCTCAGAAGCTCCTATTTTTCTATTTTACGATTTCGGAGAATCGGAAGAATTGTATATTGAAACTCTTATTTTACTATTCTCCGATTTAACATTTATCGCACTAACAATTACGTACTGGTCAAGAATGTCTTCAAGTGATATCTGGACGAGGCTTGGTTTGCCTATTGTAGCTATCGTCAGACTGTGAACTGCTTCCGAGTTTAAAGTTTAGAGTTTTGCCATTCCACCAAATCTTTCATTCTCAGAATCATTATCTTTTTCACTTCTTCAATCCCACTCTTTAATTCTTGGCCTACATCATTTTTAAGACGTGCACGGATCTTCTCAAATACAGCATCTTTGTTGTTTAAACGGGCGCATATCACAAATGTAAACCCAAATTTTTCCACGTAAAGCCTGCAATAGTGTTTGAGCTGCTGAAATTCTTCGTTGCTGATCCTTCTGATGCCAGATTCTGTTTGTTCTCTTTGGGATTCGCATGATAAAGATTCCCAACGAGCTGGAAGATCGAGAAAGCCACGCAAAATGTCCGCTTTGCCATCTTTTGGAAGATCATCGACAAACTGGCACATGGCTGATACGAAGTTGTCGAAGCATGAAAAAGGCCTCTTAGCGTATACAACGGCCGCACAAAGAGTTTCCCTCGACAACATTGCCAAACTTTAGGATAAAATCATTGTAGGCGAGGTCATTGACAGATGAAATGCTTAATTTACGAGCCATCTGAAATTTTCTTAAATGAACCGTGCCGAAATGAGCGTGACACACAAATTATGACTTATTATGCACTATCCTATGTCAGCGGGAAGGTATTTGGTTTCACTTGATTCTATTTTTCAATAATTTTAATGCTTAAACCTGCTTAAAATGATATTGAAATATATTTTTAAAACCGTTTTTGTATGTAGTTTTGATGAATTCAGATCCACAGAAACGTTTTAAAATCAGGGGCGGATCCAGGATTTTTTTATGGGGGGTGGCTACGGGTATATGTCTAATTAAGTCTATAATTTGTTTTAATTGTTGCAATTAAAAAGAAAACTGTAAAAACCGATGCAGGGATTTCATTAAGGTTACAGTGTACCTTCAGATCGGAGGTTTATCGAAATTTTTTTTTGGCGTCAAAATAAAGTTTACAGAATGAACGGTATAACTTTTGTGGGCGGAGTTTGTTTATGAAGCGATATGTTTTTTTAAGCGCTGTTTTCTCAAAGTTAATTTTTCGCTTGTTGGGGACACTTTAAAGACCTACAACTCAAAGGAAATTTGTTCGATTTTCCTCAAATTTGGACAGAAGCTACGCTAACATATAATCAACAAAAACGTGTCGGCGAATTTCTTATTTCCGAAAAGTTTTTCGTCAAGAGCCATTTCCGTGCGATCATTCCAACTTTTTTTCTCCCTGTTTCGAAAATATTCTGTAACTTTTCACTGCAATTGAATATGGGAAATCGCCGACACGTTTTTTTTTAGCGCTTCGTGTCCGGAAACCCTAGAACAAATCAAATTAGCAAAATACAGTCGGACCTCTATTAAGCGGCCACCCTCGGGACTTTGAAAACTGGCCGCTTAATAGAGGTTGGCCGTTTAATAGAGGTACAATATAAATTGGATAGAAATGGCAGTCAACGTCATTTTATTGCATCTATATAGCAAAAGGCTTGTTGAAAAGTGAACATATGTGAAGATAAATGCAAAAATCATTGAAACAAAAAATTAAAAGGGCAGTATCACGAGGTCGAAACTTGAAAACGTCGGCCCACATTTTCAAGTTTGATTCCGCAAATTCAAAAAGGCCGTCGAGAAGTGGAGGTATTTGTTGAATAAAAAAACCCGTATTGATAGCCGGAAGAAAGAAAAAAATCACTTTTAACATTGATATGTCCAAAATTCCGGTGCAAGAATAGTGAACCATCTTCATTCATTACTTATGCCGCTCATTGTCTGGCGTGGTTAAGTTATGGGAAAAGATTGTGGCCTTCCGCTGCTCGCGCATCTTGCTACTTCAGTCTATAAGCTATAGAGACCCTACGACTACAGTAAAGAGGACCCACGGGGGACACCTTCTCCCAAAACTCAGAAACCCCTCAGACCTAAAGATAAACTGAACACTCGAAGAAAAATAGTTTATTTTCCCAAGATGTTATTTTTATTCGACTTTCCCACTGGTAAAGGGCTAAGGCCACAACTTTTGGAATTCTTGACTTAACATGATGGCACTCATTAATCAGATATTGTGTTCGCCGCTTATTCCTGTGGGATTTTTGCTCTAGCAAGTTCTGTGTTTTATATATTAAACTTGCCTCGAGCTCCGGGTCGAGCTTAAGTGTCAGCTACTGAATCTAGTGAATGCAGTGTAGTCTTTTAAACCCGTGTATACGTGAAAGCATGATGAACAGGTTATCGGCAAGGGTGTTTAAATAAAATTCACTCTCTCACTCATTCACTCACTCACTCGCTCCTTCCATCAGCTGTAAACTTAGTGAGCAAATGCTTTGTTACGAACCCATTTCGTAACAGGAAATCAACGTGAATCCAACGATAACAATAAGTAGTTTGATGTAAACGAATATAGACAACAATAAGCTTACAGATGTTTCGCATTTGGAGTTTTTAGTGCAACATTAAAATCGATCCAAAAGGATTTTGCAACCTAAACACGCGTTCTGATGCGTATCTAGCTTAAAATAAAAAAATTTAGTTCATAGGTAGTATGTGGTCTTGAACAGGGCAGTGATTGAGTTTGTGGCTTAGTCCCGGACGGCCCGAGTTCGAATCTCCATAAAGTCCTTTTTACTCGTGGCGCAGCACACGAGTTGTAAATCCGGCGTTGACTTTTCTTGTTTTTTTTCGTGTCACATTAGCGCATGCAAATTTATGCACGCATATTTTAGCACAGGTGAACCAAGCACAATATGCGAGTAGGGAAACTGGGTACTAGAATTGAGCTTTGTTTAGCTTTTATACATGATGTAGCGCATGGAAGAAAATACTCAAATACAGGCCATGGAGGGACCCAATGAACAAACAAATACACCAGGTTACATGTTAACACTTTATTTCAAACTTCATTTGTACTTTCTAAGAGAAAAGTTGTAAATTTCGTGCAGAAATTTTCGCAAATGTTGCAAAGCAAAACAAAGCTAAACAAAGCTCAATTCTAGTACCCAGTTTCCCTACTCGCATATTGTGCTTGGTTCACCTGTGATTTTAGTAGCTCATGGCTTGTACGAATGCGCAATTCTAGCCTAAATACTTTTTGATCACTCCGTGATCGAAGGGTCGAGTTCAGGTACACTGTATGCTTAAATTTTCGAAGTTTTGTTCTGCAAGGAGTTTCTACAAGAAGGTTGGTGATAGTGTGCTGTGTTTTGTGCCATATAGTGGATATATCAAACACGCACATTGATAAGCATAGTCCACACTAAAGTTTACATCGGCTACAGTTTTGACGTGGGACTGTGATTGTCGTTGCAAAGTGAAACTGCGAAGTGAAACTGAATAGTGAAGCTGTTATACTGAACTGATCAATATAGAAATAACTTGCCTTTGGAATTGAAACTGTTGAAGTGTATAACTACAGACTGAAGTTGTCAGAGTAAACTGATAAAGTGCCATTCAGCTATTTAATCTGAAGATACTGAAGAATCAAGGGAAACTACAGGACTCGGTCAACTAAGGTGATAAAAAAGAGAAAATTGCCGGTGAGAACAGTTAAATTGAATTGAAGAATTGAAGTACTTTATCTGTTTAAAATGTCACAGACGTTTTGTGGTGATATTGCAGTTGGTGTCGGATCTCAAAATTGTAATTCTGGTTTAAGCTTAAGCTTATGTAATGCAAATGCTGAAGTTGATATAAGCTTAAGCTCAAGCTCAAGCTTACATCTAAATTGCTTGTCAACATCAGCCTCTCGATTTTACTGTCGATCTCGTTATGATAATTTTCATGTGAGTGTTTCAATAAAACATCGAAAGTGTCTAACAGTTCGTTCACGTGAGCCAAGTAGAATACCTCGGAAATTTCTCGCACGTGTTTTTAGAAAAAGCAGAAAGGTAAGACGATTAGCTCGGAAGACTATTTTAAGGAATTTTCCACAGTCATCAAAAATTCATTGTTATACCAAAGTTGCTGCTCTTCACTATGAAAATATGTACAACTGTTACATCTGTTTCTTTGGCAAAATGAATACGTCTAGAACCAAACTGAAGCCTAAAAATAATTATCTTGGAAGAAATCAAAGAAACCCTTGTAATGAAATTAACCATAAGAAACAAAAACAACAGAAAACACTAAAAATATCCACCATAAACAACAAAGGTAATCCACAGCTGGCAGTTTTTAAGAGCTTAAATCAGAGAACTAATTACTGTACATTTTTGCTCTGCAGTGACATTGAGAAAAATCCTGGTCCCACAGTTGTTGATCCAAACAAAACTATTGCTGCACCATATAGTCAAGGTAACATGGCAGTATTTGGTTCAAAAAATGCAGGCAGTCAATGTGTAGCTATGTGTTTATCTGCTCTGATTTTTAACTTTAGGAATTCAATTAGCTCACAAGGTGACTTGATTGAAATTATGGATGTTGGAAATAATCTGTATTCAACATTATTAAAATCAAGTAAAACAACATTACTGTTGTTGACAGATTTGCCTGCCGTGGTTAGCTTGTTTGAGAATAACTATGAGCTGAGGTACAGTGAAAGCTACAGTGGAATGTTAAATGGAAATACATTGCCTATAGCAGATTTTCCTTATGTTATTTCACTTGCAGCTGCATTTGATTCTTTGCTCAGAGCGAATTATAATGCTTTTATTTTAACAATTGGTTGCTATACTGTAGCAATATACTGTGTGCCTAATGGTGGATCATTTAAAGTTTTTGATTCTCACAGCAAAGATTTATTTGGTAACACCCATCCATTTGGAACGTGTACGTTGATAGAAATAGATTGTGTGAGTGATTTAGTGGAATATTTCCAGACATTTTGGATACAATCAGCTAACATTACTTATGAGCTTAAAGGAGTAACCATATTTGAAATGCAGATTTGCATTGAAAATCACAGTACAATTTTTCATGAAGAGAATACATCAAGTTTTAACGAGGATGCAAATCTTTGTTCATGTAAGGAATGTTGTGCAATATCCCTTTATTCAATTTGCTTTTCCACTGTAAAGTCTTGCAGCTACTGGAACTCTGACACTATAGAAAGTATTATTGAATATGGAAAATTGCTTTATCAGAATGTCTTTTTTGGCAAACATATACCAATTTCTGATTTCCCAAAGAAATTAGATATTGCTACTGCATTTGTTGAAGTCATTTATGGTGCCAAATGTGAAGGAGTACTGTCTTGTAAGTCAAATGCAAGTAAGAAACATCTTAAAAGTTCTATTTTAGATAATAAGGAAAATAGTTGTGGCTTTTTGTTATGGATTTCAAATTACTGCATTAGTTGTGTGTTACAGTACAATAAAAATCGGAGGCTTACCTACAATGTATTAGCATATGATGCATCTAGTAGTGAAGCAACACATGCAGTCCAAGTTTTTTTAAGTATAGATTCCTTTGTTGATATGCTTTGTGTCATTGTGGAAAGTAAATTTAAATGTTTTCAAATAAATTATCGCATACTCTTTGTTTCATGTTCATGCAAACTGTCAAACAAAAAAAAGGAAACAAGCAGTAAGAAAGCATAAATAATCTGCAGCAAAGGCATCACTTGCAAAAAAGCGTCAAAATTATTATACTTCACTGGAAAAAGAGAAAAAAACTCAGAAGTATCAAACTATGGATATGAAAAGTAAACAACAACTTTGTGCCAAAAATGCTAAAAAGTACAAAACTATGGATCCAAAGAAAAAAGAAACTGTTATTTCTAAAATAAAACAAAAGTACAGATACAAATCAATGAGCGACATGCAAAAAAAGGAACTCCTTAATAAGGGTAAGCAGAAGTATGATGAGATGGAACCAGCAGAAAAAAGACGGAAAATTCAAAATGTAAAGAACAAATATAATCTGATGGATGTGCACATGAAAAAGCTGAGAGTTGCAAAGAGGAAAGAAGTAAGAACAGTTTGTCGTAACAAGAGATACGATCTAAACTACTATATCACATTGTTTAAAGAAAAAATTAAACAAGGGCCATTTTATGTGTGCTCTGTATGTAACAGATTACTTTACAGAAAAGCAGTTATAACATTAGTCAAGAAGAAGTACAATAGCCAACATCAGCATCTTTTTACTGATACAAAGTCATTTGATAACAAAGAGTACATTTGTAAAACCTGTCACTCAAAGGTTTCAAAGGGAAATATTCCATGTCAAGCCGTGTATAATAATCTATATGTGGATGAAATCCCTCCAGAACTGTCTGTACTTCAGAAAATTGAACAGATTTTAATTGCTCGGAGAATAGTTTTTGAAAAGATAGTGATAATGCCAAAAGGGCAACAAAGAAAAATCAAAGGTGCAATTTGCAATGTTCCAGTGGATTGTGAACAGACTTGTACAGTTTTGCCTCGTCCTCCTGCACGATCAGGAATTATCATGTTAAAACTAAAAAGGAAGCTAGAATTTAGAGGACATGTCTATTTTCAAGCTGTACGCCCACAGTTATTATTAAATGCTCTACTGTGGCTTAAGGCAAACAATCCATTGTATAAGGACATAACCATTGACATTGAGAACATTGACAGAGACTTAACAACTCTTCAGGCATGTGATGATAATTCAGGTATAACTGAAAAAAACTCGCAACACAGCAACGTTGCAACTACCGAATCTTGTGAGGAGATTGATGATCCATTAAATGAACATAGGCTACCAATCAGTGAGAGTTGTTTACAGACAGTAATTCCAGATTATCCTGTAATAATTGAAGAAGTAAATGAAAGTAACTTATCACTAGGAAATGAAATTTACAACATAGCACCTGGAGAAAATAAGCATCCTGTTTCATTCATGACTGACAAACAGTGTGAAGAGATGGCATTTCCAAAGTTATTTCCAAAGGGAAGATTTGGTTTTACAGCCGACAGAGACATTAAACTAACACCAGTTAAGTACTTCAATGCACGACTTTTACATTATAGTGGAAGATTTGCGACAAATCCAGAGTACTTATTTTTTTCACAGTTCTTACTAGAACAGAAGAAAGTATCTGATTCCATCAGCATTGCTTTAAGAAAAATAAGTGGTCAGCATCTGACAGCCTCTACAGTAAGGTCAAATAAAGAAAAATTGCAAAATCTTATTTGCAAAGACCAAGCTTATTTGTTCATGAGACAGATTCCAGGCTCTCCACCTTACTGGCAGAAATTTATGTATGAGGTTGTGGCTATGGTCAAGCAGCTTGGCATTCCAACATGGTTTATGACTTTATCTTGTGCTGATCTAAGATGGCCTGAGCTGTTTCAAATTATCGCACGGACACAAGGCATAAACATGACAGACGAACAAGTTCAAAGTTTATCATATACTGACAGATGCTCAATGCTTAACCTAAATCCAGTTGTTGTTGCAAAGCATTTTCAGTACAGGGTTGAATGCTGTTTTAAGGATGTTTTAATGAGCAGTGCCACTCCCATTGGTAAGATAATATATTATGCTCTGAGAATTGAATTTCAAATGAGAGGTTCTCCTCATTTGCATGCATTTGTTTGGACTGCTGATTGTCCAACACTTACACACGAGACTGAAGAAGTGTACACAGAATTCATAGATAAACATGTTCAGGCTTGCCTTCCAAATAAGGATACTGAACCTCGCCTTCATGAATTGGTTGCAACTTACCAGAAGCACACTCACTCTAAAACATGCAGAAAATATAGCAATATACCATGCAGGTTTAATTTTGGTCAGTTCTTCACAGACAGAACAATTGTCGCAAAGCCTATGTCAGATGATTTTAGTGAGGAAGTGAAAGCTAGCATCCTTACTAGACGAGCTGACATTCTCACAGCTGTAAAATCCAAAATGAATGAAATTTTAGATCCAAGTAAACCTGAATATCACCCAGGTGCATCGACTGAACAAGTTTTGACAAACGCCGGTGTTTCTCAACAAGAATATTACTGGGCTTTGTCTGTTTCGGCTGATTCTGATTATGAGTTGCATCTCAAACGATCAACAGACAGTTGCTTTATTAACAACTATTTTCTTGCGGGAATAGAAGGATTTGCAGCAAATGTTGACTTACAGCCAGTCTTTAATCACTATAAATGTATAACATATGTGTGTTCCTACTTCACAAAAGATGAAACTGAATGCTCTCAGGCTATCACAAATGCAGCAAAAGAAGCAAAAAATTCAAATTTAAGTGCCAGAGACAGCCTTAGAAAAGTAGGTGCTGCTTTTCTCTCTACCAGGGAAGTAAGTGCACAAGAATGTGTGTACAGATGCATGCCTGAACTATGGTTGAGGAAAATATTTCCAAAAACAGTTTATATAAGCACAGATTTTGCAGAAAACAGATTACGCATACCAAAGAACCAAAGCAAACTTGATGAATTAGAAGATGACAGTACAGATGTCTTCAAGTCAAATATTATTGAACGTTACTGTAAGAGACCAAAGTCAATTTGTTCTATTGATAAAATATGTTTAGCAGAGTTTGCAGCATGTTATTACAAAGATTATAAACTCCCAACTGATGAAACAAGTGATGCACAGCCAGAGGTTCTTACTGACACAGTGGCTGAAACCCAGCATATAAATACAAGTACTATAACAACGTTTCCAGATAAGATAAAATTAATGGATACTAATGAAATTATGAAGTGCAGAAAAGTTAGAGCTGTTGTTAGGTTTCATACTCCCAACAAAAGGAAGGAACCTGAAAAATTTTTTCACCATTTACTTTTCTTGTATTTTCCTTGGAGAGATGAAAGTGCAGACCTCATTGCTAAAGATCAAACATATGCATCAAAGTTCTCTGAAGTAGAAGTACAATCTGTTGTTGAAACCAACAGAATGAAGTTTGAACCTGATGCCTAAGCAGTAAAAGAAGCCTTTGAGTTTGTAAAGAATAACCAACACTCATTTGATTCCTTCAATGATCAACAAAATGCAGACATCTGTAATGAATTAGATAATAATTTGCCTCTTGATGAATCTTTCAATGAGCAAATACCTGAGCATCTTGCACAGTCTGCACAATATCAACAACCCTGTAATGCAGTAATAGTTTATACCCAACCATCAGATATTGCAGATGATGAACTTCGCAAATCTGTCAGATCTTTGAACTGTAACCAACGGTATGCTTATGACACTATTTTGACCTGGAGTAGAACTAAAATGATGAATTTGAATACAAAATATGCAACTCAAATAGACCCATTGTATCTCTTTCTCACAGGAGGTGGTGGTACAGGCAAAAGTCACTTAATAAAAACAATTTACCATACAGCAGTGAAAACATTTAGACATGGTTCATCAAATCCAGAAATGCCTACAGTGCTTTTGATGGCCCCAACAGGTGTTTCAGCTATAAATATAAATGCAACGACTATACACACTGCATTAGGAATCCCGAAAGAATGTGGAGAGAAATTACCTGCAATGAAAGACCAAAAAAAAAACTCAATTACGAATATCATTAGCAGGACTACAGCTTATAATCATTGATGAGATTTCTATGGTTTCAAACACAATGTTACTGAATATACATAATAGGTTAAAAGAAGTTTTTAGCACACCAAATTCCAAACTGTTTGCTGGAATAAGTGTCATCACTGTTGGTGATCTCTATCAACTTCCACCAATACGTAGTAAACCGGTTTTTACAGATTACAGAAATGCTGTTTACAACTTGTGTCATCCTTGGCATGTTTTCAAGATGATCGAGTTAACTGAGATAATGCGACAAAAAAATGACCGTAATTTCACTAATCTTTTGAACAGAGTTAGGACTGGTTCACAAACTGAAGATGATATCAAAATCATTCAAAGCAGATCATTATCATTATCTGATAACAATCATGCAACAAATCCTCTTCATATATGGGCTGAAAACAACCCTGTTGATGAACATAATATAACACTTTTGCAAAGACTTTCTACACCTCTGTTTGTGTTTAAAAGTGTAGACCAGTACCCAACACATGTCACAAAGGAAGATATTGAAAAAGTACTGAAAAGAGGACGTTCTGAAACAGGTGGCCTTGATTCCAAAATATTAATGAAAGAAGGGGCAAGAGTAATGCTTACAACTAATATTGACATTGCTGACAGACTTATAAATGGACAAATGGGTTGTGCTGTTAGAATAGCTGTTGACCAAACTAACAAGCCAACTAAGGTCTATGTTAAATTTGACGATCAAAGTTCTGGCAGGGTGACAATAGATAAATCCACAGACTCTTTTGCCAAAGGAAACAATGTAGTACCCATTGTGCCAGTGTTAGCCAGAATAAAATTAAGACCAGATAAACCGTCATCTCCAGAAATGCAAAGGGTACAATTTCCTCTCACATTAGCATGGGCTTGTACTGTACACAAAGTTCAAGGATTAACATTGCAAAAGACTGTTGTCAGTTTTGAATTGTTTAAACAAAGATCATTTAATTATGGACAGATATATGTAGCATTGAGTCGTGCAACATCATTGTCAGACACCTACATTATTGGAAAAGTTGACACCAAGCATATACGAGCAGATCCTCGAGTCCATGAAGAATATCAAAGGCTTAGAGATATTGCTGAAGCAGACAGAAAGTTAAACCAGCAAGTAGACTACATGTCTGAAAATGACAGTTCTGTATGTATTGTCCTCTTAAATGTAAGATCTCTTCAAAAACACAGCATTGATATTAAACATGACACAACAATTTTCAGTTCAGATGTCCTGTTACTTACAGAAACACAACTTAAACCGACTGATTTTGATGGTGACATTAGAAGAAACCTTTCTCCTTTTGAACTTTATAGACAAGACAATACTGACAGATATTCAAGTTTAGCAGTCTGTTTCAGAAGAACAGTTGATATTGTTAATCACAAGCACTTTTGTTCTATAAATGCACTTAAATTTGTAATTTGTTGCAGTCATTCACTACAAAGAACAACGGTTCTTTTACTTTATCGAAAACACAGCTCAAACATAAATCAATATGTTAACAACTTGAAAGACATTGTTGATAAAAATCCAATTGATACCATTTGTGGTGACTTTAATATAAATTATTTTAATGAAAATGATGTAAAAGAACTCAAGACAATGATGGACACACTTGAATATACACAAATAGTACAAAGGCCCACTTTTTTTTCAACTGGGAGTTTATTAGATCACATCTATGTCAAGCAGTCAATCTTCAGCCTTGTCCAGAATTCAGTTGTTAGTGTATATTATTCTGATCATGAAGCTATTAAAGTATGTTTAAAGTTTATATAATTGCCACAGTGGCTAAACATTCAATACAGGATATGCACTTAAAAAATCTCCTTATTTTTTTCTTTGCTTGTCAGTTGCGTTAACTAAATGTATACCATCAGACATAGTAATACCCAAGATTAAGAAGGCTTTAAAACCTTACAAAATGGTTACATCTTACTAATTGACCATAAAATACTTGTCTACCATTATTTCATGACACTACATGTACACCTTTACAACTTGGAAAGGTGTACATTCCACATTGTACGCCTCAGCATATGGGGTTTTTCTTGAGCCCCTTAAAGCCTTCATATTTTCTTAAGGTAAGTATTTGTTTTCCATACCCACCAGGGCAATCATGGTGGTAAAACCTCCTCATATAACTATGTAGACATGAGTACAATCTACATAAAACAGGAAGTACCACTTTTAAAAGTAAAGATGAGGTCTAATCTGGTAATATACATTTTTTTAATTTGTACTCTGTTCTTTGTACAACTAGATAACAACAAAGAACAAGAAAATATTCAAGACACAAGGTGAAGAATGCAGTAAAGTCTTACATCAATAATACCATCCAATCTACAACTTGCGGGTACAACATCTACAGAGGACAGCCTGTCACAACACTATCTACTGTGGCCATAACATAAAAATGTTAACATCATTTTGCTTACTGGTTATTTTCTACAAACCTTATGATAAGTGCAAAAGCATACCACTAACTGCATTAAAATGGCAGTCAACCACACTGTGTTGCTACACCTGTTGTAGGTGGTAATATTTGTGGTAACAAGTTTACAATAGATGTCTTCATTACCTACTGATTGAAAAAGCAACCCTGTAATGCAGCAATATGACTTCCCATTTGCTACAACTTCTGTAAAGATGTCTACTTTATTCTACTTCTTGAAGAATGTCACATGCACAAAATATTGCACACCAACATAAAATGGTTATCCAATTGTTACAGACAGGTATCCAACCTGTTTCAACATTAAAAGTCAACTGTCTGAAAATGACAGCAACTTGTTGGTTTTACTGGACATATACAGTGCTGTACTGCAAAATGCTACATCATGTATATAACTATACGGCAGAAACCTAATGTTCAATATAAACAACAATTTGTTACAGTTAAATAAAACAAAAGATATGCTCTCAAAAGAATCTGTTTTAACGCGTAAGCACAACTGTGAAAGTCACCACAAATAATGGTGTTCATGGTATGTTAAGGTGCCAAATGGGATGCCTGGGTGTGTTGGAAATCTGATTCCTAAAAATATTTTCAGCAGAAGGGGTGGCTATATCACAGATTGGGAGGCAATTTTAACAGAGACAGCTAGGTGAGAATTCAACACATGATATATTTGTTTTTGTTATCTTTATTCTTGGCCAAAGAGAAATATTGCCTTTTGTTATTGTCATAAACATTTCCTACAACACATTTACTATCTATCATAATGACTAATTAAGGGACTGGTCAATAAGTATAGGCGGGGGGGGGGGGGGGGGAGGGGGGGCGAAGCATTTGGGAAATCAGTGGTTGCAAAACAAGTGACCCACCCCTTCCTCTTGGCTCAAAATTGACTGACCCACCCCTGATCAAAGGTTGAAAATTACATGACCCACCCCCTCACAACAAAATTCTTGTTTTCCAAAATCTGGTTTAATACTCTCCTATTTGCATGTACATGTATGAACATTTCTTGATTTACCTTTGTTGTCCACAATATAAAACAAATTAACACGGAGTACACTTAATCGTTATAAATGCGGTAGGGTCGTACCTCTCATAAACCTCTATTTTCATTGGCCGTTCTAAAACAGTACCTGCTATTGTTTATAGGGATAGGGGCATTGTTTAGGTCATTCATCTATTGTTTTGGTGAGCCAATAAAACAACTTGTTCAACGGAGGTGCGACATGACCCTATAAATGGGGTTGACAGACCTACACGACTCCTGTTGTGTGTCCATTGTACTGTTTTAAGCCTTCAAGCACGTCTTTAAGCGACTCTCTGTGAAAATAAGACTGGCTAAACACTAGTACCACTCGTCACTAAAAAGTATAAAGAAAGCATAAAGCTTTCCCAGTAAAACTTAAGAGAGAAATGTACCCTTACATCAGTTATGAATTTGTTCTCTTTGTTGATATTTTGACCTTTTGACCTCAGCGGATTCTCTCTCAAATTGATAGGAGGATTTCATGCTATATAGAGCCGTTAGAATTATTATATTTCTTTATGCCTGTTTGGTGTTAGCTCTATTGGCATACATTGTGGTTTCTTTGTGCTCACTTTTGTTGCAAGATAAATACTAATCGGCTAAAGTTTGTTATCGCTTTGAAAATGCAAGGATCGTTAAATTTCTCAGGCCGTGATTTCAGTAGTGTCTAAAGTCTGCGGTGTGCAAGACTTGTGAGAAAGTGTTTCCCATCACGCATTTAGGCATCTTAGATCCAAGTCTCAAAAACCTGTAGTTTACAATTCCACTGCAATGGTATAATGGATTCTTGCAATAATTTTTAGCTCCTTTATAGTTAGATCTGTAGTTCAGTAGTGTGTCTTAGTGGATAAACCTCCGTTGTTTTGTAATAGCGTTTGATTTGGCACCCAACAGATAATCTACAGCATGGTCACTGTTTTGTACCATGTGTAGGTCAATATCAACAAAGAGAACAAATTCATAACTGATCTAAGGGCGCATTTCTCTCTTAAGTTTTACTGGGAAAGCTTTATAAAATGCTTTCTTTATACTTTTTAGCAACGAGTGGTACTAGTGTTTAGCCAGTCTTATTTTTACAGAGATCCGCTTAAAGACGTGCTTGAAGGCTTAAAACAGTACAATGGACACACAACAGGAGTCGTGTAGGTCTGTCAACCCCATTTATAACAGCTTACAGCGCACTGCTTGGTTAAGCCAATGACATTTTGTCATGGATATTTTGTTACTGTTTTGGTACTTTTATATAGTGTATATCTGCGTGAGGTACTCTAATGTTAATGTTGTATACATTTGGTTCAAATATAAGGATTACATGCTCTATGGTGAGGCCACCTTTAATAATTTCAAACAGAACAACCTCCTTTTGCAAGCAAGACAACTGCAAAGATCATACAAAGATTCAACTCCTTTCAATGTTGAACCGATTACATACCCAAATAAATGGCATCTCCATACAAATTCCTTGGACAACAGTAAATAAAAAAATAATGAAACTTTGTTGTCAACACCCAAAATACATCCGTCAATTCCACCATTGCCCAGGCATTAACATTTTGCAAAAAAATTGGCAAATACCCCAAGGCTGGCATGAAAAAAAAAACAACTGTTTAAATGCCCCAAGGTACACTGCTGTAATTGATTGATGCATAATTTCAATAGTAAACAAACGGATTGTGCCCTCCAAGACTGATTTTGCCAAACACTACTATAAAATTTGACTCCTCTGCATCCTCTGACCCCAGAAATCATGTTTTCAAGCATGAAAGATAATTGAAAGCTGTTGCTCCTGAACAGGAAATTTCCACAATTTCAGACACAACACCATTTGCTGTAAAATCGTTTCATCATGTTTAACCCCACACATCTTTTGGAAAGCGATTCTATACCTTTAGCCATAAAGGTATAGATTGATATATTACATTTCTAACCCTTTAACTCCCAAGACTGCAAATATCAAAATTAAAAAAAAAACCTCCCAAATTTCATTTTGTAAAATATTGAAAAACAAATCATACCATCCAAAATTACTGTCGAAGAGGTTTCATTCGAATGCTTGCACTATAGCATTCATACACCATAGGATTTCGACCACAGACTCGAAAGCTAAAACTACACCTGGGACTGACATGGTCAACAACAAATATAAAAAATGAATAAGTTTAATCTATGTCTTTAGCACAAAAAAACAGCTCATTAAAACCAATTCGTCTAAATTCAGTCTTAAGTTCTAAGTCAAAAAATTATCTAACAAATCATAACTGCTGCAGATCTTTACATGCATCAAGATCTCAAGACTGTTCTTATCATAATTCATTAATTCATCTTGACCTTTGTTATTGTTTTCCATTTCCACTCTCATGTCAACCTCTCCATTGAAGTTTCTGTCTTGTACCCAAATGTTCCTCAGTACTCATCGAAATCGTAGACAAATCTTCACTTGATTATGCAATCGACGCTGCAGTCGCCATTTCGATTAAATTCGCTGCACATTTCCTGTTCATGACATTGCGACGCCATATTAAAAAGTCCGAAGCGAAATAATCAACTAACAAAGCGAAAAATTCGGCAAATTATCGTCACATCAGTGGCCAGAAAAGCTGTTTTGACAAACATAAACCGTGTTATCTAAGCCAGCGGTTTAACAACAGATTTACACCATTCCCCCACCGCGATGCGACGTAATCGTGGCCGAGTCCTGGGGGGGAGAAACTCCTACATAAAAATGACGAGAGTGCTCGTCGTACCTTTCAGGGTGCAAAATTAGTGGATTAGTCCCGGGGGGAAAAACTGACCGGAAATTGTCTATTACAATTGTCAGCCTCAGTTAAATTGGTGTTAAAAATAATTTTCATTGAGCCACGCCCACAAATGAGATTCTGGTACCTTTTAGGGGTCTTTTCGAAAGTTTCCGACGACCACCCCCGTCATTTTTATATGCGAGGCACTCCCCCCCCCCGGGAAGGGGGCCGACTGTCCACCGCGGTCAAACGTCCAAATATGACCAACAATGTATAGAAAAAATTTAGTTGACGTTACTATCTTTTAATTTTTCTGAAAATGATCAGCTTTTTCCGTTGAAAACTGACCAAACTCTTTTCGCCTGATAAAAAAAATTATGTTGGCAAATGGCGCCGACAATTCTGCAGTTCACAGTATTTAAACGCTTACACCTTTTTCCGTGGGATGCCTGTGGCACTCCCACGGTAAAAATCCGGTTCGGTTGTACCCAAAATTGCAAAGCCAGCCAATAGGATTGCCTAAAATCTTTATCGATTATTTCTTCTTCCAAGTAGACCAATGGGATTGTACAAAACCTTTATCGATTTGTGATCGATTTGCTTCCTCTGAAGAACGTTTCAGAACGTTTCAGAACGTTTCATTTTCGTGGTAATCCCTGCTAAGAATAGTGCCGCCGTGGTTAGTTGAAGTCCCTGTGTTTCATCATTTTAGGTAAGTGTTTTGAATCAAGCTCTTACGACTTCTCACACCTTTCAAGTTAGTCCGCATAATGAAAGGTGTTCGCTATTATTGTGAAGTTTTACGTCGATGTTTTGGAGAATACTTGGGGCAATCCCGTATTGCGATCGCAGTCCACCGTGGTCAACAATCGAACCATGAAGCGACAACATTCACGACATTAACATAGAACCACATTACCCTTGTATAGGCCAATGCATCCCACGGAAACGACTTGAGGCGTCTTGTTTAGTAAACTTTCAAACCGTTTCATAAATTCACAGTGTATTCGCAAGATATTAAACTTTAAACATTTTAAGTACTTTACTAAACTTTTACAAATTCCTCTCCGGTGGGGGGGGGGGGGGGGTACTTCCTAGTAATGGGCTAATGGGGATGTGCCGCTGGATGGGGTCGCATTTTCACGACTGGACTGACTATAATGGGGTTTGCATTTTCAATAGAGTTACTAGAATGGGGTCGCAAATTGTCGGAATTTTTTGGGGTAAGAAAATTCTGGCAAGTATTTTTTTTGGGTAGTTTTAGCTTGTAAATATTTTCGGCTAACAAATGTACCAGAAGGTTTGTAGGTGAAGAGTAAACTCTCCTACATTTAATAAATGTGTCAACTCATTTGAAGATGACCTAGATAAAAGTGTTCCGAACTCAAGGTAGATGGCTAAACAGAAAGTGACTAAGTTGGAATTGCGAAATTTATATTTACTCAAAAGTGACTAAGATGGGGTCTATAATTGGCCACAAAATAGACTATAATGGGGTAGAGGCTCTGAGAGGCCAGCGGCACATACCCACCAAAAGTTGACCCAAGTACCCCCCCGGTTCCTCTCGTTTGACCGCGATAAGGTCGAGTGTAGCCGTAGTTCATCAACCACCCCCCCCCCCAAAAAAAAAAAAAAGTGGTAGAAACGAACTGCGGACCTCTCAGAAAACCTAGGCATTTTTTGATTGGTTACTTTCGATCCAAAACTTGCAACGCTGTTGCGGACCTCTCAGAAAACCTAGGCATTTTTTGATTGGTTACTTTCGATCCAAAACTTGCAACACTGTTGTACAAAATTCATATAAAAGGGAATAAATCAACTTTTTGCCCATAGCAGACAAACAGCTATAATGTCGTTACGTAATCGTTCGCGGGATAAGACCGGCAAAAACCCAAAACCCACTCCAAATAGGCCTAGACCTTCCCAATTATCTCTGAACGAACAAAGCAACACAGTCCACGAAGTAAACCCAAGTCCTTCTGATTCATCGCCAATCTTGATAAAAGAAACCGCCGACAGGAGTAACTCGCAACGTCAGCAAACGGCTTCCAAGACAGCCAGCTGCACTCCGACTAAACGTTCTGATGATGTTGTTATTGCGTATGTCCACCAGTTGTCGCCACCTAAACGAAATCGAAAAGACACAATGGACTACTCTACGCTACTATTGCAGACCGAAGAGAAACCTTATCAAGAAGCGTTGCTCTACTCCAAGCACAAACGTAAAATTCTAACTGACAGTGAAACGTCCCGCACAGCAGTCAAAATTCAGCGCTTCACGTACACAAGCGATCGTAAGAAACTTATCATAAATGACATGACGAACATATCCGTTCCCAACCAAACCGAATATTCCTTTCAGCTCCAAGATACTGTATCCGCATCGCCATTGCTTTCAGTCGCAGAAATTTTGACCTCTTGTTCTGAATGGGATAAAGTGTCGGTATGTGCAAAGGTCATTAACGTCTCCAACACGGAACTTGCTGGTCGAAAAAAACTACACCTGGCTCAAGCCACTATTGCAGATACAAGTGGATCAATTCCGCTTGATATTTGGGAGGAGCATATCGCAAACATCAAAACTGGAAATGTTTACCGCATTTCTCCAGTTCAAGTGCGTGTTTGGAACGAGGCAAAAAAACTAGCAACCACAGAAACTTCAATCATTACAGCAGTAACAGATGGAACATTGTCTGAACTTGAAATTTCAGAAGAACATCAATTCGAAAGTGACACAGAAACAGTAACAGTACAAAACTTCCATACAGTTGAAAAAGTAGAGCAATTTACTGCTTGCCTCAATTGTTCAAGAAAAATTCTTCAAGAGACTTCGAAAACCATTGTACACTGTGACAGGTGCGGACATACAATGAGAACTTCCCTCTGTTCTACTTTTGTTTGTGCAAAATTACTTTTCCATGTTAATGACCAACAAATTCATGTAATTGCGTTTCAAGATGTACTAAACAATGTTATTGAAGGAGACTTGAGTAGTTTTTCCGAAATAGAAATCGCAGAAATGCTCTTGCTTTTAGAGAATGTAACCATTACATACAATGGAAAGTCTGGAGTGGTAAAAGAACTCAAGTCAGTTTAAACTTATTTCCCTTGTATTATTTACTTAGCAGTCCTTCATAATCATTGCTTGTAGTAGATTTCTATCGTTTTTCTTATCTTTCCAAGACAGATGTTGCGTTCTTTGAAACTCACAGTTTCAGTCATTTGTTAATTTTTTAATATGTTGAAATTGCAATTTCGAGTAGTTTAGTGCATTGTTTTATCGACTGCTAAACTTTTATTACTTGTTCATTGAAGTTGGTTTTCTTTTACACCTTTGTTAATAAACTGTTGAAATTACAAACAAAAATATTGATGTTTTATTTTATTAGCACGGGAAAGGAAGAAAATTTCAAATTGCAAATTTAGATAACACTGCTCTAATATGAAATAACATTTAGATGAATCGTTACGACTCTACAAATCCATAGACATTTTAGAATCGAAATCTGTTGTTGCATGCTTCTGAATTTTAACATGACGTAAGTGAAAACCCCAATTAGTAAAAACCTTCTGAATACGACGCAGCGAACAATCTGTCATTATCAGTTGTCGATAATTCGCTAGTCCCCACAAGATTTATACAGTTTCCAATTAGAAATATTCATCGATACGAAGAATCCTTGTCAATGTTCACATTGATTCCAATTCGAATTTCACTCGGAAAATCCACTCACTACTAACACAATAAAGTTAGAATTAGTCGTTCCCTACGCAAGAAGTTAACAATACACCTTATTCCAAAATGGTGGCCAATTTATTATTTTTTTCGCGTTCGAAGAACGCAATTATAATCGCGTTCGAAGAACGCAATCCTAATTTCGTGTTGGAGACAAATTTGAGATTTTTTGGTAGACGGTCTTCCAAATGGCCGCCCCTATTGGTTTTTTTTCAGGGGCTCATTTCCGCCGGAAATTCCTTCGAACGCGTCTCCATTATCTGTGATTACTGCTAGTTTGGTTTGTGTTGGTTGTCCTGTGGTTTACATGCAGTAAAATTTGAGATTCTTCCAAATGGCCGCCCCTATTGGTTTTTTCACGGGCTCATTTCCGCCGGAAGTTCCTTCGAACGCGTCTCCATGATCTCCGATTACTGCTAGTATATGTATGTTAATTAGCCCTTGTTGCCTCGTCAGCATGTGCAAAATACAACAGAATTTTCACGCGAAAATGAGGCAAAGGGGGCTAATTGAAATGCATACAAAAGAATAATAAATTGCCCGCCATTTTGGAATAAGGTGTATGCCACGAGTTTAAGCTGTACACAGCTTCTTGTTTTTTTTGTTTTCGTCCGTCAAAAATCCTTACGTTTAATTTATATATATATATATCGAATTGTGTCAGTGTGAAAACGTAAGCTTACGGCAATATTGCGTTACGCGTTAGCATTTCTTCTTCTCGAGTTGGCTCTTAGGAGCCTTTGATTACTCGTGGCGAAGCACACGAGTTATAAATCCGGCGTTGACTTTTCTTGTTTTTTTTCGTGTCACATTAGCGCATGCAAATTTATGCACGCATATTTAAGTCTATATAGACGACTTTATGGCTTTCGGCCATGAAATACATACCGTAAAATCTCTCCGTTTGTGTACTCGAGAAGCAAGATAAAGAACTACTGCGTACAACTGCACACTTTCAAGACAATTCAAGGCGTTCATGGATGGATAGGACCGTTTGATATTGTATTCGCCGCTTATTCCTGTGGGATTTTTGCTCTGGCAAGTTCTGTGTTTTATATATTAAACTTGCCATTTGCTTAGCGATCGAGCTCCGGGTCGAGCTTAAGTGTCAGCTACTGAATCTAGTGAATGCAGTGTAGTCTTACTTTTAAACCCGTGTATACGTGAAAGCATGATGAACATGTTATCGGCAAGGGTGTTAAAATAAAATTCATTCTCTCACTCACTCACTCACTCACTCACTCACTCACTCACTCACTCACTCACTCGCTCCTTCCATCAGCTGTAAACTTAGTGAGCAAATGCTTTGTTACGAACACGTTTCGTAACAGGAATTCAACGTGAATCCAACGATAACAATAATTAATTTGATGTAAACGAATATAGACAACAATAAGCTTACAGATGTTTCGCATTTGGAGTTTTTAGTGCAACATTAAAATCGATGTAAAAGGATTTTGCAACCTAAACACGCGTTCTGATGCGTATCTAGCTTAAAGTAATAAAATTTGGTTCGTAGATAGTATGTGCTCTTGGACAGCGCAGTGATTGAGTTTGTGGCTTAGTCCCGGACGGCCCGAGTTCGAATCTCCATCAAGTCCTTTTTTTTTCTTTTTTTTTTTCTTTTTTTTTTCTTTTTTCGAACTGGACATTATGCAAGTGATGTACTTTTTTTTTTCGTTCGTCAAAAATCCTTACGTTTAATTTAAAAAAAAAAAATATATATATATATATATCGAACTGTGTCAGTGTGAAAACGTATTAAAGCTTACGGCAATATTGCGTTACGCGTTACGCGTTAGCATTTCTTCTTCTCGGGTTGGCTCTTAGGAGCCTTTGATTAGATATAATTTTAAGCTTATGTTTCTCTGTAAAAGCACTCAAATCACTTGGGAATCAATGCTGCAATGAGTTAAAGGCGCCACGAGTTCAAGCTGTGTACAGCTTCTTGTTAGACAAAATTTTAAGCTTATGTTTCTCTGTAAAAGCACTCAAATCATTTGAGAATCAATGCTGCAATGAGTTAAAGGCGCCACGAGTTCAGGTTGTGCACAGCTTCTTGTTTCTAAGGAAAGGCTAAGGAGAGGGCCGTCATTTCATTCTTCTCAGAGGTCTGGGTAAGCACAGAGGCGAGCGGGGCTCCTCCTTCTGGATTGGGGGCTGTGCTCAGTGCTAATGAAGACGCCACTGCATCTGAATTTATCACCTTGCCAGTCTGTGAGTAATATTCAACCGTGACCGCAGACGACCACCCAACATGCCTGGCGATATCCTCGGAGGGAACACCAAGTAAAGAAAGAGTGATGGAACACCCGCTCCTAAAAATTTGCATAGTCTCCCCGTTATAGATCCCCGCGGAATGGAGGTGTAAAGATAGCCTGTTAGCTATGGCAGAACCTACAAAGGGATGTTCCGAAATTTCGTTTTTGCAGTTCAATACTCTAAACAGATAGCCGCCCCTTAGGTTAACGGACATAAGATCGCATAATCTAACGTACAGGTTCAAGTTGGCTACAGGACAGGTCTTGGGGTCCGATCACTTCTTTATCATGAATGTGTTGCATTTTCCGCCCCCCTTAAGGTTTTGCTGAAAGTATGGCAGAATAGAGACCCATCCCCGTTTGGGAGAGCGGCGATTTCTTTCGTAAAAAACCCTGCCCAGATCTGGGCCTCGATCCCCTGCATAAAAATCAAGACAAAAAGGCTAAATCTCTCGCGTAGAGATAGCGTTGAACAGGGGATGTGTCTCTAGAAAAAACTAGATCTCCAAGATGTGAACACAGTTTAGCCATTTTTCCAAAGAAAATAGGAATGGCCTGTTTTGGACGGACTCGGGCCTTTGCTTGTTCCTCGCGTACTAACGCGAGGTACTGTTTCACGGAATAATGAGTTGCTGGGTTCCCCACGCCGAGAATATCATTCGAAACATCGCCCCGTCCCGGTTCAATGAAGATGGAGCGTAGCTTCCCAATGAGATTGTCAACAGTTGCGGCCGCCAGCCTCGTAGGACACGGACACCGAGCCTTGTTGGGGACTCCAAAATGCCTGCATTGGAGAAGGTGAACTTTTGTTCAAGCGCTTTATAGGAAGGCAGGGAGCGAAGGAAACGCTCGAGTTCGTGTTGAAGGCTGGATTTTTGTTTTTGGTAAGGCTTATCGCTCTTGGTCCTGCGACGGGCGTCGAGGCGCGGAGGAAGGAAGGCAAGTTGACGAGTTAGGAAAGCACATGCTAGGAGGCATGTCACTGCAGTAGGTTTTGCCTTGAAACGTACCAGAAAAGGGGGCGAAGAAATAAATATCCACACAGTCTCTTATTATTGCCAGCACGAACTCTCTTTTATCGTAGCCAATGGAGAATAGATTCCATTGGTCTAGACACGAGGTCAGGTTGCCAGCCACAAACGAGGCTGGGTGTCGAAACCGAAGCATTTCAGGGGATGCGAAAGCTCAGCCTTCAGCAACGATTTCTAACGACGGGAGAGGCCCGGCCCAGCTAGTGGGGTTAGCTTCCCTGTCGTACCATAAAACAGATTTTGGACGCAGCTTAAGGTGGGAATGGCAGAATCTTGAAAACTCCTACGAAAAGACAGGGAAAATCCGTATGACGATTGAAAGAAACTAGTCCTATAACAGAACGGATAGAAACAAAATGGAAAAAACCCCACTAGCCGAACCGGACCAGGGATCCGTCGTAAACAGATCATAGGGCGTAACTTAGATTACCCTTCTGGTCGCGGTCAGGTTAGCGGAGAGGGCGTAAGGTAAGTGATGAGATAACAGAGAAAAAACTGATGGTATGGCTATCCGGAAATATATGTAAAACGAGCGGCACTGAAAAATCCGAAATAAACGAAACAGGTGGGAAATCTGAATAAATGGGATTTCATATTTTGTAATCCTATACATATAACACAATCACTATATCCATAACACTGAAAAACAATTTTTTATTCAACCATAAAAGGGAACATTACATTTTTCTTTCCCCGCGGTTCTTACGAACATTTTGCGGTTTCCAACATGACCTAGCGATATGCCCCCGGCGGCCACAATTGAAACATATAATGGAACCGGCTTGACGAGAATCCCTGAGACCTGGAGGAGGTACTGAGGGTGTTCCAGGTCGAACCCCGAAGGCAGGGACCTGCTTCATCGCTTTCTGTATTTCTTTGGCTACAGCGACCTCCTCTTCTGAGCCCACCAACTTGAGGAGAACTTGTTGAAAAGTAGGGGACGCCATAAGAGGTCTTGACTGGCGAAGAATGATGGCGTAGCGATTAGCACGCTCGTGACCTTTCTCCCTGGCGACATCACTGAGTTGCTCTAAGGCTGCCAAAGTTGCAAAGGCATCGAAAATTGAAGGGGGGCGAGAGAGAAGTTGTCGGACGTATCGGAGGGCTGAGTCCACCGACTTTTCGTCATTTGAATATTTTAGGCTCTGAATTTCTCCTTTCAAGACTTCCAACTAAGAGAGGAAAGCGGATGAGAAATAAACGTAATATCTTTGCGCGCTAACAAACCATAACCATACACTACGCAAGCAGAGGGGAAGAACAAAAGGAATAGATAGAAACAATTCATAGCTTCAGAATTTTGAACAAGAGCTAAACAAATCCGGAGACTTCTCGAGGCAGACAAACACCCCAGTTAAATAAACTTGACACCTAAGCCCATGTTCAATAAAAGCCGCCATGCGGCCTACGCCAATATAACTAGTGAAAAATAACCGACTGTCTTTGCAACAGTTTTTTCCCAGCACTCAATCTTAATTGAATTTCGATATCATCGTTAACGTGAGTGCTGCGCACGGCAAAATCAAAAGCACCTTTTGTGCCAAATAATTAGTGCCCGACACATATGCAGACAACTAAGTTAGGGCCGACACGCAGCGTGCTTGCCGAACAATGTTCGGGGCACGAACTGACGCCATAGGTAAGCCGACACGTGGCAACTATAAATTAATTAAAGCTTAAATTAAAAAAACGCCGTTGCGGTAGGAGTTCCGTTAGCCGTGTCGGAAGTCTTTCATAGGGAATCTACGTAAAAAACCCGCTGGTAAATGTCATCCAAAATAATAGATAACATGTCTTAATGGCATTCCCATATAATATTAATAGTATTGCAATAACAATGATGAATATAATAATTACTAATTACGGATTAACAATTCATCACACCTCAAGGGCTCTTCATATAAAAAACGGCTCATATTTTTTTTTACAAATCACAGGATCTATGCTATTGAAGAAAAATACAATCAGGCCTTCGTCTGCTAAATTCTAAAAACTTGCATAATATCATCTAATGTCGCAAAATAAGTTGTTCCGTAAATCAACATATGAGACTCAGTAGGAAAAGAAATGACACTCATCTTCTACACTTTTTGAATGGCAGCATTCGCAGCTCCTTAGTTCTCTTTACGTTATCTTATTTGTTTTATTCAATTTCACAGAATACTTTCCATTTCGGGTTATGTCTACAGTTTGCTCTACCAAACAATTTACGCTTGACACACAAGCGACTGTTTTGCCAAAGCCGACACACGGCGTCTATCAAATAATTTACGCTTGACACACAAGCGACTGTTTTGCCAAAGCCGACACACGGCGTCTATCAAATAATTTACGCTTGACACAAGCGACTGTTTTGCTAAAGCCGACACACGGCGTCTACCGAAAATTTACGCTTGACACACAAGCAACCGTTTTAGCTAAAGCCGACACACGGCGTCTGCCAAATAATTTACGCTTGACACACAAGCAACCGTTTTAGCTAAAGCCGACACACGGCGTCTGCCAAATAATTTACGCTTGACACACAAGCAACCGTTTTAGCTAAAGCCGACACACGGCGTCTGCCAAATAATTTACGCATGACACACAAGCGACCGTTCTAGCTAAAGCCGACACACGGCGTCTGCCAAATAATTTACGCTTGACACACAAGCGACCGTTCTAGCTAAAGCCGACACACGGCGTCTGCCAAATAATTTACGCTTGACACACAAGCAACCGTTTAGCGAGAGCCGACACACGGCGTTTACCAAACAATATACGCTTGACACACAAGCGACCGTTTTAGCTAAAGCCGACACACGGCGTCCACCAAGTAATTTACGCTTGACACACAAGCAACCGTTAAAACGCTTGAAACCCAAGCGAACGCACCGATAAAGCCGACACACGCCGCTATAAATTTGAGCTAGACATACGGACGAAAATAGCAAAAGAACCGACATTCGGCGTATATAATTTATGCTAGACACCGAAGTGCGAAGGAATAACCAAATAACCGACGCTAAATAAACAAAGCTAGACGCATGAACCGAGTGTGAATAGAGCGAAAGAGAAAACACTTTGCAAATACCTCGTTTAACTGTACTTGCTGATTCGCTTCCGACCCTTCCGCGGGCTGTGGCATTGCGGCTGGCGGAGCTGGGTCAACGGCAGGAACTGGTGGTGGTGGAGCGATATTAGCCAAGGCTCGTAACTGATCAGCAGCCGGTTCTTGAGGCACAGCCATAATGTCATCCAATCTGCGTTGGCTTGAGAAAGTAAGCTCACAAACACGAAACACGCGGTTGGGCTTCGGCGACGCGACGTTAAGAAAACCGAAAATTCTTTAAACCTTACCGGCTTGGATATCTCTTTCGAAATGCCATGAATCTAAGCAGCGGGATCTTTATATCAAGAGACATTGCACGTGGGAACTAAGCATCATATAACGTAGCTAGCCATTCACGAGCCGGGTTACGTAATCCACGCCCGCCGGAATTCCGGTGTGCGACACTTGCAGACTGCAGACTTGCAGACCTGCAGACTTGCAGACTTGCAGACCTGCAGACTTGCAGACCACCAATTTTTTTTGTGACGTCGACAAACCATGTGACATTGTATCACAAGACTTTGCCATGCGCACAACGAAATTCATCCTCGCGCCAAAACAAGAGATCACTGAGTTGTCAAAATGGATCGTTCAGGTGAGCTTAATTTTTGTGCAGCCTTGTTTCTTAATTTTCTTTTGGGCCTTAACTGTTAACTGACTTGTTCTAACGGTGGCAGTGTGGCTAAAATAGAATCAACGAAGACTATACTAAGCGAAGAGCTGTAGAAGCTTCGGTAATTTGTTGCTGTGTACGTTCCGTTCTCCATCCGATTAAATATTGTCTTCTATTTTCACAGAGGAAGAAGATGAAGACACTAAGTTACAGGTTAGTTGTAATAAAAAGCTAATTAAATAAATGTTTCCATTATTACGGCTCAGGCCCGGTAGCAGCGAAAATGTAACTAATACAACAACGACGGATTATTCAATTCTCTGTAATGTATCGTAAACAATCAATGCTGTCAAGTACATTTTGCCGCTTACCTTGGCTACATAACTTAATTCGTTCTTATTTTTGTAACAGGATTCAACGAAGAAAATTCCACTAGTAAAGTGATCGTAGAAATCTTTAAAATGTTTCAATTCTTATTTTCTGAGACACGAGACTTCAACAAAATAGCAATCTTGCGTTCCCACGTGAAACTGCTGGAAAATGTCAGAATTTGCATATTTTATGTTTCACCGAAAGCGCTTCTTACAGTTTGGCCGCATCAAAGTCGAAGTTTAGTCAAATTACTAGCCTCTTAATTGAAAATATATTCATATTTTTAGAGTGTGAAATGTATTGGCATTTAAAATGTCCTATACTGATCCCTGGTATTTCAGCAAAATATCCATCTTGCATTCCATTGTACATTGCATTCTATTGTTCATAGCTTTTTAATTATTACTAGTAATTATTTATTTATTTAATTTAATTTTTAGAATGTCCCCATATTAGTAAGGGAGATTTGTCCCTGGCTAGGCGGTCTTTGACATTTAAATAAAGTTTTATTATTATTATTATTATTATTATTATTATTATTATTGATCCTTAGAGGATCAAGAGTTAGAAGAAAAGCCTTTTGTAATTTTAAGAACATAGATATTGACATTGAAACCCAAGAAGGAGCCATAATGTAATGTTAAGAATTCTTTATTGCCGTCACCTTGTGAATACAAACGTCTTATATAAATTTTATTTTTATTGAAATTTTTTTAGTAACACTTTTACGATATTTTATGGATTGTAATTATGAATATTTTTAACATTTTAGTAGGTTAATAATTGTAAACGTGAAATTATTTGAGAATTTTTTTAATTAATTGTAAACGTAAGATTGTTGGAAATTTTTAATAAAGGTTTTATAATTTTTTAAAAAAAAATTATTATTATTATTATTATCATTATATTCCAGCGTGCAGTCAAAAGTTTCAAGGCTATTTTAAGGGGCGGACCATTAGAAATCGGGGGAGGGGGAGGGGGGGGGGAGGTGACAATTCTAAAAAAAAATTTCCTGCAAGGGAAATTTGTCCCAAAAAAATTCCTGCAGGCAGTCCACCCTGACTTCCCAGTCACTTTCCACAAAGAAAAAAATTCCTGCAAGAAACTTCGACTTAAAAAAATCGTGCGCTGAAATATTTTTGTCCCCCCTCCCCCGATTTCTAATGGTCTGCCCCTAATCTAGGTCCATCACATCGGAGAAACACTTAAGTACTAACTTTTTAATTACAAATGATTTAAAAAAATTATGCTGTTAAAGCAAGATGGGTTTGAGGGTAAATGATGTAACACCTATCAATGTTAAGCCCAAGGGGGGAGGGGTCCGGTTAACCTGGGGAATGTGAATTGAGGTTTGAAACAATCTTTGTTGCCTGAGGGCGGGGGATTTTGATAATTTTGACCAATCAATCAATCCCTGAGGTGGGGTAATTGCGTGCGAGACATCTGTGCTACACGAAATCAGATTGTTTGCTGTAAAGGTTTTGCTTTCTTCCAAAAAAGTCTCTTTGCATGACACGGTCACGTGACCTTGTCAATCATTTTAAACGGTCGTGGTACAGAACAGATGCCACAGATGAAAAATATGAAAGTGGCCAAGTTGAAGCCTCCTAATGTTGCTGAGTGAGTTTTTATAGGATAAACAGACTGCGGACTCTTTTGGTGTTCTTGAGGAAATTTCTAATCTGTCAATACAATTGTTCTTCGAGGAGACGAATACTCTGGCCGTCATCTGCCGTTATTATGCGCACGCTGCTGTTGAGATTGTTGAAATTTCCCTTATCCTCCATCAAAAAGATAAATTTTTTGTTTAAGATGGTGCAGGGCTTGGCAACAAAAAATGGGATTCCTTTAATTAAGTAGCCATTGGCTTTCTCCAGTTTAATGAATACCATATTTTTACTGTAGGTAGATAACAATGAACTCATGATGAAAGAATCTGATAGAGGGGACCAGTAAGTCTATTGCCCGTTTCTTGTTGTGAAATTAACATGTAACTGTAACACTAGAATAACTAGGCAAAAGTACGTGTTTATTTCCGGAAAATTGTCAAATTTGATAAATTAATGATACATTATTTACCTTTTTACAGCAGTCATTCTGAGAATAGTGATTCGGAGAACAGTGATTCTGAGAACAGTGATTCCTCCGAGTCAACGTTAGAGGAGTTAAGGTAATTTTTTTTAATTTTTCGTGATTTGGTTTTTGACACGTAATAGTTCTGATCAGAGACCGAAATTAATAGCAACATGAATACAACAGAAACAACCCCAAAAAATGAAAAGAAAGTGTCAAGAGCAGTTTTCAATCGAGTGCCGTTAGACCAAAACAAGGTTATAACCAATCACAAAGGAAATAGAGCAATCCATTGTCCATGACGGAATTTAATTAAACATGAGAAAAATGCCGGAGGATGTCACGATTGGTTTAGTTTTACTTCCTATTGTTGAGAAACTAGTGTGTATTCCTTTAACCAATCACCAGGCATAAAAAAAAACAGAGTTAATGGAAAAAACTTTCGACACTCAATGAAAACCGGTCTCACCCCATTCCAATCAAACCAGCAGTCTAATGAAAGCTAGTGGCAAGGAGACTTCCCAAAAGGGGTTACACTTACTGACTTAATTACCCCGGCTACGGAGCGCTATTTTTCCGATAAGATTTTTCGCCTAATGCATTAAGTAATAAGTACAACATAATTCCTTGCTTTTTTTTTTCAGAGTCTCATCTAAAACAAGCCAATTATTAACTTTGAACATAGAAGACGTGAAGTACCTTCATGGGAAAACGTCTCTTCCATACGCGCCAATTAAAGACAATTTGGAGTCAGAAGAGGTGGTGAAATTTCTCATCAACCCTCCCAGCTACATAATCTGCAGGGATAAACCATCACTTTGTCAATCAGATGCCATTTTTGTTGTCGATAGAGACCAGCTTAAACATGAATTGGACTTAAAATCGGATGAATTTTCATGGAGAAACAACGGAACAAAAACAACAACCATCAAGGTAAACGGCAAGAGATACACTTTATCGAAAACATATTTTCTTCATGCCAAGTATGGCAAGGGATTTAAGCGTCGTATGTACAGTGTAAAAGGGCGTGACGGCAAGCAGCATCGATACTCGCTCTTAACATACACTTTCAAAGACGAAGAACATTCAGTCACTCCCAGCGAGAAACAAAGAACACAGCCGTCAACCCTGCAAACAATAGTTGCCAAGCTCAAAGAAGAGAAAAGTACACGAGACGTGTACGGAGAAACACGCAGCGAGAGTGGTGGCGTTTTATCGGTACAAAGTGTATCATCTATTCCGAAATCCGTAAAACAAATTCAAAAAATTAAGGAACGTTCAAGAAAGAAGAGGGACCCTTTGGTAGCCACCAAAAGCACTCACAAAGACGAACTTCACGCGGTAATGCTGAAGTGTATAGAAGACAAGCTGGATGTCAAGGAACGAAGCAGGTTTGTTCGTTATGTTCAAGGGGCACCACAACCCCTCACGTTTTTGGCTGACGAGCGCCAACTTAACGAATTAGCCTGTTTTTGTACAAATCCGTCAGACCCCGCAATTTTAAGTGTGGACACAACGTATAACTGTGGGCAGTTCTACGTTACACCAACAACCTATCGCCATAAACAAGTCATCACTAAGCGAACAGGGAAACACCCAGTGATGATCGGACCAACACTTATCCACAAGCACAGGGATGAAGAAGCGTTTGAGTACCTTGCCAGCTCCATGGTTAGAGCAAATCCAAAACTGGTATCACTTCTGGCCATAGGAAGTGACAGAGATAGAGCGATAAAGAAAGGATTAAGCTCTCATGCTGTGTTTGTAGCCTGCAAAAAACACTTTGAAGATGATTTACAGCGTAAGCTTTCCGAGCTGGGTATCAATGACAGGGCGAGAAAGGAATTCATGGCCGACATTTGTGGTTCAGGGGTGACTCAACAAAGGGGTCTGTTAGATAGGGAAAGCGAGATGGAATTTGATAAAGACCTCGCAGAGTTCAAGCCTATCTGGGATGGGAGTGTGAAGTAAGGGACACGGATAATCCAAAGTTTCACGACTGGTTTTGTCGATACCAAGCACAGGATGCAAAAGAGATGCTGCTGTACCCTATTCGGCGTGACCTTGGATTAGGTCATGAACACTATTACAACAATGACCCGGAGTCCATGCATCGCAATCTCAAGATCCGACAAGATTACAAAGCTTCTGACATGCCAACCGTTTTGGAGAATATTCGCAAGGAGAAGGATATCCAGGCAGCTTTTGTTGAAGACGCCATAATTGGTGTTGGCCCATACGAATTGGCTTCTCCATTCAAACAATTTCAGGTGGACACACACGAGTGGACCTACAAATGGTCACAAAGGCAGCGGGACCAGCATTTAAAAACTTTCCATCGGTCAATTGAGCCGAAAAGGGAGAAACACATTATTGTGATCGATCCAGATGATGAGGCAAGTCCAACTGTTAGTCAAAAGAACGACCCCCCGTGTGAACTTTCCATTCTTTCAGAAGTTGATTCTGAATTGCTCACGGATGGAAGATGTGATCATAGCGATCCCTCTCGTGCCTCTACAACTAATTGTGAACTGTCTGTGCCTTTTTCTGAAACCGGACTATCCCCAGTCTACAGGTTGGCATATGAAGAAGCGGTTCGACTTTCTGAAAGTAACAGTATTGTAAAAGCTCCAGGCAAGCACGAAGGATATCTCACGGAGAGCGAAGCTGGAACGGCACCAAACTTTGTACAACTAAAGAAGGATGGATGCTGTGAGTGTCAGTGCCAGGCCTTTAAAGCGTCGTCCGTATGTTCCCATGCGTTAGCTGTGGCGCACATTGCTGGATGTTTAGATAAGTACCTTGTTTGGTATCACACTAAGAGTGGAGGAGTTAACCTTACGGCAACTGCATCAATTACTGCACCAAATAATTCGGGAATGAAGCCTGGGCAGAGAAAGCGGCAACGATCAAGGCAAAAGAGAAGTAGCGAACCACAGACGGAGGAGTATTCGGAAAGGCGACCATATACTCAGTCTTCAAGCGATGCAGGCCAAGTGTACACGCTGAAGTGGCTCTCGACATCGACTGCACGTGTCTGCTATGGGTGTGGTGGGCAACTGAGAGAAAGTATGTCCAACGTACCAGTTGCCCCTTTCGATGTTGTTTTGACCACGAAGGAGTAGTACAGATGCTGGTTCGACAAAAACTCCAAGAAGATGAAAATAACAATTAAGCCAGAATCCACGCACTATCATATTAACCCGGTTTGTGTTCGGAAGAAGAATCCTCATTTTGAGGCCACAAAGCATCTTCAAGTAACAGCCGAGGATCGTAACAAGCTCCTCTCCAGCCACAAGCAGCTTCTGCAACAAAGTTTAAACATCCTCATTCAATAAGGAACTGACAATCTCAGATGAGTTATAATGCAGCGGTAGTGAAGTGGTGTTAGAGGCCAGACCATTAGACTTCTGAGCTTAGAGGGGTAATTAAGCTTGCGAAAAATCCCTCTTCAAGCCTTTGTTCTTTTAATACCCTATTAAGTTTTTTCATCGAATTTTTCCTAATGCTTTGGTGTACAATATGTAGCACTGAAAACTCCATGGAACATTTTTTTTCGTTCCATGTATGTTTGCGGAATGTTTCTTTTCTAAACTCACCCAACCCTTCCCCTCTAACTTATAAGTCACATGGTTAGTCTTACAAAGAACGGCTGTGTATATCGACTTTTGTGTTCCTACAGATACTCTAGTTCCTTTTCTATCTGTTTTAGTAAAACGTTGTATGGGGTGCTACTTTTACTAGTAAAGTGCCGTTAAGGTTATTAAATTTATACTTTCCAGCGGGCTTCTTGTTAAATGTCACCAATCGCAATATCAGTGTTGCTAAAAATAGACAGTTGATAATTTTTTTTTGCTTTAATTTTTAAAAAGAAAAAAAGAAAAGGAAAATCAATATATTTCCAAAGTAGCATCCAGTTATTGTCAATTTAACCTTCTTTATTTTCAAATAATGTATTTTCGAGGGTACTTTGACATGTAAAAGTGGTATCCCAACAAAGTTAACTGCATGTTTATATTATTTCTAGTCATGTACTATGATGTTAGCTGTCAAAGTCCCCATTAGGGAAGGTGTACTAGACCAATTTAACACAAGTGTGCAAGACAAAGGATTTGGTTTAGGGCTTATGAATAGACATATCGTTGAGTTTTAATTCTTAGCACAAGAAAACACTTAAAACTCTCATAAAAACACAGTGAAAAGCTGAACGATTTTCAAAATCGGCACGAACAGTGTTAGTAGCATTTCGTAAAAACAGTATTGGTTACCTTAGGTTTGCAAGGGGTTATGGTTAAACCTACATCCGCCATGTTTTTTCGAACTATAGATTGCGGATAGGCACTATATTAAAAACCACAAGTGCGCCGAATTCAGACAATTGAAAAGGCGGTTCAAGTTTGCAATGAAGTGATATGAAGACCGCCTCCAATCTAAAGAATCCGTATATAGGACAATGCACACAGTAAAACAAAATCAGCTATATAGTGGTATCGTGCCTTACCTTGATTTACTCAGCGTTCCCAAGTCACAAGCCGAATGTCAATAAGGCTGAAGGTTAACCAAATCCTAACACAAAAACGTTTTAGTTCATATTTAGGAACAGACCATTTGAACATAGTGACTGTTGCTATTAAAGTTTACTCACAGTTGCTGAAAAACTTCGGCATTCACGATTAGTTATTTTCAGTCCGCCATTGCGTTCATTCTCCCAGCAAGACGTTCACACTTGAAACTCGAAAATTTAGAAGTTGCCGGTTTTCACCAACACGGCAGAGTATTGGTAAAATAACGTCCTTTTCGTGTAGCCGTTGACTTCTAAGCTGAATGGATTATAAACTTGTCATGCGCTGAAGTAAGCAACGTGTGTTATGGTCAGTTTACATGACAGGGAGGTGGCAGGGTTGGTAATACTCTTAGAAGTCCGCTGTACATTTTGCGTGACAAAATTTTGCGTGACAAAGTAGCGTGATATAAATAGACTGCAAAAAATCTGACCTCAACAACAAATGATAAGTAAGTTAGCTACACTACAAAACATTTTAAAATTTCTCATCGCATGGGTAGGAGAGCCTTTTTCCATTCTACTGGTGCTGACCCCGGATACACGAGAATAATTTTTATCCCGTAGCGGACGTAGCGGTCCTATCGAGGTTCCCTAAGGGTTGTGAGACAGGAGTTAATGAAAGGAGTAGAAATACGAGAATCAGTGACAACGCCAACCACACATCAGTAGTTTCACTCTTTACTCTTATGAAGTGTAACACAGAAACATGCAACTCCATTTTCCTGTTACGTTTGCGTGCTGCGTGGAAATTCTGGGAAGCACGTGTTGCGAAGACGAGGTTGTGCAGATTTTAAAAATGATTTTGGGTAAAAACTACTAGTGTGTTGACCCACCAGGTCTGCAAGTCTGCAGTCTGCAAGTGTCGCACACCGATCACAGAGCCACATCAAGCAGTGTATCTTGGAAGAGCAGCTGAAGATTTTTTTAATGGTGAGACAAATTCAATCTACTCCTCCACTAGTGCACCATGTGATCCATTTCAAAAAGTAGAAAAAGAAGAGTTTCTGTCTTCCGCCTGGCCTGCTGTTCTGCTTCCTCCTCAGAGAGTCAATAAGCGAATACAGCAATCATTTCTTAAGGAACTCAAAGCCTATTTTAGAAAAGTTTACACAGATGATTTTCTTTTGGTGGAACCACGCATCGACATCTTTACTATATGCAATGTTAATGGTACAACATTTTCTTCACAGTTCAATAGAACAGACCGTGGCAGTACCATTCTTTCTTACTGTGTTGACCATGATAGGCAAGGGTTTGAAGCAGTCTCACCACTTTGCACAAGTCACCTTCTTTTTTAAGGCAAGAGTACACATTTCAAACTGTGGAACCGTCGTAAGAAGGACACGCAGTTTAGCCTACGTGGACTGGTATCGTCAGTTTGCAAACCGCCGTCATTCTTTGGATCATTCATCGGGTCTTCATGCTCTCAGTGGTTTATTTTACAAAGCAGACAACATTCTTAACGCCAAACGTCTTATTCGCAGGGTAGTATTGTCACAAGTGCGGAAAAACTACTACCTTGTAGCAAATCTAAGTAGGTAAACTCATAAGTATAATATTCATCACTCATCCCCCCCCCTCCCTCATGATATATTTGAAACTTTTAAATATATATGTATAATACAAGAAGGTTAAGAAGCTGTTCAGTTCATCTTCCTTACATTTCAATGTAATCCTTTTCCCTTCTATTAAGCCCCCTCTACAACTCCCCTCCCCCTCCCCCCATGGAGAATGAAATTTATGAAGCCTTCAACCCCTTTTAAGCCCCCTTGTTTCTTTTCAACAAAAAACAAAGGCAAACAACAGAATATTTAACAGTACATTTTCACTGTACCAATCCAGGCACAAATTCACATACAGTACTTGTGAGCTCCAAGGAAAAATTTTCCAGAACTTGTACAATAATAATGTTTTGAATGAAAAACACCCTTGGTGTATGGTATGGTTTATGGAGATTTGTCTACATGTGTGATCCTATTTTTGATATTACAGCTGTTGGCCTGGGAGGGAGGGGGGGGGGGGGTCGAGGTAACATTATTTTGAGAGAGGGGCAGGGTTATGTCTATAAGTTAAGGGTCATGTTACATATACTCCTTAACACCATTTTAATTTCCTTCAATTAGTCTGAAATAGAAGGCTTCATTCAAATGTGAAAGTCCAACTGTACTATGTGTTGGGTCATAAATTGGATGGTATGTCCAAAAGCGGTTAAACATAAATTTCACCTATTCCTATACTTGCATGGCTAGCTTGAAAAGCTATCAAAGTAATATTTATTGTAACAGTATACTTACATGTATCTTGAAAAATGTTTTAAAACTCTAATTACGGTGTATTATGTCTTCAAAAATTCACCACTCTATTGTAGTAATTGAAACAAAGTTAATAATTCACAATGAGAACACCTGCATTATCAACTTTCAGTGTAAAAGCTGTAATACCTTGATCTACACAATTGCCTTCAATAGTAATAAAAAGGGTGTTCTATCGTTTTATTTTCAATTTGTTACTCAGTTATTCAGATTTTTTTTTTGTTTTACATTTTTGGATTAGCCTGATTGCAGATCTATATTACTATATTTCTATACATAAATATAGGAGCTTTTTACACTGATCATTTCTTTACGTATTAGCAATTACTCTGTAAAACTGTGAATCTAATAATCAAGACTAGCTGAAGTAATGAACACGTTTCATTGACTTAACTAATTCTTTTCATTTCACAGTAATTCATATTATTGGATCTTGGTTATTTAAGAACTGTCATACTGTTCGGTTCTTTGACTATAATTTTTGCCGCGGTTCTTTGTTTTGTTTTCAAATTGTCACTGATGTAATGGTGAGGTTAATTTTTTTTAAAATTATGATAAATGATTGCCAATTAAGTGGTTACAGAATTCAAGACAAATTAATTTTTTACCATGATCATACATTGTAATATTAGCCAAGGGGATGTGCCATTTAGTATCACACAGGGAAACAGGATATTTTAGTTGGAAATCAAATGGTTCATGCCATTCCATTCATTTGAAAAATGTTTGAAAATATGGGCTGCTGTCATGGTTAGGGTGAATTTTACATTATTTAAATTCACTCTTTTTAGTTGATCCCAGAGTTCAGCAAATTTGATCTACACTTTGTAGCTTTCTTTCCCCCGGAAAGTCAAACGTGACATTTCCCATCTGTTGGTTTGTGTTAATAGTATAAGCCAGCACCTCATAACTCCTTTTCAAAATAATTACAGAAAAATGGCATCAAATGTTTTAAACCATAAAAAAAAATCTCTAGCCACTTTAAATATGTGAGAAATGGTCTCTTGCAACAAAAATTGGTTACCTATGTAGCATTAGATAGTGGAATGCAGTATGGATTATAATTATGAAAAACGTTCTAGTACTGAAAGAAAATATATATCTTTTGTAGAGTTTAACTTTACTGAACCATTTTTATTTGAGACACTAGCACTCATCTAGCTTTTCCACCCTGGTCTCACTGGTGATGGTGTTCTTGTAAATTAGTCCTTTTAATGGGTATACATAGTGGTTTGAAGGCAATGAGCAAACAGTGCGGTCTTGAAATCGTGATACATACGAGCCTGCAGGTCACACTGACTAATTAGTTATCATTGTAGTGATTGTAGTTATTATAAGGAAAACAACTAAAATCACAAACAAATCTAGCTAGGTGAGGGCCCTTGGTACCAGATTATTTGCTAAAGAAGTAGAAACTAAGGGAACATATTTTTTTCAGTTTACTGAACCATTTTCATTAGAGGCTCTCATCTAGCTTTTTCACTTGGGGCCCACCACTGGTGGTAGTTTCGTTGTACATGTACATGAAAATATAGATCTAGTGAAAGGCTAAATTAATTCATTCTACATGTAAGATGTTTTTTAAGCACGCATTTCGACTTGATCTTTTGTCAAATTATTAAATAAATTAAATTGACAGTGTTATCATGTTTCATACAAGATAAAAAATCTGGGCACTGGATTCCACAAATTTTGTTTAAAATAATTGTATGCTAGCTAGCCTGACTGAATTGCCTCCTTCAAGGGCCGGGTAATGTTTTCAAGGAAATGAGCTACTGGGGACGTATTCTACTAGGAATTGGGAATTGGTAAAACAAGCCCACAGTCACACTGGCTAATAAAAAAAATGCAGGGGCGGATCGGGGGGGGGGAGGGGTGAAATGGGTGAATTTTCACCCCCCCCCCCTTTTCTGAGACCCTTTCTTTCTTTTTTTCTAAAGTATTTCTCAAATAAATAATATTTTATTTCTCTAATATCTTTTTTCACCCCCCATTTCAAAATCCTGGATCCGCCCCTGAAATGTGTATGTTTCATTGTTATGATTAACAAAAATGACTCGTAGGTTTGGGGTAAAAGTAGGCCCAGCTTTTTTTATTATGCTCCACATTGTTATTAGCAGTGTATACATGTATATAAAAAAAATAATTACAGTATGACTCTTAGAATGCCAAGTATAAGGAGACTACATGTAGTTTTGATCCTGAGAGGGGGGTACTCCAATATTCAATTAATTTATCGCAGTTCCTTTTAGGTTACTGGGCCACAAAAATGACAGAATGTGTGTCTTTTGTTGTTTAAAATTGGTACCTCCTAATGTTAAAAAATATATTTAGGCCACACCTATCAAACAAAGTGCTGGTACCTTAAGGGTTTTTTTTTGAAAATTTCCGCCGTGCACCCCCCATCAATTTTATATAGGAGTCCCCCCCAGTGTTTTGACACATGTATTAATATAGAAAAATATTTGACAATAAAAATACAGTTTTAAAAAGTTTGGGGTTGGAGTTATAGCGACCACCCCCTCACCTCGCAAAAGCTTATTTACATCAACTTGATCGAATACCAATATTTCATCGCAATTGTCAAATAACAAAAAACAGCGACACAAAAGATCCCGCCACCTTATAGGATTATGATTGTAAAGATGGTATCATCTCAAGCACTGATTGCATGATACCAGAGATTTTTGTTATTTTGTACACACCACATCACATTATGATTCCTAAGATGATGTTATTTGGACCAATCACATCATGTTATGATTCTTAAGATGATATTTGTGCACATCACATCACATTATGATTCCTAAGATGATGTTATTTGGGCCCATCGCATCATGTTATGATTCTTAAGATGATGTTATTTGTACACATCACATCACCTTACTGATGGTTATTTCAACACATCACATCAGTTCATGATTCCCATTATGATGTTTACTGTATGCATCACATCGTCTTATGATTTGTAAGATGATGTGTATTGTATACATCACACCAGTTCATGATTCATTTATGATGTTTATTGTACACATCTCATCAGCTTATGATTCTTAAGATGATGTTTATTGTATACATCGCATCAGCTTGTGATTATTAATATGATGTTATTTGTACACATTACATCAGCTTATGATTCCAGAAAAGATGTTATGTGCACACAACACATTATAGTTATGATTCCAAAGACGATGTCATGTGCACACATCGCACCAGAGATTGACCAGGTAAACAGTTTTTGTTGGGGTCAGGTCGATCCCCGTTCATTGTGGAATTCAGACTATCCAGTCATTTGAGATTTTTTTAATTTTACCAGCCGTGAACCATTACGTCACACCCATGTTTTCGCACCAACAATATGCAAAACAAATTCGATCTCATGCAGACGAAACAAGTTGGCGCGCGACTTCGTCGCTCTCTCGGGGCATTTGTAGTCGACTTGTTGCTGGCAGAATAATAAAAAAAAAGAATATAACGAAAAGTATAGTGGTAAATTATCGAATAATTATGATTAAATAAAACGTTAATCTGGTTAAAAATTGTATTTGTCTAAAATACAAAATATGTTAAAAATCCCAATAATTGTTGAAATCGAGAAGACGTTTTCGAAAAAACTCCACATGTAATATTAACTTTGAGTCTGTCTGAACTAAAGATGAAAACTCGAGCATTCGGTCACTTTTTTTCTTTTATTCTAATAGCTTCTACACCGGAACTTCCAGTTTATCTCGGTGCCTTTGGCCCGAGATATAAACTGTAATCTTTCGTCATTTCCAGGTTTAAAGCTATTTTTAACTGTTGTATAGATTATTGAGGTTGGTGTTTCATACTTTTGAGTAATATTTTAGATCGCAAATCTATAATGCAATGTTTTGTCGGCTTTGGTACGTTCATAAAGTATTGTTATTAAAAGACTGTGTCTTTCAGCTAGCAGGATGGATCATGTTGTATTTTCGGCAAACTTCCCGTGTGATCAATTATTTAGGAGTGCCACTGTTGAAATTTTAATTCAATTTCCATTTTAAAAATTTTACTTTATCACTGGGAAGTAGCCTTCATTGAGATGAGATGATCACAATTTAGGACGCTAACTCAGGAATAGTTTCAGGAACCACATTTTACAACAATATAATAAAATTATATTATTTTAGCAATGTGAGCAACATAGGGTTTGCAGTGTCAGTCCTTTTATAAAACACTTAGATATGTCCCAGGTAACCGGCCCCCTTTTAAAATAAGAAAAACTATCACATGTCAAGATGTCAAGACGTCAAGCCGAGACGTCCTGAGCGAAAACTGATACAACTGCGGATCTAAAAAAAAATTAACTCTGATAAAACCATAAGGCATAAAGATCATAGTTGGGCAAGAAAAGTTTAAAACCACGTTCCGTGCAGTTATCTCCGATATATGAAGAAGTCTTTCTCTTTAAATATTGTTTACATTCTCCTTGATGTCAGCTAATACCTGCATAACATGTCAGTAATGTGATAGGATAACATAAAGAGTTTCCTAATAACGCAAACACCACTTGACAATTTTTCCCAGTTCTGTGTCAGATGTAGACCGATTTTTCTTTCAATAAGCGAATGCCGCTTTACTGGTGAAAGTACTAATTCGTGAGTCTTAATAAGTTGATGCCTTCAAGTCAACCTACTGAATTTTTAAACGGAAATTTTTGCGCGACGTATTTTGTAAGAACGACATTTCTTTCTCTATTCTTTGGAGCATCGACGGCCCTATTTTCACTTTAGTGATTTAAAGGCTCGCTACTTTTCAAACAGAAGCGTTATTATTTATTTATTGAAGAAGATTGGGATATTCACAAGTAGGCTGATTCATCCTTATAAAGAACTGATATAGCTTAACGCATTCACATTGCAGTAAAATGGCGGCTAAAAACCTTACCGGAGATGAAGACCAGAAAACAAACCCAGAACTGTATTGCTCGTCAGAATTAACTTCAGGGATGCACAACGAGCTGATTGGTCTCTCAGCGTTGAATATTTTTCTGTCCATTACTGCATTTCTGGGGAACAGTCTGATCCTAATTGCACTTTACGGGGAATCTTTACTTCATCCGCCGTCCAAACTCCTGTATTGTAGCTTGGCGGCAACTGATCTCTTTGTTGGTATCACTGCGGAGCCTCTTCGAGTTACTTACTGGATGTCTGCGGCGAACGAACGATGGGATATTTGTCGCTACGTACTTTACTCAACTACTATCACTGGCACTAGTTTGTGTTCAGTATCTTTGTTCACACTGACTGCAATAAGCGTGGACAGACTTCTCGCACTGTTATTAGGACTCAGATACAGACAAGTTGTGACTTTGAAAAGGACATATCTCACTGTTATCGCATTTTGGGTCGTGTCTATTGTTGGAGGAACAACGTACTTCTGGAATCCACTTGTAACTTCATGGTATATCAACATAGGTACACTACTGTGCCTAGTCACCTCAATTTTATCTTACACAAAAATATTTCTTACTCTGCGTCACAACCAAATGCAAGTACAGAACTACCTTTCCCAAGGGCAACCGGGCCAAGCAATTCCACTGAACATAGCACGATACCGAAAGGCAGTGTCCAGTGCACTGTGGGTGCAGGTAACATTAGTGTACGATATGGTAATCAAATACAAGCCTGGTACTGAAATGGTGCTAGCAGATCCAATGTCAAGGCTCAACCCTTTACCCACTGGACGTACACAGAAAGGTATGCCTGGTACAGTTCTCTGACGCTAAGTTGGACACACTCAAACAAGACACACCAGCAGATCCTGTACTATCAGCCCTGAGAGAAATCATCCATGCTGGCTGGCCTGAGAAACGGAAACAAGTCCCAGTGCCCTTAAGAGTGTATTGGGCCTATCGTGATGAGCTGTCCATTGAAAATGGACTTATCCTCAAAGGCGAGAGAGTCATTATCCCAGAGTCACAAAGAAGCGATGTCATTGAAAGAATACATCAGGCTCATCAAGGTGTTGACAAATGCAGACTGCGTGCAAAATCTTGTGTTTTCTGGCCAAACATCAATAGACATTGAGTCCAGCGTACAGGGATGTGAAATATGCCAAGAAAGTCTAAAGTCGCAGGCACATGAAACACTGGAGCCACATGAAATTCCCACAAGGCCTTGGCAGGTCACAGGAACTGATTTGTTCTTCTGGAATGGGGACGAATATCTGCTCATATGCGACTACTACTCCAAGTACCCTATCATCAGGAAGGTACCCAGTGGGCAGTCCACGGGCAAAACTGTTGTCGGTCTTACCAAATCCGTCTTGTCAGAACAAGGAGTACCAGAAATTATTATCTCGGAGAATGGACCGCATTATAACTGCCAAAGCTACAAAGAATTCTCTAAAGAATGGGGATTCCGCCACGTAACCTCAAGCCCAAGATACCCGCAGTCAAATGGGTTTATTGAACAAGTTCAGACTGTCAAACACACTCTTGCCAAAGCTCAGAAAAGTGGAAAAGACCCAACCATGGCAGTTTAAACGGGGTATTAAGAAAGTATCTGAGATATCGGATTCCCACACGGCAATCATGTAAAGCAGTTGTAAAGTTTTAATTTTTAATTATTAACTTAACTGATGATTCTCCGTGTATAAATAAAGATTTACAAACAACATTAAGCTCTGCCTCAGATCCACCCCGATTGACTCAGAGCTACCATCCCTAGCAGAGTTGCTATTCCAGCGCGAGCTCAAGTCTAATCTTCCCGTCAGAATAAAGAATCAAATACCCGACCGTGACCACGTAACCCAAAAGCTAATAGAACGCCAAGAGAACATGAAGTATTACCATGACAGAAATGCGCATGACCTTAGTCCCCTTGCAACTGGACAGCATGTGTCCATACAGGACCAAAACACAAAGAAATGGATCACAGGGACTTTAAAGTGCAGGAGACCAGAACCCCGCTCCTACATTGTGCAGACAGAATCTGGTTCAAACCTCCGACGCAACAGGCGTCACCTTCGCCCATCAGCTCCTCCGCGAGACGAAAGAGATGACGACACCACAATTTCAGGATCCGAGGAACCTCCTGTTAAGGCTCTACCCAGTGCTCCAAAATCTGAGAAGCCAGCACGCACCACTGTCACGCCAAGCGCCATTAATGATGTTACCTCCATTCCAGGGAGCCCAACCCATATTGAGCCCTACCGAACAAGGAGTGGGCGCGCAGTGATCAAACCCAGCCGTTTCGCTGAGTGACTCTTATTTAAGTTCCTGATTTATGAAAAACATTATGGTTCTAAGGCTATTCAGTTTATATTGAAGTTCATATGCTCTTCGAGCTAATAGTTAAAGGACTTGCTTAAGCGATTTACATTTCACAAGGATTCAAGTTTCATCCAACTCAAGAGGACAATGTTTACTGTTCCCGGTTGTAGATATAATATTGTTGGATATTACATAAACATTGTTAGACTTTTTCTTTTGTTACAGTTATAGACCTTTCACCTTAGCTTCATATGGTCAGTCATTTTGTTGTATTGTAAGGGGGATGTCATGACATGGCTAGTTCCCAGTTCCCCAGCTGCATGTACTAAGTCAGTGCGCGGTTCCTAAGCGATTGCTTGTGTAGTCTCCATCTTGGATTACTGTACTGGTAAATATCTTGTTTAGTTATCCTTGTGGATCCTCTCTGATTTCTTAATAGTCGCCCAATACTTTTACACCTATGGGAAAGAATGTTCTTTCTAATGCAAAACATTTTCATTGTTCCTGCCATGCAACATGGCTGCCGTGCAAAACCTCTATAGATAACTTTTGATGTGTTCTACAAGATGAGGTAAATATTATGGGTTGTGCTGCTGCTAGGGGTCCGTGACGTCATCGAAAATGGCCGCCAAGACAGCCGCCATCTTTGATTTTAGTAAAAATTCAAATTATCAGAAAAATGTGGAAATTGAATATAATTTTTGCTACCGTTGCAAAATAATATACAATTAAACATTTTTATGCTTTTAGTTGCATTTTCTGTTTTTCCACCTAAGAAAGGTGAAAAACACGCATTTTTGTTCAAAAATGGCTTGACCTCATGCTACTTATGACGTCATGTCTCGTTACCATAGCAACCGGTTGTCGCCAAACTTTACCAAGTCGTGTCTCAAGGATAAACAAACAGCTACTGAAGAACACTGTGCTAATGTTAAATGGTCTTAAAAATATCGGAGAAAAACCTTAAGGGGGATGGCATCCAACAATCCCCCCCCCTTTTGTACGTCCGAGGGTTAATAGTAACAAAACATTTAATGCAGCCTATTAGATAAAACTTTGAATAAAGAGAAAAAATAAAAGTTTCTTCCACTTTGTTTTTCCTTCTTGTCAACTGTCTTATTCCGAAAGTGAATAGGGTGAGACAAAATGATTTGGGTAAGGCTGGACTTTTTTCAATTCACTCATTGACAAAAAGTAGGCAAGAAATTTGAAGGAGATAACTAGTACACTACGAAAATCACATTTGAACACGACCTGATCCGTAGAATAGTTCGCAGTAGTTTTTATGGAAACAGTGCTATTTTGTCCCCGCGGTTATTGTTGTTGAGTTGAGCAAACTGCACGGACAACAAAGACAACGCAGAATGCCACTGGGACGAACTCGGAAAATAGCTCCACGAGAACTGACGGGGTCTAGAAAAATACCCTAGCACCGTTGATGGGATCTGAGAAAATACTCCAGCAAATGGAAAGACATATTCAATCATGAAACGTCTGGCAATCTCAGAATATACCTTAAAATCCTTCTACAAACCAACAGATGCAGAGGAATAACCAAACTGTCGAAGATAAACAAACGCCGATGGAGTAATTTTAAAACATCTGGTCCGTGTATACCTCACAAATAACTTTAGCTACGAAATCGAACCCACAAAAGTAGTTTTACGGCCTGAATCTCAAGTTTGACAAATTTCAGCCTGCCCATACTGGTAAGCTACAACTGAAAACTTCAAACTAGTAAAATTTTAATCGACATAAATTGTGGCTGATAGACCGGCTAGAGAAAAATATCCCATATCAAAAGCGCGTGGCGGAAAATATTTCGACATTTGAAATGAAATATTTTGCTATAAACCCTGATCTTAGAAACGTAAACCGCATTTCTTGAAAACAAAATTTGCATAATTTGCTCTTTTCTTTCGCGGATCAGTATTTGAACGTTCAGTGTCGCTCTCAGAAAACTAGCAGCAAAATTAATGGCTCAGATCAATTTCAATTTCTTTCTTCAACCGGCTGGAACAAGAAATAATCGGTATTAGTAAAAATGCTTTTACAGTTACAAACGTTGAAAGGCATACCGTAATTACTCGAAAGAGCTCCAAGGTTTCGGATGCAGCGCTTATTTAAGGCCGGCGCTCTTTTATTTCCAACGTTTTTAGAGATTACCGTACGGTACTATAACAAAGACAATTCAAATAACAGAAACGGTATTGCAAAATATAACGTCTTTGTTACCGGCTTTTGGTGCAATTGACAAAATAAATATCCTCGATAGTAGATATAAAACGATGATTCTAGGCCAAAAGACAAAAACCCAAAGCCCCCTGCCCTAAGAAATTCCGAGAAAACTCAAAAAACAACTTCCCCACCGCTCAAAATCATAAAAAATTAACTACCGCTAAAATTTACCGGAAATTGATTTTTTCAAATGAAAATCAAATGAAAATAACATCAATTATCGTTTAAAAAATTAGCGGGTCCCAGAAAACCACATAAATAACACAAAAAGTGTCATTTTATTCCCCTGAAATTTAGCGGGTCCCAGAAAACCACATAAATAACACAAAAAGTGTCCTGGAATTATTAATTATTATTATTTATTCCCCTGAAATTTAGCTAGTCTTTAATGCTTCGCCTTGTTGCTAGCTTTGCGTTATTTGAATTCAGGGGTTTCACTGAGTCGGTTATGGTTAGTTCTAAGGGGTTCGCTTTCTATGAGTTTACTCCTGGATTTTTTATTGCAGGGGGCTTTGGGTTTTTGTCTTTTAGCCTAGAATCATCGTTTTATATCTACTGCCGATGGGGGAAAGGCTAAGATAGTTTTTCCACATCACTCAGCGGTATCCATGAATTGAATTTGTCAGAATAGCCTTTCCACTTAACCAAAGCTTTCTTTTTCTTCTGGTCACGGCGAATAACCTTTTCAATGCGGAAAACATCCTGCGTAGTAGGCTGTAATTCGGCTTCATAAAACGATCCAGTTATTTTTTCTCCCAGCAGATCGACTAATCTATACGTTACAGGATTTGTGTTCAATATTTCGTCAATCACAAATATCTCTTCTGTCCAGTTCGGCGTAAAACCTTTGTCGAATATCTTTCGCTTATATTTTGATATTCTAACTCTGTCGCCGATTTTCAATTTTGCCTGGTTGCGTTTGGCATAAATCAGGTCTCCGTATAAATTAGCGAAAACCCTTTTCTCATTTTTCTGCTTGCTCACCTCTGCGGGAGTCATCTGAATGCTCGAATGAAAACGATGATTATATTGATCCACTTACTTGTCAAGTTTATCGAAATACACTGTATTATTGTTAGCGCTAAACATCTTAAAGAGTTTTTCCTTCATCGTCTTGTTCCAACGTTCGGCAACAGATGATTTTTCTTCATTTTCCGTTGTATATAAAGTTATCCCATTCTTATCAAGCAGATCTTTCATTGTTCTGTTGAAAAACTCACTTCCCTTATCAGTCCATAACATTTTCGGTTTTCGCTTTGCGCTAAATATATCTTTAAAAGCATCAGTAACTGATTGTCCTTTTTTATCTTTCAAGGGTCGAATCCAACCATATTTTGAGAAGACATCGATCACCATCAGGAGATATTTGATTCCTTTGTTCCACTTAGAATATTTCCCCATCTCGACTAAATCTGCTGCCCAGATGTTGTCAACTCCATAGGCAATGACTCTTCGTTTTGGAAAGCGCCGTATGATTGGTTTATGTAATTCATCGCTTAGGTTTCGAGCCCAATCTATACTCGAAACCTTCTGCCGTTTTTTTGTGCCCAAAGCCCAAGTTTTTGTTTTCCATCGATTACATTTCTAGCTAAAGCATGACCCCACTGTCGCTGATTCCATGGAATCGCGTCTAAAGCGGCAACCATTTTCCTGTCTGCTTTGTTTTTACATTTACGTGGGTCGGCTTTCTTTGCGCAGACTGAATAATCCACGTCATGCTGCATAGCAACTGCATCTGTTTTTCCCGTGGGTTGCTGATAAATTTCGAGGATTTCTCCAGTGTTTTCATCGAATCTGACTTGTTTATCTAGTGGGTTATAAGGGCCTGTATAGTTATGCCCTGGGAGGGTGAAACCTTTCCTTGGTCTTGGCAGTTTCCCAATTAATTTATGAACGTCAACTCCGCGACCGGATAAGGGATCTAATTTCTTTGAAAGATCTTTGGTGAATGCATCCAAACCTTGATCAAGATATTCACTCACAGTATTTTTAATCTTTTGTTTGGCAAAATCTGATTTAACCGCTTTACTTAATCCAATACGGCCAAGATTATATAATCCTTTAACACTTCCTTTTAAAGCCATTTCGCCGAGTGAATGGCTGTCGGCTATATCGAAAAAACCAGCTCCAGTGCCCCCCCCCACGCGGAGGCCGCGTCAGTTTCCCGCCTTAACAAATCTTGTCTTTTTTATTCCGCATGAAGCGCAATGGCAAAACCACATAGGTTTTCCATTTTTGGCAGTCATATACTCGGATGGATCCACGCAGCCAGTTTTTCGTTTCTCTCTAATGCAATATGTTTCCATTTTTCAATCGAAATATTCTTTTATGAATTTCTCATTGAACATGGCATCAGTTGGACTCAAAGGCTTCAAAATATCATAATCATCTTTTCCGAGTGACCATTGATGAAGGAAATAAAGGCAATAATACCCGCAAAAGACACTGTTTATGTTTTGATACTGAGTTGTGTTGTAAAGTATGAATTTCCCATCACTTGTAAATTCTTGGGGATATCCCATCCCAAAACTATCGAAATACCATATAAATTTCCTATCATGTGAAGGAGCGCAGCAAACCCAATGAGTTCCTGCATTTTTCAGCGAATCAAGATTCAAGATGCATGGACTATGTTTGCTTGGCATAAATTCATCTCTTGCATATATCCCTTTGAAATTTGGAATTCTAAGATATGTAATCCAGTTCAACAGATCAATATTACTCAGCGGTTTGTTTTTGAATTTGGGCCTCAGAATATTGCTCCGAGAAGTGGAATGCTGTTGAGTGGACTGTTTGGTCCTAACAGAAGCCCCTTTCCCTGCTGATTCCAGCTCTGCTGACGCGGTCGCTTCGCTCCTTTTTTTGACTTTTTTTTCTGCCCATTCCAACAGTGTTTCGTCCCCAGTTACCAATAAATGGGGGTGGTGGCTCCCAAGGGGTCCCCAATCTTGGCGCGCCCTTTCCTTTTGGCCGGCCTACACGTGGTGCCCCGCGACCGCGCCCCTTTCCAAACATGTTTTTAACCATGTCAAGAGCCAGAGGAATACCAATACTTGCTAATATAGTACCCAATGCTCCACCTGATTGTTTTGGTGTTGGATTTATCACTAATCTGCCTCCTGATTGAAGGGCATTCAAAATCTCTTGTTTCTGTTTATTTGTCAGCAAATGTTTATAGGCAATCAGTTTCTGAATTTTATCTTGCGGGATGAGAAACCCCCCTGTTTGCCCGCTCCCGCTTATCTTTTTAACGACCTGACTTGCTCCTTCACTAGCTAAACCAGCCAATGCTGATAAACCGATTGTTTTAGCCAAAGTTGGCCCTAATGTTTTCACTAATGGAATAACAGCAGAAAATAAACTGCCACCTTGCCTCATCACTTTTCTCATTTGTGTTTTAGATATTTTAATCTCAACTCCGTTTTCAAGGGATGCTGCTTTATTGATTCTTTTAATTTGATTGGTTGTAAGCATCAATTCATCATTTCCTCTTGTTTGATTTGAATTTAATCTAAGCGTGAGCGGGCTGTTTGTTTTATATGCTCTTGCAAGCTTTCCTTTTTGCCCTTCGGATAAATTTACTTTATATGGATGATATGTTGTCATTTTAAATGATAACATATGTTTTTTTTAAATTACTCGATCGCAGATCGCACGATAACTAATTCATTTCCAATTTTATCAATTTTCACCATTTCTTCATAGAGAACTATCGCATGTACATTGAAGTTTGCAGCTGCATCTGCGTTCAATCGATATCTGAATATCAACTGCTTGGGATCTCTTGTTGGTTTTTCAGTTTGATAAGTCAGATCGAAATAAATTAGCGGATAAATAGACTAGAAATTAGCCAGATTCAGCTGTGTTCCAGTGTTGTAGTCATTTTTCCTCATTGCATAAGCCATGACATCCTGGAATATTCTTACTTTGCTTTTACTGTCGTACACACCATTTCCATACTCGAATCGACAGTTCGACAAGGATGAGTTATTATCTCCCTCATTCAGCTTGAAAGTATCCATAAGATAAGGACTATCTTCTGCATGATCATCATTGGGTGGGGCTGTTCTTTTCAAATAAATGAAAATATGTTTAACATTATCAATACTTGCAGATATCTGGAAGAATCCTGATGACTGCGTAGGAGATGATTTTGCATACATCTCCCTTAAATATTTCCATTGTGTTTCTCGCATAAATGCGCTGACAAATTTGTCATAAAGAGAATCTTTGGGTGTCAGTCTGGGAACCCAAAGCAATAACCTATTCCCAACAACTCTTCCAGCATCAACGCCATTAGCCATATGAATTAATTCCCCATCATCATTAAGGGTAATCTAAGCATCTTATCTTCCAACTCTTCGAAAAAGGAAAAACGATTCAGGGGAATAATCGTTTTAATGTTCTTTGCACCACCGTTTCCATTGTTTTGAACTGCTTGAGATTGTATCCTGCGAGCTTCAAATCCTCTATTAGCATCAGCTGTTGTTGCATTAGTATCCAAATACCAGAAACTGTTCTTGGCTACTGATCTGCTGAAGTCATCGGAGTATTCTAACAAATTTTTAACGAAACAGACTTTATGTAGATTATTAGTATCATAAACAATCTTTCCTGCAGATTTAATCGTCATGTGTCTAATCAGGGAATGAGCACCGTTTATAACGGTTATTCTATCGGCTGCTGCATACCCAGCGCCGTCTGCTAATTTCTGGAGTTGAAATTGCACTTCAAAATAAGCATTGTACCAATCGTAAAATGCCGATCTATCATTAATTGTGAATTTATAACCATCTTTCTGTTGGTGTTGAGCATTAGCTGGAGCTCTGATTACATCATCTAACTGGAAGCGCACCAATTCATTTCTTTGTAAATATTCATTCGATCGAAAAGCCATTTTATATTATTTTATTTTCTTTTTCGAATTCCTTGCCCAGAGATTAATCTGTTCAATATATCATCAGCACTGTCTCCGTTATTTGATCGTGATCTTGACCGCGTTGGTTGAGATTGAGATTGAGGCGTTCGCGCTTGTCTCCCAGTGGGAGGTTTTCCCTTTCTCATATTTCCCAGTTTTTTCATTATCAGATCACCAGATTTTTCTACCATTTTTTTGCCTATTTTATCTCCAGCGTGAGAAATTCCTGATTCCAATGCTTTTTTCGCGACAGGTTTCGCGAATTTCATGAAAACTGCTGAGGCTACAGCTCTCATTGGTTTAAAAATATTATCAACAATGACACCGGATCCTTTGTGTCGGAAAACATACCGCCCTAATTTCGGGTTATAATAACGCGAGAATTCATAACTTTTCATTTTATTACCTTTTTCAATATTAATGAGAATGCTGTATCAGCACCATTCAGGTTGATTAATCTGCGTTTTCCATCAGTGATATAGATTCGAATGGAGCTTATTGTGTTTTTATTCACAGGACTGAACATCACTCTCATGGGTTCAAGAGTAAAACTCCATGATGGCCTCAGAACAGATGTTGAAAAGGAATAAATGATATCAGTATCTTGCCCATCAACAAGTGAATCACTTGTCAGATCACAATCAATGTTCAACATGTCAGTATCTTGACTAAAATTTGGAACTCTGGGGCCAATATTAACTTTATCCTTCAGAATCGTTTTGTCAAAGCCAAGAAGATCCCCGAAATTGGATTGGGTGAGATCAAACTGATAATTTTCATCCAGTGTTATTGTTACTCTGAAGGTTGTTTCATTAAAAGCTAGATTGATTGGAAAAACGTCTTCTTTCCCAGATTCTTCAACAACTGTTGCTTTTTGAAGAAAATCATTAATCCCTTCATAGGTCCAAACTCCAGCAGGGAAAGATATATCCTGAAATGTATTTCCATTATCAGAGCTGTATCTGATCAGCTGATAATTGTATCCAGCATTGATGTTATACCACGTAAAACTCATATTGATAATTCTGTTAAGCCCAACAACATATTGTGCATTTCGGTCCAAAACAATTGGTTTATTGAATTCAGTTGTGAAATTTTCTGGTTTGTTGCGGCCGTTCTTAACGGAGTATGAAGATAAAACAATCTCTCTTTCAATCAAATTTTCAGTCTGCATTTTATAGTTTGAAATAGTTTTTATAAATCTTCTCATGCTGGACTTTATTTATCAATGCTTCTTTCAGAAGAACGTCGAGAATTGCAACTCCAGTATTTCTTATGTCCAGGTTTGTATTCCCAGCACGGATGGAGCCAACGATGACGTCAAGTTTCTGCAGAAGTTCTTTTGGATCGGTGAAAAAACGATGGATCCACCTTTTTTCGACCTCTGCTGACTCCCGAGCCTTGAAATGTTTTTTTCTTCTCATTATAATGATAGAGGAAGTCATTCATAACTTGAAAATATGCATCTATCTTTTTATGCAATAGGTCTTTTACCCCTTCATCTATTTTACCTCGATTAAAGTCTTTTGTGATATTTGAGTAGTGTAGAAGAGGGTGATCCCGCCCCGGCTCCAAAGGCCCGCGAAAACGCTTATTTTGACAACTCCCGAACGCCCATGTTAGCAGCCCCCAGGGCTCATTGCAATTCGCCCTGGGGGCTGCTAACATGGGCGTTCGGGAGTTGTCAAAATAAGCGTTTTCGCGGGCCTTTGGAGCCGGGGCGGGATGCACCCTCTTCTACACTACTCGGTGCTGCCCAATTGAAGAAATGTAAATCCCTTTGTATATACACCCCCATGGATGCACCACTTCAGTTCATTAAGAAACAACAGGGTTGGCGTGGTTGGCTTCACAGCTATAAAATGACTGTTCCTGCTGATTACCCAATTCATGATCTAGATTTATTTTATCAAGAGAACAAACCTGCTACAGTTCGAACCATAGTTAGAGAGATTACAGACCTTGGCCCCATCAAAGTGAATTTTACATTTTTAGTTCACTTTTCGAAGGAAGGAGCTGATGGGACACAAAGAATGACCCACTATTTTAGTCAAGTAAGCCCTCTTATAATAACACACTTTTATCAAGCAGCAGTCAATGGACAACTGCAGGCTGTTATCAACTCAAGCAAGGAAGAAGTAGCCAGATGGGTAAACATGGGTTCAGGCTGGGTTATCGAAAGAGTTGAGTACGTCTTTCTTGATTTCTCAAGATATCAAGCCATAAGAGGCGGCTATCATATCCATCTTCCTCCAAAGCTCAAAGCAAAACAGGCCATAATAAACATTAAAAACACAGATAATCAATGCTTTCGATGGGCTTTGCGAGCTGCGCTCTTCCCCACTCGAGATACGAAGCATTCAGACAGGCCAACCAAGTATCCGACAGAGGATGGCTTAAACTTCACTAACATCTCTTTCCCTACACCCTTGCATCAAATCTCTGAAGTAGAAAAACTCAATAACCTCGCAATAAACGTCTTTGGCTGGCATAACGGTAACACAACAGTCCTTAGAATCAGTGAAGTACAAGATCCTGATATAAGGCGAATCAACCTAATGCTGATAACCAATGAAAATAACACACACTACTGCTACATAAAAAGCCTAAGTAGGCTTCTTCATAGCAACTATGAGGCAGGCCGAAAGATTCATTTCTGCGAAAGATGCCTTCAAGGGTTTTCATCGCAAGATGTTCTCGACAAACATCTGTCTGACTGCAGAGGTATCAAAGGCAGGCCGGTTCGAACTGAAATGCCCAAAGATGGCAAAAACATCCTGCGTTTCGAGAACTACCAGAACCAGATGAAAGTGCCTTACGTTATCTACGCTGACTTCGAAAGTCTCGTTACAAAAATCGACACGTGCAAGCCAGACCCAAAAGAAAGCAGCACAACCAAAACATCAGTACATACACCATGCGGGTTCTGTATGATGGCTGTTCGCTCTGATGGCAAAACAAAAGGCCCATACTTATACAGAGGTGAGGACGCGGTGAAGCAGTTTCTCTACCACATACAACTGTTAGAGAGGGAGATAAGAGACGAACTTCATCACAAGAAGCCCGTAACAATGACACGAGCAGACTGGGAAGACTTCAACAATGAAAACTTCTGCAGCATTTGTGATCATTGTCTCTACAAAGAGAACTTCAAGGACTCTATCGAAGTCTACGATCCGAACACGGGAGCGTACGTGGGCCTTGTTCATCGCAAAACTAACAAATGCTACACCAATGCATTTAAAACCTACATCCAAAACGAAGAAACAGGGCGTTTGGAGGCGTCACCCTTCATAGGCCCAAGAAACAAAAGGCAACAAAAAACAAAGCCCATCTTTGAGCAAGTTGATTGCCTCTTCTGCGGTGAGTCTCTTGTACGAGATTACATGAGAGACGCTGTTTTAGATCACTGCCACATAACAGGTAAGTATCGAGGTGCTGCTCACAAAGCTTGCAATCTGAATCACTTCAGAATCAACCCTGAACAAGTGAAAATCCCTGTTATCTTTCACAACTTGAAGGGCTACGATGCACATCATATCATGAGCGGCATAGCTGAAGTACAATCTGATCTGAAGTGCATCCCAAACAACATGGAGAAGTACATTTCTTTCTCTCTGGGCAACTTAAGGTTCATTGACAGCTTGCAGTTCATGGGCTCGAGCCTCGATAGCCTGGTTAAATCAAACGAACCAGAGTCCTTTACAATCATGGCAAACCATCAAAAGGACCCCAATAAACTCAAGCTCCTTCTGCAAAAAGGAAACTATCCATACGAGTACATGGACTCTTGGAGGCGGTTTGATGAGAAGTCACTCCCAGAGAAGAGCGCGTTCTATAGCGAGCTAAAAAAGGAAGGCATCTCAGATAAGGAATACACTCATGCGCAGAAAGTGTGGGAGACGTTCGAATGTAAAGACCTCGGCGAGTATCATGATCTTTACCTAGAGACAGATGTACTCCTCCTTGCAGATGTCTTCTAGAACTTCAGAAAAACATGCCTCAAGCACTACAAACTTGACCCTGCGCATTACTATACAGCACCGGGCCTCAGCTGGGATGCTCTTTTGAAATACACAGGAATCAACCTAGAACTGCTCACAGACATAAACATGCACCTCTTTGTCGAAAAGGGCATGCGTGGCGGCATTTCAATGGAGAGCAGGCGCTTCTGCAAAGCGAACAACCCTTTTCTTGATGACCACAACCCAGATCAAGAAACAAGCTACATCATGTACTTCGATGCAAACAATCTTTACGGTTGGGCAATGAGTCAACCACTACCTGTTGGCAACTTTCAATGGTGCAGAGTTCATCCAACACAAGACCAAATCATGAAGTGGTCCCCAAACAGAAAGATTGGCTACATCCTTGAGGTTGATCTAGAATACCCCGAGGAGTTGCACGATGAACACAATGCCTATCCTCTAGCACCAGAAAAGCACAGAGTCGCAAAGTCATGGATGTCTCCTTATCAAAGGGCATTGATAGAGGGACAGGCAGAGGATAAGACAGAGAAGTTGCTCCTAACCGTCAAGAACAAAGACAGATATGTTCTACACTACAGGAATCTTCAGCTTTACCTAGAGCTAGGCATGAAGTTGAAAAAGATTCATCGAATCCTCAAATTCGAGCAGAAGCCTTGGATGGAGCCTTACATAAGGCTGAACACAGAACTAAGAAAGCAAGCCACTTCTGAGTTCGAAAAGAACTTCTTCAAGCTGATGAACAACTCTGTCTTTGGCAAGACCATGGAGAACCTCAGAAAACGCATTGATATGAAGCTTGTTCGCGCGAATGAGACAGACAAGTTGAGAAAGCTTATCTCAAACCCACTGTTCGCCAGAGCAACAGTCTTTGGTGAAAATCTTGCAGGGATTCAAATGCACAAGGACAAAATCTTACTCATACGCCCAGTCTACACAGGTATGTGCATCCTTGATCTTTCTAAGACTCTGATGTACGACTTCTACTATAAGTACCTCAAGTATAAGTACGGCCCACGCGTAGACCTACTTTACACAGACACAGACAGTCTGCTTCTAGAGATCAAGACAGAGGATGTCTACAAGGACATGGAGAATCGCCTCGATGAGCTCTACGACACAAGTGACTATCCCAAGGACCACTTTCTTCACAGCCAGCTAAACAAGAAGGTCATTGGCAAGATGAAGGACGAGTGCGCTGGCGCCCCTATCTCTGAAGTGATCTGCCTGCGCTCAAAGATGTACTCAATCATGCTTGGCAGTCAGAAGAACATCAAGAAGGCGAAGGGCACCACAAAGGTTGTCACAGAGAAAGAGATCACACACCAGAACTACAAAGACGCCCTCTTCAGAAAGGAGGCCTTCAAACACGGGATGGACATGCTTCGAAGTGTGAATCACCAGATCTATGGCGTGCATCTAAACAAGACAACACTCTCGCCCTTTGATTCAAAGCGCTGGATAAAAGACGATGGCGTCCATACGCTTGCATATGGTCACAAAGACACCGGAGGCAACTGAGTGCCCGCCGGCACAACCATCAACTCCTCACGGACAAACCCGCGCTTGGGGCCGTCGTACAGATAATACACGACCGGTTCATTTGGCTTTGTGACAGTCTTCTCGATGTTATATACTTTCAAGGACCAGATCGGATCAGTTGCCCGTCGACTACCACCTTCTAGCTCACCGGGGTAATACAGATATCTCACAATAACCCTAGGTGGGAGCTTCTTTTCATTCACCCCAACAGGTCTAGCATATGGGGTAGCTGGCTTGGCTGAGGTTGCCTTCTCTTTGATTGCTTGAGCAGGCTTCTTTCCAGTTAATCTTGTTACTTCATTGTTCAAGGCAGAGACAACATCTGGCAATCTTTTAACCCAAGCAGTCGAACGGCCAGAGGGTAGATTCATCTCAACTGCGTACTGGTAACCAAACAATCGTTCAGCCAGGGTTCTGTTGAATCTTTCAACAATCCCTTGGTCTCTGTGGATATCAACACGTCCACGACGAATGGTTGTTTTATGAGCCCCAGTCTCTTTAGTCACAGCTCCCATAAACTCTGTCCCCGGATCGACTTGCAATAGTTGTGGCCATTTCAAAGGCCCGCGTCTGTAAATACGTGTAAGCGCCTTCGAAACTTCATCAGACTCTTTCGAAGTCAAGGGCTCTGCTGCTTTGTAACGGCTAGCCACATCAACAACTGTCAAAGCATATTTGTAAATTTTCCTCCCATGAGGCAGTTTGTCGTGAGGTAAAAAAAGTAGATCCGCTTGATGCACAGCATTAGGAGTCTGGACATCAAACTTGGGCCGAGGAATATGGCGTGGTGCGGGGAGGTAAACTTGCCAAAGGGCTTGTTTGACAAGCCATTTCTTTGCCGCCTCTTCAGAGACCTTGGCTGCTGCAGCTAGCTTTTTGACAGCAGCAAGGCCTTTCCAATAGCCTTTGGGGCCGTAATAGACCTTTGAGAGTTTAGCCTCCATATACATATGTGTTTACAGAAAGCGAAACGCTGCATATCCAAGGGCTAGCGCGCCAGTGCCGATAAACAAGAGTTCGCCTTGTTTCTGCTGTGGGCCTGGTTTATAGAAGTCAGAGAACTCGGGCTCTTTGGGGAGTGTTTGAATTCGTTCCTCTGTAGGATGTGTTTGGTTGTAGAGCACTAGAGCTTGGTCAGTGTCTTGAAAGTTGTGTTTCGCTTGATCTTTGATCCGATCATTGCTGGCAATCCAGTCGAGGAGCTTTGTGCGGTCTTTCTGATATTTAGCGTAGGCCGCTTGATAGGCCTCTAACGCCTTGTCGTGTCTGAACTTCTCATCCAGAGCGGCTTTCCCACTGTCGCCGGAAAGATATTTTGCGAGATAGTTGCCTCCAGTGAAAGCAGCGGCATTCAAAATTGCCCCACCAACCATAATAGCGATTGAGGCCATCCCTGTATATACATATATGATTTACATTGAGGCAGGGAGGATCTTCTGGTCCTCGAGGTATTTCTTGAGAGCTATGCTCCCAGCCATGGCAGCAGTGAACTTCACGTAGTTCATGAGACTCGAGCTGGGGTCGGCTGTGAGATTTTCCTTGACGACCTTTTTGCCAACCCAGCCAATAGTTGCGACAAGACCAGTTATTGTGGCCGCATCAAGAACAGCTTTCACGAGCTTGTTGTCAGACATGGTATATATTTATGGTTTTTGTTTCTCGTCTTCACTCTCGTCTTCACAGAATTTTTTGTGAAACTCAAGTGCCTGCTGTCTCATCTTTTCATCGTGTGCAGCAAGTTTCCTTTGTCTTCGCTCCTCCCTATACTTAGCAAATGCCCTTTCTCTTTGCTCCTCAAGATACTTAGCAAGTTCACTTTCTCTTCGCTCCTCCACACGCTCAGCAAGTCCTTTCCTTTCTCTTTGCTCCTCCACACGCTCAGAAAGTCCCTTATGTCTTTGCTCTTCCTCTTCATTGCGTTTCTTACATGCATTGTTGATTGTGCTGAAGAGGGCGTAGGTATTGCAAGCCCAAAGATAACCGGCGATAGCCCAGCCAATAAAGTCCACAAAGTCGTTAGTCCGCATGGTATATATATATTTTTTTTTACTCCATTTCTCGAATTCTTCGTCTCGGTGGTGGGGGAGCTTGAACTTCATTCACCACTACAGGGGCTGGGGTCGGGGCTTTGCGTCTAAGTGTATTCATAATAGCCTCGCGTTGGTAATATAGGCCCCAAGCGGATATAATTACCCCGACAACACCAAGAATGAGAAATGCTGAGTTGCTGCTAGCTTCTTCATTTGCCGAGTTTGGGGCAGGCTCGTTTGTTGCTTTAGCAGCTTGTTCTTGTGCTTGTGCTTGTTTTTTTGCCTCTCTTGCCAGGCGGTTGCGCTCAGCAAGCCTTTTGCCAGAAGCAACACGACCAGGGTTTTTGGCTGGAGCAGTCTTTGGGGTATCAGAGGTAACGTGCGTGTTGTTTGTGGGCGCGACTGTTTCTTCAGGCACCGTCTCGAGTGGTTGAGCCATCATGTATATATGTATATTTTTTATTTCAAACCTTCGTGGTTTCTGTCAGGTTTCTGCCAGGTTTCTGTCAGGTTCCTGCCAGGTTCCTGCCAGGTTCCTGTCAGATTATGTGTCAAAAATTTCATCAAAACATGTGTCAACTTCATCAAAACCCTCGAGTGGATAACCTTCACCGTCTCTGCTTGGGTGTACAGGTGGAGCAGGTTGAAGGGGTAACTCTTCTGGCTCCTTTTTGAAGTCGATGTGTTTTGTAGTGATCAAAACAGCATTGGCCAAGGCCAAGAAGCGCCCACAACGCAGTGCAAGGTTTCCAGCAAGAGATGAAAGTTCCTGGTTAATCATGTAGTCATTTTTGAGTTCTTTCTGCAGGGCCTCCACATCGTCAATCTTAACAACCATGCCGGCGCCTTTGGTTGCGAACATTATAACGCTGTCAATCAGAGACTCGGTCGTCTTGTTACCGACATAGGCTTCATACCTTTTGTAGTACTTTTCAACCTCTTTATCCGTCAGGCGTTTCACCTGCTCGTGTGTGAGCTGGGCACCGATGGCCTCTTTTGATTTGCCGGTTGAAACAAGGACTGCCAGTTTCTCGCGTTGAGCTGGAGTGTCTGGACCTGTTAAGACTTCAGGAATCGCTGGTGGCAAGGTGCTATCAGGGGTTGCCTCTAGCAGCTGCATGACATTCTCAATGGCCATGTCTTCTTGGAGGTTTGTTGCCATTGCGTATATATTATGTATTTATTTTTCAATTATTCTCTTGATGTCAGGCAAAAGACTTTCAACCTCACGTATAAGCCCCGTCATGGTGGCTGGGCACACAGTGACTTTCAAAGGATAGCGGTTAAGAAGCATGAGGCGCAGATCGTCCTCGCCAGCGGTTTTGATTATCTGTATTTGCATCTCCTCCGCATGACTCTGTAATTCACCCAGAAGCTGTGAAAAGACCGTGAGCTTGTGGATACTGGTTGAGGTGTTCATGGTTCAGCGTACATATATATATATATATTTTTTCACATTTTCACTTCAACCCCATAGGGATGTCGCAGAGAGAAGACTAGGTGAGAAAACTTGTGCCCCTTTAATTTTGCAATCAACACTTTGTACTCCTCGTGTGAGAGCTCACCGGCATAGTCGTCGAAGATGGCCTTCGTTGTTTTGCTTGATGGGGTGTAAAAAAGCACAATCGCTGCAACGTTTTCCCTAAAGGGTTTCGCAATGCTGGTTAACTGTTGGGTTAGCACCCACACTGACAAGCCGCTGTGGCGAGCACTGAACCCTAGTTTCACAAGTTGACTCGTGCGACCTTTCACATCCTTCGAAGCAGCACAGTCATCCAGCACAAAGAGCGTGTTTGTCCCGTCGAAGAAATAACTGGCTAAAGTTAACCATGCTTCAATCTCATGCTGCTGACAGTCTATCACAAAAATGCGTGGCTCCTTGTCCACGAAACCGTCGTAGGTCTTGTTGTGGACAAATGTTGGGCAGAAGAGAACAATATAGTCAAACTTGCCCCTGAAGGGGCCACGCAGCTGATTCAGAAGATATTGTGTTTTGCCAGAGTTAGTCGGCCCGATAATTAGTGCATTGAATGGCAGCTTTCGTGGGTCCATCTATATACATATATATGTGTTTAGTACTGAACCGCCTGCAGCTGTCTGTCCATTATGTTCATCTGTGAGTCGCTGATGGTGTAGATGTGGCAGTGCACGTTTCCCGAGCCGGAGGTTGCCCTTTCGAGCTCAAGATGTACGCCGTCCTTTGTGTTGACGAGGCGTTGGCCGTTGCCATGTAGGGTTGTATCAGCCATTGATCTAAGGTCGATAAGGAGCCCGAACTTGTTGCCAGTGAGATATTTAGTCAGATTCATGTTTGGCCTGCCATCACCCTTAGCTTTTACGTTAAAAAGGCGACTGACTTCCCTCCACATGTCGGTCCCGTTGATGCCTTCGTTGTAAATCCTGTTGGGGGAGCCGTTTATGGTGACATTAACTTTGGTTATGTCAGGGGTGAAGTATTTTTCTGAGTCCCTGGCCCCTGCCGTGTAGGGTTCGATGAATAGCAGAAGGATGGCTTTCAGTGACCTGCGCTGTGGGTTCACCCTGAGATTCAGCCGAGCGTCTGAACCCTTCGAGAAGGGGACCACTTCCTCTCGCATGATATGGTCGTAGGCAAACTCCTTTCCGCTAGAGTATACACTTGTTGCAGCGTCAGCCAGCTGCTGACTTCGGATTGTCTCGTACTCAAGCTGGATATTTGTCAACTTGTAGACAAGCTTGCTTGTATCTGAACCCCTGACAACTTGGGAAGCCTGGGCGAGCGTTATCTCGAATGTCAAATCGTTGTAGAGTGCCTGTGGGTACATGACGCCGTGGTCTGTTATAATCTGGTGGTCAAGATTGATGCGATATTTGTTTTTGTAAATGGTCTCCAGCTTGTTTTCCGCATCCACACCAGAGGTCTTCTTGTCACCGGCACTAGAGCGAATCTTGCTCAAGTCTACACTCTGGATGCCCTCGGGGAGCATGTTGTCTCTCTTATCAACAGAGAGGAAAAGGTCCTCAAAGATTTTGTAAATATCGTACCCAACGGTGTCCTGGACAGTGGTTGCGGCAAACTTCACAACAAGCCTGTCAACTAGTGCTCTGGAGACATTTTGTACAAGATAGTTGTTTGCGTGGCCGCCAGCAAGGTCGATGTTAAAGAGCAAGGCAAGCGAGCCCGACACGATAACCTCATGTTCGTTGAGCTTGGGCACAGTAACGTACAGGGTCTCGCCGGGATTGGCTGAAGTGCGTTCAAAGGTGATGCGCTTTACGGTGCGCTCTGCTTTCATTGCACCAAGAGTCTTCTCGGCATTCGTTGGGAGGAGGTTGGGTTGCACGGCCATGGCCAGAGTATATATATAAATTTGTATTTATATATATACTCTGGCCATGGCAGAAGGTGGATATGACTATGATCCAACTGGTGAGAACGAAAACACCGGGCTTGACTGGGATATAGACCACGATGATGACGACGACGAAGAAGAAGTTGACAGAACAACCGAGTTTACACCGGGAGCTGCATCCACCCCATATCATGGTGGTGAAGAGCATGAAATGCATACAATGCCTCACGAACAGAGCGGCTTAGATGAAACTGCCCCTATTCTTGCAGAGGGTGGCAGAGAACGGGCCTGGAATGCTATCACGTCACTATATCCAGATGCTAATGCAATAGAACTTGATGCTTATTTTGATCCAAGATCGAAAAGACTCATGATCAAAAAAAGCGGTGTTGGCAAAAAAGCATACTATATCTACACAAAAGAAAGATTAACTGGCCGTTTAAGAGTAAACCCAAACCTTTCACAAGAAATCAGATTTGCTCTTGGTCAGCCTGCAGAAGAAAAAATAGTTCAACAACGGCAAGAAATTAGGGAAACAGACCAAGCACTGAAAGAAGCTCAACGACTAGAAAAAACATTAAACGAAACAGCTGCAAAACAACAGCAAGCGGCTCAAGAAAAACAAGCAAAAGAAGATCAACTTGAACAAATTAACCATCGCATTGCAAATATGGAAAAGGAAGGAGGTACAGTAATAGAAAGACAAAACGAAATAGACAGACTAAACCGAGAAAAAGCAAAAATTGAAAGAGACATAGAAGAGGCAAAGAAAAAAAGCAAAGAGTATGCAAAAACTAAAATAGATCAAGAAAAAGCTACAAAAGAAGTTGAACGCTTACAGAGAAAACGCGCTGATGAAAAACAAAAAACAAACACTATCGAAGCAAGACTGAACTCCACCAAGCCGCTGGATGAGTTAAACGAACAAGAGGCCGATCTTGTACGACAAAATGAGGAAGACCGACGCGTGATAGAGGATGAGAACACTTCTCCCTCTGACAGAGAAGCCGCGGAAGCCCGAGTTGCTGAGCGAGAAGAAGAACTGGCAAGACTAAGAACACAGGTTCAGGAAAGAGAAGAAGCCTTGCCTTTGAGAGAAAGGGTCAAAAATATCTTCAAGAAATATGGCTGGACCCTTCAAGCAGTTGTTCTGGCTGCAGGTCTAGTCATAGGCGCTGTGACGATTGCTGCAATGAATGGCTTAAAGGCCGGCACCAAGGCTATTGGCAATGGGCTCAAAGCCCTAGGAAATAAGGTTGCCTCCATCTTGCCAGGCTTGATCGGTTCGATCGTGAGCTTTATCTTCAAAACAGCCGGCCAGGTTATATCCTTCCTTGGCGAGCACGCCTGGCTGCTGATCCTTGCCGTTGTAGGCTTTATGATTGAAAGGATCAGCAAGCGCAGGAGATAATTATCTCATCCAGACAAACAAGCCTGCCAAAGCAAGCGCACCCACGCCAATGAGCGCCTTGTTTACATGATGCGGCTCGATCTTAGTCTCTTGCGTTGTGACTGGTTTTGGTGTTGGTGTGGAGGCTAGTTGTGGTGTGGGTGCTGGTTTTGGGTCTTTTGGTGCAATGCCCTGTGCCTGTGTTGCCTGTTTGTGAATCGGGTTCGATGGGTGGCTGTTTGGTGGATTAATCTTTGTCGGCCCTCCGTCCATGGGGCGAAGGGAGGCTTTTTTTGTGGCAAGATTGACATCATTGTTAACACCCAGCTTCATCCCTTGCGTTGCCTGCATAAGATTGTTATTGTACCCCACCACGCTCTCTGTGTTGATAACCATGCGTGACGGCATCAGCCAGCTCCCAGGGGCAACTACAAAGTTTAGCCACACTTTCGTTGCTTGGATGGTCTGCTGATAATGCTGTACGCTCTTAGATATGTCGTTTAGTCTTATGGCGTCCTCTAAGAGTGTGAGGAATACTCTCTGCGTTTCGAATGCTCGGCCTCCACTCCCAAGAATGCTGCTGCGAGTGTTTGCTTGTGCACCCAGAATGCAGTACACAAAGGCCTCGATTGACTGATTCATACGCGCGAGCCCTGGCTGTGTTAGCCCTTGTGCATAATTCGGCACAAAGTGCTCAAACTGACTAACAGCGCCCTGGTCGTTACTAACGAAGTATATGCCGTTTGCTCGATAGTTTGGGTCTTTTCTGTCTGTGACGCGCTCGTCATCAAACAGGGCTAGATCGGGATCAGGATAGTCGTAATCAGTAGAGTAGGGGCCCTCACCAGGAACCCAAATGTACACATTGCCAAGCCCGTGATTTTTGCCGTATGTGAAACGGAAGTCAGCATTGGGGTCGACACCGAACTCTTGGCAAATCCTCTTGTATGCGTCGATGTTGAACTTGTTGTCTTTCTGGTTGAATGTGGGGTCGTCTGGCAAAGCACTCACACTCTGTTCCCCACCCATTTTGTAAAGAATTCGCCTTGTTGTGAAATAGACGTGAAACCTGTAAAATGACCGGAGCTGCGGGGTTAGGGAGAGAGTCGAGTTCTTATCAAACAGAAGGTCACGCGAGATCCCGCAGCCAGTTGTTGCACACCACAGAGCAAAGTTTAGTTGTTGTGGCCAGAAACTCATATGCGGACCGCCGAGCCACTTTCTCCCATATTTCGCGGTTGTGAACGAAATTTGTGTGTCTCTGAAAATGTTTCTGTATTTCGTTGTGAAATAATCAGTTGGCGTGACATAGATCTTTTGCGCTTCGTCGTTCAAGACAGAACCAATCATCATGTCTTTGTCGATTGAGGTGGCGAATTCAACAGCCGGGATTGGTTTTTGTGTGTTTCGGTTTAACGTCAACTGATAGGGGAAACCGCCAATATACTCTAAGCCAAGGGCGTCTTTCAGGGCTTGTGTCCAATTCTTGTGCGGTATGTCTGAGGGCATAGCCCAGGAGTCATGCCCCTCTGAGAAAAGAACTACTGCTGTGGCTTTGTGCTTTTCGTCGAAAGAAACTTCTGTTGTAAATCTTGACATATCAGCGTGCGGAAAACGCCTTTTGAAGTCTGAAATAGCCTTAGCCTTGGCGGCTGTAGAGAGTTTTTCAGCCTCCGGAGAACTCAGCCAAGCAAGTTGCGGATTTACTGTGGGTGGTGTTGGCTGTTTTTTGCTAATATACCTGCTCTGTTGGGGATAGAGGGGATTTTGGGGACGAGGAAAAAACGGGGGCGGAGGTCCGTAATCGTGGCCGCCAATGTCTAGACCGAGATTTGAACCAGGATTAAAACCACCAGGGCGTCTGCCAAACATGATTGAATATATATTTAAATTTAAAATATATATATATATATATATTCAATCATGGTTGTGTTAACAATCGTCGCACCTTCGAACCCTCACACCATCTACTTCGACCACCCGCTTCAGAAACCGAGTTACATAAGACTTGTTTCTTGTTCATTTTACAACTCGTGGCATAATTTGAAAGAAAATGCAACTATTTCAACAACAGTAGATAGCTCCAATGGATCAACTCCAAACGTGATATTACTTCAAGGGCATTACACCATTGATAGTCTAGCGAAACAATTTAACGACTTAGCCACCCAACATAGAATAAAATTACAATTATCAACTACTATAAATACACCAGTCGGCGCGATGGTCATTCACAATGGAAGTAATGTAAAGTTTAGTGACAATCTGGCAAATTTACTTGGCATAAGAGCTGTATTGTTTCTAGTAACATACGTCAAAGGATTAACATCACCAAGCACTTACTTTATCCACTGCGATCTGGTTGATAAAGAACAGAACCTGTTCAACGGTAAGCCTTCGACTGTCTTGGCTAAATTTGATCTTCGAGGTGTGCCATATGAGAAAGTTTTCTATGAATCAACACAGCAGAACATGCGTGACGTCTCGTCTGGTGATTATGTAAACAGCATAACACTGTCTGTAAGGGATGAACACAATGCCCTTTTTGACTTCAATAACATGCCCCTTGAATTTGAACTTGAGATCAATTAAAAAATGTATTATATATATATACCCCCTGATGATGAGCTCAGCTAACGTGTTGCCATCAGCTCCTGAATACAGCGAAACTCCATCGCTTTACCCAGACTTATCCAACGGTGAAGACTTCAGACTCAAGAAAATTTCTGATTTGCAAAAGGAGCTTGAGTCGGAGGCGAATCATTACAGACAAGTTGCTAAGAAATACAAGCGAACACACACCATTGTTCACGGAACCGCAGTAAGTTTTGGTTTCATTTCTACAGCTTTGTCTTCAGCCACAATCGTCACAGCCCTGACAGGAGCCGGGCTCATAGCCAGCCCTGTCATTGCCGGCGTGGCAGCTTTGACAGGTTTTTCAGCGGCCGGCATCACTTTGTTTAGCAGGCGGCTTGATAGAAAAATTACTAAACACGAAAAAATATACACACTCGCCCTTGCAAAACGAAACTCTGTCTTTGAGCTGGTTTCAAAAGCTTTAACTGACAAGCGTATCAGCGATTCAGAATTCAAAATAATCCTCCGTGAAGTTGAGAGCTATTATGAACTTAAGAACGAAATACGCTCTGGTGAAGCAAAACCCTCACAAAACAAACAAACTCAAACTCAAACGCCAGATCTTGACAAGATCAGAAAAGAAATCCGCAAGGAAGAACAAAAAAAGATTCAAAAAAAACTCAATCGTCTTACCGCTGTGTCCAAGTCAGATTTGAAAGACTAAATTCGGGTTTCTCGCTTTATCTAACAAAAGAACGCAATTGCGTGACAAAGCGTGACACATGACGTGACATTGTGCGTGACTGTCACGCGTGACATTGCGTGACACATAACAAAAAGGGACAAAACCCTAGTCAGGGGGTGCTCTGGTGGCTGTTTCGTTTTGCCTAGCCTAGGCTAGGACTTAACTCCGGACAAGGGAGTTGTCTCTTCCCATTTAGCCTCTGGGAGCGAGGTTGAGTTCTCCTAGGAGATCTCTGTTCGAGCACCCCCCTGTATCAGTTGGGCCGGGGCTGGTTCACCAGGGGGTCACTAACTGACGCAGCAACCCCACTACCCCTGGTCTGACATCGCATTAGCCGTAAGCAGGATTCAGTGGGGGCCAGCCACACCTCCCTGAGCTATACCGAATTACAGACTTACTATAATATATGGTGCGAACAGGTCTTTTATATTCGACTGAGTTGCCGTGCTTTCACATGTGGTAACTCATAAAGAACTACGCATGCGCAAATATAACCGAAAAGTTGTATTTTTCTAAATATAGGCTTTACATAATAAATACCGGAAGTCACGATCGCCAAATTGAAAAAATAATTGTATTGTATTGTATAAGCATGACTGACTTCACCGCACGGCTCAGTGAACTTGACAAACAACACAATTTTGCCATCCTTCGCTCGCTATATGGTGGTGATTATAGGAAAGAAATACACCGCTTGGGTCTGCCGGAAAAACTTTGCCATATCTACGAAGATATGGGGTTGGCAGAGATGGGGAAACAATATCTACAAGAACATTATAACGCCTTGCAGCGTGAACGTTGGGCCCGAAGATTGTACAAGAGGGCTTGTTATGATTGTGGTGGCTCATTTTTGCAATCAAGCGATTCTTGTGAACTTTATTGCAAAAAATGCGGTCGTGTGGAAGTGCTAGAGGATTATGCTCCGGCATATACGGATCAAAACATTTTGTACAAACCAAGACAAAGGCAGTCGGCACGGTGTTATGCGTTTGGGTACGCTTTAACACGAATTAACAAAAGGATTGGATTGTCTATCGACCAAATAAATGAGGTGAAACGTATTTTCAAACATATACAAGCTCGGCTTCCGAGAATCTCTTATACGTTTGTGATCTACAAAATCCTGGACATTACAATGCCGCTTGAAGACCCACAACGAGCGATTGTAAATTGCCTTAGACAACAGATGTCGAACAATATGATAATTAAAAACGACCGTTTGTGGAGCAACGCTTTCAAAGATCTGGAGTAAGCGCCTCCGCTTTCTCAATAAGAAAGGCTTCTAACATAGCACTGTCATCGCCGATGTTGTCTTCAAAAGTTTCACCAGGTATGGTTTTCTCAAGGTGTTTTTGATTTGATAAATTTTCATGTATTTTTCTGCGAAGCCTTGCCAAGTTCTCGTGAAATCGTTCGACCTTCGGTTGAATACTGTTCAAAAATCCCTCATGCTTGACAATTTCAAGCTCTGTGACTTTCAACAATTTCCATGAAAAGAAAGCAACCGGCTTCGGCCCCTCATCTGGAGCAAGGAAAGCCTTTTTCATTCTGAAGTAACGCAAATACTCTTCATCTATGTATTCTTTGCTGAACGACATTCTGACCGAGCCGTAAGAACACCATAGGTCTTTCTCGGCTAATGAAGTCATTATTTGCTCAAATGTCTGAGTTTGTTTAAGAGAACCAATATCAATCATTTTAGTTTGCTTGCGTGTAAACTTTTGTTTTGAAAACAGATAACATATGCCCCAGGCAAGCGCTGTGTGATCTTTTGTCTGGTAAATATTTCCGCCGTTTAAAAGATTATGATTCGAACTTGGCTCTATCTGGTTTATAGAACACATTCTGAAGTAAGAATCGACAAAAAGGCCTTTGTTGACCATTTCCCCACTAAACACAAGGCCAGTTTGTATCTGGGGTTTATAATAACTGGGCACTCGAGTCATAGCTATTTTCCGCTTGAAAGGACATTTGAACTCCAAAAGAATTAAATTATTATCTTTGTCAAGATAATAGCCGTCAGGACTGCATATAATTTTTCGAAACAATGGATGATCTGTTGCCAGATTGAGGGATACAGAATGGGCAAAAACTCTAGCAGAGTGCTTCTGCTCAAAAAATTTGCGAGCGATCGGTTCGAACAGATTGCCCCAGGTACAGGCCGTATTGCTATGCATGTCTGATGGCTGTAATTTTTTTAAAAGCAAGCTCTTTGGTGTTTCAAAGGGTGAAACTCCGATCAAGGCTGCAATTTCGGATGCCCCAAGAGTATTTTGTCGATAACTCACCCAGTCGGCGCTCTTTTGTTTTAGACCAGTGTTCCTCGATTTGAGAAAGTTCAAGAACACTTGTGTTGTCGTCATCATTGATATACGAAGGGAAAGTGTTTATTCAATTGGTAACGCTAGAGCATTGAGAATATCAGAACGAATCTCTAACATTGTTTCCTTTACTGGAGTTGTATCTGAAACCTCCCAAAATTCAGAGGCACCCTTTTCCTGATATAGTCGTAGTAGACGAATAGTTTTCACAAGCGTTTGAACATCTTCATGTGTATTCATATCAGTTCGAACATAGTCATTTGGTAGCTTAGTGATTAGTCTTGTTGGAGGTAAAATAATATTCTTGTAACGGCGGAATACAGCTTTAGTAACCGCGCCTCCAATATCAATCGGCTTTCCCATGATTTCAACCCAGCAATGCCACGATACAAATTCACCATGTTGTTGAAACCCTTCGACCACCTTTGAAACGTATCCTGCTGCTGATAGAACTTCCACTGCAAGTATCGTTGAAGGAAGACACGCTGCATAAATACCTGCATCGAGCAGTATGTTGAAAAGCATGTTAACAATCTCTATCACATTCTCTGATAAGCCTGTTCGTGTTGAAATTGTCTCGTTTGATACCTCAAGACTGGCTATATGGTTGTTACACAAAGCTGCACTTAATTGAGGAGCCACCTCAGTTTTGTTTACATAAAAACGATTCTTTTTAAGACGTTGCCTTAAGAGCGATTTCTTACCACGACCCATCGCGATATACACAGGGTATGCATTTATTCAATTGGGCAGCACCGAGTAGTGTAGAAGAGGGTGCATCCCGCCCCGGCTCCAAAGGCCCGCGAAAACGCTTATTTTGACAACTCCCGAACGCCCATGTTAGCAGCCCCCAGGGCGAATTGCAATGAGCCCTGGGGGCTGCTAACATGGGCGTTCGGGAGTTGTCAAAATAAGCGTTTTCGCGGGCCTTTGGAGCCGGGGCGGGATCACCCTCTTCTACACTACTATTTGCCTTATACCCTTTCAGTTGATTTTTTTTATGGTTTGCCAGTCTGCTGTATTGGATAATAATTCCTTGTTTCTGTCTTACAGATAAACCTGGGGCATCTAATTTTTCATCCATTTCATCATAAGTTGGTAAATCTTGCTGATGCAGTAAGAGATTCTTTCTACCATAAAATTTCTTTTCCTCTTTTTCTTCTTCACCTTCTTCGTCTTCTTCATCTTCTTCGTCTTCATCATCTCCTTCGTCTTCGTCTTCTGTATCCAGAGCATATCCAGGGAATAAATCAGGGTACAACTGAGAATAATCTGGTGGTTGATCATCACCATATGGTGGAAGTGAACTCGTTGATGGGCCAGGTTGACCGCTTTGTTTCTCTGCTTGTGGTACAACAGCCGCCTCAGCAGGGTCAAACAAACCGCCAACATCCATTTCTTCAAATGGGTCGACTTCCGGAAAATAATCTATGCCTGGTTTTTCTCCAACCACTTTCTTTTTTCGGAGTTTTAGGGGTAGCGGCCTCAAATTCGATGCAATAACATCATCTAATTTCGATGTTATGGGTTTAAATACTTTTTCATACCCAGTTTGACTTGTCTCTTCACCCAACCTTTTCTGGGTGATGCGATCATGAACGAAATTAATTTTTTTTACCCAAAGCAGATTTGCTTTTTGCAATTTGTTGCCATTTCAATAAACTCATTTTATATCAATCATATATAATTTGGGATGTTCAACAAGATGTACTACATAATAAAATGAAGATTCCAAATTATGATTTCAATGATCACATAACCAATTATAGACAACTGCATCCTTTCATGCCAAATCAAAATTTCCGAATGCTTATCTGTGGTCCTTCGGGATCGGGGAAAACAAATGTTCTTCTGCATATGATTTTTCGGCTTTTGTATTATGATAAGGTCTATCTCTATGCGAAGAATCTTGACCAATCCAAATATCAGCATCTGTTGAAAACATTCCGTCCAATCAGCAAAGAAGCTGGGTATGACGTCGTGGAAGCGAGTCCCGATGATATCATTCCCGTTTCTGAATTATCCGATAATAATCAAAAAATAGTTATATTTGACGATTTTGTGTGCGAAAAGAATCAAAAGCCATTGATCGATTATTTTATCAGAGGCAGACACAAGAATTGCTCTGTTATTTATCTTTCGCAGAGTTATTATAAAACACCCAAAGATATCCGTTTGAATTGTTCGCATTTTTGCATTTATGAATTTCCAAGCAACAATGAAATTTCTGTGCTCTGCAGAGAGAATAATGTCAGCAAAGAAGATTATTTGACTGCAACAAAAGACCCATATTCTTTTCTGTATATTGATAAGCCGAGGAAATTCATTTGTAAAAACTTTGATGAAACAATTTAAAATGAGCTATTCAAATGGAATGTTATCTGATAAAACAAGCACCTCCCAGGGAGGAAAAGATGGAAAAGATGGACTGCCGGGCGTTGGTTTCAAGCTGACACCCGCAGGGGATTATGATATGCAAAATAAAAAAATGACCAATGTCGCTGAAGGAACAGCGAATAACGATGCAATCACAAAGCATCAAGCTGATGTTCTTGCAATTCAACTGAAGGCAGATTCACTTCAGGTTGATGGTTCCTCGCATATGACTGGGGATCTTGACCTTCGAGGGCAAAACCTTATTAACCCCGGGGAAATAAAAATGAATCGCAAACTGATCACCAATATGGAAACTGATGAAGACAATGATTTGTCAGCGGTAAATATGATCACTCTGAAAAGATATCATCCTGATGCTCCTGAACCAACGCATGAAGTCACGAAGGATATTGATTTGAAAGGACTTTTCAATGTGAAAAACTCAAAACAACAAACATGGCATGATTTGGGAGCCAATTATAACAATCTTATGTCTTATAATGATGGCAAGAATATCTTCGTATCCCGCAAAGAGACGTTTCCAATGGAGACTAGTTTGGATATGGGAAATCACACCATTTTCAATGTGAAAGACCCAACAGTTGCCGACCAAGGCGCAAACAAAAGATATGTGGACGATGAAGTCGCTAAAAAGCTTTCGTTGGAAGGTGGAACAATGACTGGAGACCTGGATATGAATTCACAACAAATCAATAATATTGCAGCGCCAACTCTTGAACATCAACCAACGCCAAAATCTTATGTGGATAGTGGCGATAAAATTCTTGATATCAAGATAAGCAATGTGGTAGTCCACACGATAGAATTAGAAGAGAAGCTCAAAAAATACGTTGATGACTCACATATCGCGTCAAACTCTCGCCCGAAAGATGAATTCCGGTATCTAGTGGAAGAGATTGATGAATCCAGCTCTGAGCATGATATGACAGTAACTGGAATCAATGATTTTTCAAGTTCACCGCATCTTTTCAATAAAAAAGCGTATGATTTGACAATAACCAAAGACGGCAGTAATCTTTTTTCTGGGAGACTTGGTTTCGATATGTATAAATTGCCAGAGGGAGAATACACTATTTGCATTGAATTCTTTCCCGCTTCAATAAACTCTGTGAGTGTTGACGTTCGGAGTACAAGCTTGAATATCGGTCAACAAATAACAGCGCAGTTGTCGAATTATTCTAGATCCTTCAAAAACTCATTAATAATTCATGAGCATATCAGCCAATCACACGACGCAAATCGATCACGTGTATGAGCCTTTATACCTGGTAATCTACGGTCATTATGAAAAGCCTGGTGGCGGCTTTGATTTCAGTTACAGGGGAGTTCGGGGCTGAATGGGCAAACAATTCAATTATCGCTGAATTTTTAATGAGAATGATTTTAAAATGACCGTGATATTTATATTAAGATCACACGTAATCTTTATATAAAGATTACTGATGTGGGTAATAATTGTTTAGGATTCTTAGTGCAACAAATGGTGACTTTAATATTTTTGTGCGGTACTGTTTTACGAAATCTGGTCTTTCGCCATTCTATTTGAAATCTTCTCAACAAAATAAACAACCAACAGTTTAACATGTGAGCCGTTATTTGAATGACACCAGCGCCCTCGCGTAAATTGCCAGGTAAGCGACTGGTTCGCAGATGCGAGCTGCTTATTTCTACTCGTTCTCTACCTCTGAAAAAAATTGTCAGCCGTTTTATCTACCGTACCTGACAACTTTAGTATAGCATTTTTTCCCTCAGAACTATAAAATCCCAAAACTATCGACAGGAGCCGGGAAGCACTGGTCACTTCGTCGAAGACGTGGCACATGTGTTGTATGCTAATCAGTCTAGTCTACTTGTTTTTCTCGTATGCTAATTTCCTCTTTGCACAAAAGCGCAATTGTTTTAATTCCGAAGGGGCACGCTTTTGAAAGAATGTTTTTGAAGCCGTTCAAAAAACTCGCAGCACGTGTACTATCAGGTGTAAAAACTCTCGGCTTCGCCTCGAGTTTTTAAACCTGATAATACACTACTGCTCGTTTTTAACCCGTGAATATACGCGCATGCGTAATGAACGGGTTATCGGTAACGAAGAGAGATATGCAAATGAGCACTCACTCGCTCACTCCTTCCATCAGCTGTAAACTTGTGACGTAATGCTTTGTTACGAATGCGTTTCTTAACAAAAGCAATGGGAATCCAGCGATAACAATAACAAATTTGTTGTAAAAGAATATAAACAACAATAAGTTAAAAGATGTTTCGCATTTGGAGTCTTAATGCAACATTAAAATCGTCAGTAAAATGATTTTTCAATCGAGACACGCATTTTGATCTTTATCTACCTTGAAATAATAAAATTTAAAAAATCTGTTGACCTAGTCCGATTTAGCTCAGTCGTGTAACCATTTCCCTTTTAACCGGGACGATGCTGGTTCGAATCCTGATTGCGACGCCTTCTTTTTTTTCTTTTTTTTTTTTCGAACACGTTATTACTGAAAGTGATCTGGTATTTTTTCTTAGCGTTACAGTCGTTCAATTAACAGAAATTATCGAACCGTGTTTATAAAAACATAAGCTTACCGCAATATTGCGTTACGCGTTAGGCTAGCGCCGTTAGCTCGCGGTACAAGGTTCAAATGATCTGAAATGATCTACTATGCAAATTCTATACACTTTTAGTTCTATACACTAATATCGTTCCCTCTTTAGCAACAATTATGGCTTCAGCAAACCACTTGATTCGATAAAAATAACGCAAATTCCTTTAATACTCCTTTAGTAAAGGAAAAAAGTTCCGTTACGGAACTTTGTTTTATTCGCAAAATAAATAAATTAATCGTTCACAAGCTGTTAAACTGATTAAAATCAAACTGCGGACTTCAAATGGATTTTACAAGATTAAGGAAAACGTGGTACAGTAACGGTAAATGTATGAATAATAGTCCAATAATTTATTAGAAGCCCGACCTCTTTTGTAGTACCGCCATACCGCCGCACAAACTCGCTGGTCGCGGGCTGGTCGCGTCTTTATTATACATTAGGGAGACTATATGTGATCCCATCATGATGTACTTGCCGAAAAAATTATTAGCCAGGCGCGGGGCCTTCTGGCTGTTTTGACGAATGGCTCGATTTTAGCGGCTACGTTTTCTTCCTGGATGTATTTGGACGTTCGACAGTATTTTTCTTTTTAACTTGGGCTCACACTTCATTCTTTGTGTCAGCGAATCGCTTGGCGAGTGGACTGGCGTTTCGACAGAGAGTCTTCGTGGTTCGACGTGCTTGGCAACCTGCACAAAACATCGACAAAACAGGTAAGCTTAAGCTCAACCTAAAGCTTTTACAATTGTTATAAGCTTAAGCTTATTATAAACTTGAAACAGCGTTCATTTCTTTATTAAAATCTATTTTGGCTTAATTTACTACTTGTCTTTAGAGCTTAGATCGGCTGTACTTCGTTTGTGTTCGGGAATTTGGGGTTTTGTTCTATTTTGGAACATTACGGTTTGATTATGCAATAGTATGCAAAAGACGTCATAATTTTGCTGATTTAGCTAACTAAAATTTATCAAGCAAGCATTTTAAGAAGCATTTTTTAAGCGATTTCAGCGTTTTGATTTTTACAAGAGAGATATTGGCACTATTTGGGAGTTAAGGTTAATTGACAAGACAAAGAAAAAGACAATGTAAAAGAAGACGAATATCAATAACTGAGTGTGTCGTACAGCCCGACGTAGTCAATCGATAATATCGATAATCGATAACATTCGATAACAATCGATAAAAATCGATTAATTTTTTCGAAATTCGATAAAAATCGATACAAGATTTCGTTGTGAGTAATCGATAATTATCGATTTTTGAATTAGGGCTATCGATTGTATCAATAAATATCGAATTTATCGAAACTGAATTATCGTACCATTTTTCGCAACGGAAACACCAAAAGATATTAAAGAGCTCGCAGAAACACTTATAACAACTTCCCTGTTCGTTAATCGATAAAAATTGCTACATCTTTTCTACAAACTTTAAGTAATACTCAGCGTGTGTTGTATTTGAAATCCGCTTTAGATCCCTGGTTCAGATTATTCCACTAGGCTAGTCATGCAAATACTTTTGAATCATTCCTTATATTGATCACTTCTTATTCCCCATATTTCTTAGGTTAAAACGTGGTTTCAAAACCGCCGGAACAAAGGAAAAAGAGAAAATTTAAACGATAACCTTGAAGCCGAGAAGCCGGAAAAGGAAAATTAATTCACGTTTGTAATCGAACAATAAAATCAGGAAGAAAATCATAATGCAGTCTCTTTGGTGTCTTGTACAGTGCTTGTCAACAAATCATTTCATTGCCGCCTTTGAAATCTACATTTAAAGAGTCACAATCAAACGCCCCGTCAACGTGAACAGGATAATTTTTATCCATTCTATAACGATCGATGAATACGATAAAATCGATAAAATTAACACTTCGTCGGCGTGTGAGTATCGATTTTTATCGATTGGCCGATAAAGTCGATATCGTTTAAAATCAATTTATCGATAGATATCGATTTATCGAATGATTTTCCGATATCAATTTTTATCGATTGACTACGCCGGGCGTACAGTACTCATCCCATTCAAATCCTGACGTGGACAAGAGAGTTACCTTAGAGTGCTCAACGTAGCTTCATCGCATTGAATCCTGACCTGAACAAGAGAGTTACCTTCGAGTGCTCAACGTATCTCTATTAGCAAAGAATATAGCAAACTGAAAGCAAAAAAATATATATTGAAGCTGAAATCTATAATTTCCTAAAACAAAATTATGAATTGTTTATCATGGTTGCTTTTGATTCTTCAGGTGCCATAAATTCAGTTTCACTACTAGAAAGTAGGTTATCAGAATGTGTTGGAGGAGGTGGCAATTGTTTTTTTTTTCGTGCTGTATCACATCAATTGTATGGCAATGCTAACAACCATTTTCACATGCGTAGTCTTGGCATTGAGTATTTAGTGTATAGCCTCGAACAGTTTATAGAGAGTAATATTGACCACTCTTGGCAAGGATATTTGAGTAATATGTCATGTCAGGGAACATGGGCTGATGCAATTATCATTCAAGCTGTGGCCAATTGTCTCAATTTATCAATTCATATTGCTGAATCAAATGAAACTTTTGCTCCTATCACTCTTGTTCAACCAGTGAATGTCACAAGAGCTTGCACAAACATTTATATTGGGCTTGTTGAAACTCATTATGTGTCTACAGTAGAAAAAAGAAGTTATCAATTAGCAAACAATAAAAATAGTGGTGATACTTTAGTGCGAGAGAAAGTAAGTGATAGAACTGAAAAACAAAGAGGTTACATGAGAGATTATATGACAATGAAAAGAGCTGATGTGCAAGAAAAAGAGGTAATTGATAAAAATGAAAAACGTAGGAATCCAGCAAGCACTCGTGCTTTACATGCAGATGAAATAAAAAAATGTAGGTTGTCAAGAGCAAGACTTGTTACTAAGTTACATCCCAGAAGGAAACGTGACAGAGAACCTTCCAGAATTCCTTATAGGAAAATTATCAAACTATTTAGAAAGACAAGAATAATTCGAGATGCTGCAAAATTATACCTTAAGAAGTGCATTCCAAGTTCATGTAAGCTCAAACTTATGCTGTCTGAGTATAATCGTTATTATTTCAGTGAATGGTTTGCCAGATCAAAGTGTGCTTTATCCTCAAAAAAGTACTTGTTCAAACAAAATTTGTACCTGTCTGTTGTACGTCTGAGAACATTAAAGCACAAGAAGTCACCATTGTTTTGCATGTATGTTGATGACAGAATGTTAAAGCATTTAAAATACTGTCAGGAGCAAACCTATCATGTATCTTGTAGAATAATTTCTCTAAGTGGTGACATAGAAGAAAATCCAGGGCCATCAGATCAGTGTAGTGCTAATATTAATTTAACAGTACAAGGTGCCTCATGTCCCAATTCAGTTTCATTACTGGGAACCAGGTTGTCTGAAATAAATAGAATAGCACTTGATGTTGGAGGAGGTGGTGATTGCTTTTTTCGAGCTGTATCACATCAATTGTATGGTAGTCCTAATAATCATTTTGATGTCCGTAGCCTTGGCATTCAGTATTTACTGAATAACCCTGAACAGTTTATAGAGAGCAATACCGACCACTCTTGGCAAGGATATTTAAGTAATATGTCATGTCAGGGAACATGGGCTGATGCAATTATCATTCAAGCAGTGGCCAATTGTCTCAATTTATCAATTCATATTGCTGAATCAAATGAAACTTTTGCTCCTGTTACTCTTGTTCAACCAGTGAATGTTACAAGAGCCTGTACAAACATTTACATTGGGCACATAGGTGAAACTCATTATGTGTCTACAGTAGAAAAAAGAAGTTCTGAAATGCCAAACAAGACAAAATGTGGCCAAAGTTTTGTTGGAAATGAACTAATTGATAAAAATGAAAAACGCAGAGTTTACATGAAAAACTACATGAAAATGAGAAGAGCTGATGCACAATTTAGAAAAAGAGAGAATGAAAAATTGTTGCAAAGTAGATGTAACAATATTGTAAAAACTAGGGAGAAAAACAACACAGCTGCTAGGAAAAGAAGAGAACAGAACACACAACATGTGAGAGATATTGAAAAACGGTGTAAAAGAAAAAAACGACAAGAAAACCGAGAACACATAAGGGAAATCGAGAAACAGTCCTTTAAAAAACGGAAAGCAGAGAATTCAGCACACATAAGGGAAATTGGAAAACAGGCTTTTAGAAAACGGAAAGCAGAAAATCCAGAACACATAAGGGAAATTAAAAAACAGACATTCAGAAAACGAAAAGCAGAAAATCCAGAACACATCAGGAAAATTGGAAAACAGGCCTTTAGAAAACGGAAAGCAGAAAATCCAGAACACATTATGCAAATAAATAGAAATGTTAAAGTTAGAAAAACAGTTACCAATTTACTTGATACAACTGCACAAGCTGCTAAAATGCAATGTCAAAATACATCACTCCCTACAATTGGTTATGATGAGTTACAACCACAGAAAAATGCAAGCAATGCAATTTCTATGATAAATGTTTTTCACAACAACATTAAATGTGGTCCAGAATACATATGTACCTGTTGTGACCAGTTGTGGTTCAAGTCGTCAGTAGTGAAATGTAACGGTAACAAGTACAAGGCATGTTCACCAGATGTTGTCAAGTCTTGTGTCACTGGGTTAAGAAGTGTTGATGATACTGAATGGATTTGCACAACTTGTGACTCAAATCTAAAAAACGGGAAATTGCCTAGCTGTTCTAAAGCCAATAAAATGAGTTTTCCTAAGAAGCCTGAGTTGTTAAATTTGACACCATTAGAAGAACGGCTAATATCACCTCGCATCCCATTCATGCAAATTCGTGAATTACCAAGAGGTGGCCAGTTGTCTATTCATGGAAATGTTGTTAATGTGCCAAGTGATGTAAATTCAACTGTTCACTGTCTGCCAAGGCCCATCAATGAATCACAGACTATTCCAATAAAACTTAAAAGACGTCTTAGCTATAAGCATCATTATCAGTTTCAGAATGTAAGACCTAAGAAAGTGTTAGATGCAGCCAAATATCTTGTAGAGACAAGCAATTTATTCAAAAGTGAAGGCATACATGTAGAAGCACAGAATACATGGGTAGATAAGATAAGTTCATCAAGTGCCAATGAAGATTGGAGTGAGTTTATTCCAAACCCTGACACACTGAGTGCTGATTTGCAAAGTGGTGAAATTCTTAAAAATAATAAAACACAGGATTGCCAAAACAGAATTTCCTCTGCTGATGTTGATAATGCAGCCAATGAAAAAGATGAAAGTGATGGCTGGTGTGAAGTTGATGAACGCCATTCAGGTGTTACAGATACACTACTGCAAGAACCAGATGTAACAGAAAATGGAGATAGAATTGTTTCCTTTGCACCGGGAGAAGGAAACAAACCATTAGGGATATTTATGGATAAAGATTCTGAATATCTATCATTCCCCACAATATTCTGTGGAAAACAAAGACCTGACAACAGTGAAAGAAAGGTCCCTGTATCATACAGTACAGTTGTTAAGTGGGAATTAAGATGTCAGGATAGAAGAGCTGCAAAGTCTGTCCCTAACATCTTTTATAAGCTAAAAAAACTGCAAATCAAGCAAATTCAAGATAGTGCTTCAATTTCTCTCAGAAAGTGTAAGACAAAGGGGAAAAGATACACTGCTGGCGACTTGAAGTCGGAGGATTATCTTAATAAGCTTATACATCTTGATGAAGGTTTCAGAGTTTTAAGAAATCTTAGAGGCTCGCCACCTTATTTTGAAAAGTGCAAAAAAGACTTGTTTGCTATGATTCGTCAACTAGGCAACCCTACATGGTTTTGCTCTTTCTCAGCAGCTGAAACAAGATGGACTCATCTTCTTAAAACTTTGGGTAGAATTGCAGAGAAAAAAGAGTACACTGATAATGAAATTAAGCAAATGACTTGGGAACAAAAATCAGATCTTATACAAAAAGATCCTGTTACTTGTGCAAGAAACTTTGAGCATATGGTCCAGTTATTTATTCGTGATGTCTTAAAGAGCAGTGTAATGCCAATAGGAGAAATAGATGATTATTTTTACAGAGTTGAATTTCAACAAAGAGGAAGCCCACATATTCATGGTTTGTTTTGGGTGAAAGAAGCCCCACAATATGACAAAAGTTCTAATGAAGAAATTGTGAGCTTTGTTAATAAGTATATCACTTGCCTCAAGCCAGACAACTCAAGTGAAATGGAGGATCTTGTAAACTTACAAATGCACAGGCATGCCAAAACTTGTAAGAAGGCAGGGCATAAGATATGTAGATTTAACTTTCCATTGCCACCAATGCCAAGAACAATGATTTTAACGCCTCTTGAGAACTTGAGCTTTGATAAAGCGAACGAGAAAAAGATAAAAGAAAATGCTGAAGTTTTGAAGATTTTCTCAAGAAATTACAATTAAATGAAGAAAGTTACATCTTAGCTATAAGACACACCTTAAAGCGTGACACATTACTTTTGAAAAGGACACCATCAGAAATAAGGATTAACAGTTATAACACTGATTTACTCAAAGCCTGGCAAGCAAACATGGACATGCAATATGTACTAGATCCTTATGCATGTGCTACATACATACTGTCTTATAATTATTACAAAAGGCCAGAGAGGTATGAGCAGACTTCTAGAAAAAGCATCTGAAGAAGCTAAATCAGGTAATAAAGATATTACAAATAGAGTTAGGCACATTGGAAACAAATTTTTAAATGCAGTTGAAATCAGTGCTCAAGAAGCTGTGTATCTTGTATTACAAATGCCAATGCGAAGATCTTCCCGTACTTTTCAGTTTATCAGTACATCCCCTCCGGATGAAAGGACATTTTTATTAAAGAAATTAGATAAGCTCATGGAGCTGCCTGACAATTCACCTGACATAGAATCAGACAACATCATTAAACGCTATCAAAGGAGACCAAAACAATTAGAAAAGTTGTGCTTGGCTGACTTTGTTGCATGGTTCAACTGTGTTAAAGATGAAGGTGCTGATGGTAGCAGCAATCAGCCATCATTGAGAGGTCTTCATGACTTCATGCCAGAAACTAATTTTGATGACAATACTGATGACGACCCTAATAGTATTAATGTGACTGAGGCTGAGTGTGAATCAACTGAATTCAAACTTAAAGGAAATATGAAACTAGTAAAACGAAAGAAGCCTAAAATCATCCGATCTATCAGGTACCATAAAGATAAGGACCCAGAAAACCATTGTAGAGAACAACTTATGCTTTATGTACCATGGCGAAAGGAAACCACTGATTTGATTAAAGACTGTCAAACTTACCAAGAGCGATTTGAACAAGTTAAGGATGACATTCTCTGCAACCGGCGCCAGTATGAATACCATTCAGAAATACTAGATAAGGCAATGGAAGATATGAGTAATGCTGAATGTGACAGCTTTGACAATGTTGCTCCAAATGCAGAACATATCAATAAGCAGGACTGTGCTGTTAAAGACAAACCTAGTGAATTATTTGGTTGCTTTGACCCTGGCAAAAACAAGCAGCATAGTCAGTATGATTTGCTTGATGATATTGGTATTTTCCCTAGAAGTAATGATCAAGACGAACTTATTGTAAAGCGCATCTCTGATGACGATTATCATACACTTGTCCGCTCTTTGAATGAAAAACAACGACAGTTTTTTTATCATGTCTTACATTCAATAAAAACTAAAGATGAGCCTCTCAGATTGTTCTTAAGTGGAGGTGCTGGAGTTGGCAAAAGTACTGTCATTAATGCATTATATGAAGCACTCATCAGATATCTGAATACTATCGCAGGTGAAAATCCAGATGATGTGAAAGTTCTGAAAACAGCCCCGACTGGCAAAGCCGCTTTCCACATAAGAGCCAATACATTACACACGGCATTCAAGTTACCAGTCAATAGAGGTTTTCAGTACTGTGCACTACAACCTGACAGACTAAATACCATTAGGACGCAACTGAAGAAACTAAAAGTAATATTTATGGATGAGATCTCCTTGGTTGGAAGTGGCATGTTCAACTTTCTGAATTTAAGATTACAACAAATAATGGGAACTAAGGAGCTATTTGGCGGAATAAGTTTGATAACTGTTGGAGATCTTTTCCAGTTAAAGCCAGTTTTTGATAAGTGGATCTTTGAAAATTCTCAAAGGGACTATAGTGCTTTAGCAACCAACATTTGGAATGAGTACTTCACCATCTTTGAACTGACAGAAATAATGAGACAAAAAGATGACAAGCAATTTGCTGAACTACTCAATCGCTTGAGAGAGGGAAAGCATTCTAAAGATGATATTGCCATTTTGAATGAAAGACTAATGAATGTAAGGCCTGAAGAAGACAATTATCCTATAAGCATTTCACATATATGTCCTACAAATGAATCAGTAAATGCTCATAACAATGCCCTTTATAACCTCTCTAAAACTCATAAAACTCAGATCAAGGCTGTTGACATTATAGTTGGGGATATTTCTGATGATCTGAAGAAACAAATCAAAAGTAACATACCAGATGATCCAACAAAGACGATGGGTTTATATTTAGTATTGTCAGTCGCAACTAATGGAAAATATGACGTGACAACTAATATTGATGTGTCTGATGGACTCACTAATGGTACAGAATGTGTTATAGAGAAAATAGACTACAGAGTTGAAAATTCCACCAGACCAAGTATTATTTGGGTGTCATTTCCACAAACTGACATAGGCAGAAACCAGCGCAGAGAATATGCACATTTGTACAGGACAAACATAAATAAGAGCTGGACACCAATTTTAGAAGTAACAAAACAATTCACAAACAGTAAAAAAAGTCAAGTGCAAATACTTCGGAGACAATTTCCACTTAGACCTGGTGCTGCCAAAACTATTCACCGTTGTCAAGGTGACACATTAGATGAAGTAGTTGTTGATTTTCCAGAATCCAAAAGAGAGCACATGCATTATGTTGGCTTAAGCCGAGTAAGAAACAGTTCTGCACTGCATATTCTCAATTTGAATGAAAACAAAATAACAGTTAGTGAGAAAGTGAAAAATGAAATGAGTAGACTGAGAACAGAAGCAAGCCTCATCCCTTTAGCAGTATTACATACTATGGATTCACCCCAAACAAAGACAATATTGTTTCAGAATGTTCGATCTCTCCACCTACACATAGATGATGTGCGAAGTGATTACAACATTCAAAAAGCTGATGTCAACATTTTTGTTGAAACAAAGCTTTGCTTGACAGATAGAGAAGATATGTATCAGCTGAGTGGATTTACTCTTTACAGAAATGACTTCAATCAGTCAAACATAAGAACGTGTTATGGAACTGCTGTGTACATTAAGAATGATTTGAACTGTACTGAAATTCCATACAGGTTCAACTTTAATGATGTAGAAATTACTGTCATGGTTCTAAGCCACCCAATTCCAAATATTCACGTTGTTGGTATCTACCGCTCAAAAACTGTTAAAATTTCACAGTTAATTGGAGCCCTTACTCATCTTCATAACTCAGTTTTGACAGAGCCTACAATGCCCACTGTACTGCTTGGGGATTTCAATATTAATCTAATCCAGGAGACTACAGAACAAAAGGCTATCAAAAAATCACTAGTAACAGACAGAGGATACACACAGTTGATTAACCAGTATACTACTGACTACCGTACACAAATAGATCATATTTATACCAATGTACCACAACTTGTACAATCTGCAGGTACCCTGGAGTCATACTACAGTGATCATAAGCCTATCTTTGTTTCCCTGAAAGCTGTATGAATGCATTGATTTTAACTTTGCCTATACTGCCTACAGTGATGCATCATGTGATATAGCAAACTATAACTGAATAAGGAAACAATCTTAAAGCATAATGGGCAACTTTTTAAATCTCAGAGAAAATCGGCAAGTATGTTTTGCACAGGCAATAATGTTTTGAATTATTTGTGCTTTAGATGTTCCCAACTTCTTGGACTGCATTGAAACTTAAAGTTAACTTGGCTGGAATTTGCATAATACAAGGATACTTACTGTAGCTTTCATATTTCCTTGGGCTGAGGATGGAATGTTTAACTGACATTCCCTTCCTTAAACCCTCCATAAGAGGGAAGTTATCCAACCTGTATGCAAAGTTAAGGTAAGTTTCTGACTTTTTAGGGGGAGGGTAGGGTCGGGGAGGCAACAATACAGTGCTAAGCATTTTGAATGCATAAAATATTGCACTTTGTTATTTAAACTCTAACCTGATACTTTTAATGTGTATTGCAGGTAAAACATTTTATACTATGGTCTACAAAGCATGGAAGGATGAACACCACAGTACCAACCACAATAATTATACAAGTAGCAGACAGCACTTGTTAACAACACCCTCAATGATGCAAATTATGTTGAAAGGCTCAAGTGGTAATTGACGGGACACAAGTCATCACTAAAAGTTCGTGGAATTAATCTGAGATATATTACAGACCAGTGCAAAATTCCAAACATACATGCACCATGAAGAATGCAAAAATCTACCACCACTACCAAAATAGTAACTGATATCTATTGGAGCACCATCAACTACATGTATATCAGACCTACATGTACACTGTACTAGTGAAGCATTCATGAACTCTGTAATCACAGCAACGAGTGCCTCTGTGCACAGACACACTGTAGTAAATACAGAAGGATTCAAATTAACACTGGAACTGAAAGAAAATACCTGCATGTGGATACACACAAGACACACTGTAGTAAATACAGTATGATTCAAATTAACAATGAGGGACTCAAAGAAAATACCTGCATGTGGATACACACAAGACATACATGTACCGTAGTAAATCATTGCTGAAGAGAAACAAGAAAACTAGAAAACTTTCTATTTTATGCAAATTAAAGATACTCAAGGCTGTGCTCTTAGAAGAATCACAGGGAGCCCAAAGGCTCCCAACTATGAAATCTGGGGAGCCAGGCACTTAAGCTTTATGCAAAAGTAAGTTTTTCTAGTCGCCCGAAGATAAAACTAAGGAGCCTGAGGCCCCTGGGCACTGCTAAAGCACAGCCCTGATACTTATTTTTTAAATCATCCAATGGCAAAAGTTTCTGATTGAAGATCAATGCAACAACAAAGCAACTTTTTTGAGAGAACTTTTGTTATGGCACAATTTTAAAAGAAGCATTCAGGGCTGTCATTAAGGGCCGGGGGTCGGGGATTTCCCCCGGCTACTTTCGTAGGAAAAAAAAAGAAAAATAAAACCAAAAGAACTTCCTAGCTGTTGAATTCCCCGCCTACTAATTGCATATACCCAGCAACTTGAAATCCTAGTGACAGCCCGCCTGAGCATTTAAATTATCAGATATTACAGCTAATCATTAATTAATTATTTTTCTTCAATATAGATAGAATTAGAAACATTTCTCGTGCATGTAACACAATTCTTAGAATATTGTATTAAAAATATAGAAAGAATTTGTGACAATTAAGAATACAACTACAGTCAAGTTCCTATCGGGCATATCTTATGCAACCATATTCACCAAAGTCCCAAAAACTTGTCAGTTTTGACACCTTTTCATAAGGAAGGGTCGCTCAAATATCACCCAGCGATGTATAGAACATTAATTAGGGACTGTGCAATAATTATCAGGAGGGGATGGGGGAGGGGGGTTGGAAAACGGGCTTCAAGTAGGAAAATATTAGGTAGTCCCCCCCTTCTAAAGGAGTGAATTTAGTTATTGCCCCCCCCCCCCTGATCAGTCAGAAATTTTGTATGACCCCCCCTTAATTATTACACAGTCCCTTATTCACGGGTTGGCTCACAGGAGCCTTTGATTTAAACTATACATCGTCCACATGCGTAAATGGCAGATCTCTCCACCTGAGTATATATATCTGGATCTGAAATGGCAAGGAACTGCTGAATCCAGCGGAGCTGCCGGCGAAGCCGAATCAGCTGCAGAAGGACCCGCAAAGTTGATCATATATGGGATCAAGGGTTCTCATGACGATGTTCCTACTGATGTTTATGATTGGCCTTTCATTTTCGAAAATCAAAGAATGGTCATGCAAACTAATTTGGATATGAATGGCCATCACTTGATTAGCAATCTGAAATCCAGCTTTTTCACGTGCGCTTAATATGACGCAGCTAAGCATAGAACAAATGTTTATTTCAATGGTGACGTGAATAATTTTTTTGTTCCAAGCAAATGTGTCTTGAAAAGCGCAACTGTGATTAGCACAGGTGCTTTAGATCGATCTCAAATTGAATTGACCATCCGCGGGAAAACATATTTTGAACGACAATCACAACCACACCTTGGGCCACAAAAAATATCTCTTCAGATAAGTTTACTCTAAAAACGAAAGTTAGGAAACAGCACAAAATATACATTAAGTCTTTTATTTGAAATTTGATTTCCCCAACTAAAATGTTTGAGTTCAAGATAGACACCCAAAAACTGAAAGAAATAAAGGAACAGATTCTATCGTTCATAGAAACCATGAAGAAATTTTTTCCTGTCATAAAAATGAAAGATAGTTTATTTAATTTCAATCATATTGATCCAACTCTTCCGGAAGAAACAGTTGATGAATTGAAAAAGCTCTTCGCTTTCTATCATAAAAAATGCTGGTGCTGCCGGAAAGCACAAAGAAAATATAAGAAAATGAATTTAGGATTAACACTAAGTTCTACTCTATTAGTTGTTACAGGAACGATTGTAGGAGGAGTTACATTGAATCCTATTATTCTTGGGGTTATTAATGGTGCTGGGTTATTCCTGAAGACATTTCAGGAAATGAAAAACTTTAGAAGAAAGATAGAAATAAGTCAATTCGCAATGACAAAGTATGAAAATGTTTTGACTGAATTGAGATCATATCTCCGAAGGGACTTTTTTGATTCGCAAGAATTCATCAGAGAAAATGAAAGTTGTCGATGGGATTATAGCAGATCTGTGTTTGAATCTGGAAAAGTATGAAAAAGATTACCCACAGAACCAAAACCACCCGGAAAATCCTGAAAAATAAATTCCAGCTTTGCTGATTATATAACTTTGAAGTTATATAATCTAATATTTACCCCAAAACTCTATCAGTCTATCAGTTTGCTTCAACAATCCGTCTAAGTCATCTATTCTCTGTTCAACTAAAAGCTTTTTGACGCCGCCAAAGCGGGCCAGGTTTCCCCGTTTCACAACCGAAGACCAACCTTCTAACATTTGCTTCAAAACATCTCGTTCAATTTCAAGGCGTGTTTCGTCATGTTTTTCCATTTTAAAGACTTAAACTAAGATGGCATCATTGCTGACTTATGTTTGAATCTTGAAAAATATGAAAAAGATTATGACAAGACTTAAAATGAGTGATTCAAAAACATGGTACGATTCTCAAGATGAAAACCTGCAAAATGAATTGGATTCAGATTGGGAACCAGAAGATGATACAGTTAATGACCCAGATTGGACGCCAGAAAACCGGGAAGATTCTAAAACAGTGCCCAACTTGTGAATCCAGCGAAGCCGAATCTTCGGATGAAAATTGAATTATCAAAATTTGTCTTTTGATAATTTCTTCATTTAATTTCCACAGCAAGAAAGATCATTAGTGTCGTTAACTACAAGACCCTCATTCTCATACTCATCGAAATAACTCTGAGGCTGAACTATTTCTTTCACAAGAACTTCTTTAACTACGACAGAGATAGAGGAGATATTACCTAGAAATACTTGGCGCAATCTAACTACAAGCAGACCGTCTAGAGGGATTCCTATAAAGTCATGTGGATTAAATTTGGTTTTTGTTTTTTCGGCTATTTCTTTGGAAAATGAGCAATTGATTCGGCCATCTTTGTTGACATAGAGTTTCGCATAGATTTTCTTCTGGGAACTCTGATCATCTTTCACAATCTGCAAAGAATCTGGTTGAAGTCTGAGTTTGGGATTCACTTTCTTGAGTGCTGGTTGTTTGGCTTTGGTTAGTTGCTGAATCTTGGTTTGCATTTCTTCGAACATTTGCTGAGATTTTTCATCGAGAGTGAAACCCAGGGAATAATTTGATTTGTCATCAGTCTTGTGTTCCCATATTTTCATTCGGCCTTCGAGAAATATATCAAGTGGCTTGTTGTCCTCATATTGAATTGGGAGAACGGCGAATGAAAACTGCCCTGATTTCTTTGTTTCTGGTTCTGAGAGCTGGATCTGCTGGATATCATAATTAAACTTGGTTATCATTTTAAACAGAGAAAAAAATAATATTTTTTGTGATTAATGTGACTAGCTTCCAATGTTAAAAGACTATTGTTGAAGAATATAAGAAAATAATTCTATTTCTATAATGCGAACAATGTCAACATGTAATTGATCTGAATCTTTCCCTGAGAAAACTGAATAAATTGATATATTATTGAATAACAATCTTTTTACCCGCGAAATGATGATAATCTCCTCCCATTTTGCGGGTAAAAAGAGGGTAGATGAAGAATATATCAATATATTCTATTTCTATTATGCGAAGAAGACAACATGTTTCATTGATCTTCTCCTGAGAAAACTGAATAAATTGATATATTATTGAATAATAGTCTTTTTTACCCGCAAAATGACCCCTATTTTGCAGGTAAAAAGAGGGTAGATGAAGAATATAAGAAAATAATTCTATTTCTATTCTGAGAACAATGTCAACGTTCATTGATCTTCTCCTGAGAAAACTGAATAAATTGATATATTATTGAATAATGGTCTTTTTACCCGCAAAATAAAAAAATATCCCTATTTTTGGCAGCATTGAAAATGGTGGTTTCAATTAAAATAACTTCCGATGATTTTGAACAAGTATTTCCATCTGTATCTGCTGCTTCTCGCGCTTTGAAAGTCGATAAAAAGACTATTCCCCATGTTTTGCAAACGGGAAAACTCAAATTCAGGCGCCGAAGTGATGGGAAACAGTTTAAAATTGAAATACGTGATAAAGTTTCACTCGCTGTTGAAGAATCCCTCAGAGTTACCAAGGCAAAATTAGAACAATGTCAACAAAAACTCAGAAGTGGCAGATATGTTTTTCCCCAGAGACGGAGATTGGCGGCAAAGCCATCACAACCAAAACCCAAATCCAGAACAACCCCAGAACAAATAGAGGAGTTTGAAAAGGGTTATCATGAGTTGAAGCCTGATGAGAACCCTTCCCTGTTTGTTGATACAAAAATCATATTCATAAATAAATCAAATGGAGAAATAGCTGCCATTGCCAATATGAACGACCTGAGTAAAAGATTTGGTAATTATACTGAATCATTTGATGAGGAAAAATTGAACTGGATAGTTGAAAATCGATTGAAAATATTGGAGATTTATAATGAAAAGGATGATGAAGAAATTTGGGATATCAAGTGGCTCCAGAAAGATGTTTGAAGCTATTAAATGAATGATTTAATAGCTTAATTAAGTCGAGCCGCAGTCTCCAATGTCCCCAAGCAAGAGTGCTAATCTTATCGGGCAATATGAAACGCTTATCATCATCCGCAGATAAGGCTGTTTTATTGACTGTTTCTTAGAACATCTCATGTTGATGGCTGCGGATGAGATTCATAGTTCTCATGGCTGGTTTCCCGCTGAGAAGACATTCTTTGAAGTCCTCATGGGTGATATGTTTCTTTATTGTTTGTTTTTTTCACTCCTTTGCATTTTCGGACGCCACTGTCATCAAGTAACTGATAACTATATAACTTTGCTCGCAATCCAACAAACTCTTCTATTTTTCCTCCAGCTTCATCTTTCATGAGGCCGTTCACTTTCTTGTTCATGATTGGCATTCCCGAGGGATGATCCGGGGGATAGTTAGATGTGTCAAACATCTCCTTCACATCTGGTTTGACATCCTGATAGACGTCTTCAGTTTCTATTTCATAGCACAACGAATCAGTATCTGTGAACAACAGCTTGGCTTTCTCCCCGTATTTGGGCTTCATATATTCATAGTGAAACCTTTGATAAGTTCCTTTGATATTTCAAGAATTGACATTCCGCAGGGAATTGGTTTATTGAATAACATTTTCTTCCGCTTCATATGAACAGCGATGAGATTCTCATCAAAGATTGTATGGTGTTGATAGGTGGGTTTAGCCGCAAGCTTTTCCGCAATCTTTCTTTCATTGACAAGTCTAATATCAACTCTCTTGCGGATATTTTCCATTGTTTTGCCGAATATTGCGTTATTCATGAGCTTGAAAAAGTCTTTCTTGAAAAAGTCTTCCTCGAAATCGTTCTTCCCGGCTTGACGGAGCTGGATGTTGAGTTGAATATATGATTTCAGCCACGGTTCTTCAGTGAATGATATTCCCCTGTGGATCTTAGTTAATTTTAATCCATGTTTCAGGGCTTGTTTCAGTGTTCTGTGATGCATGATGATGTGTTTCTTATCTCGCAGATTGGGGATTAATTTCTCAACGTTGTTCTCGCAGATCACTCTCTCGGGGGCAAAGGGATAGTCATTATGCGCGTCATGAAGTTCTTTGGGATATTCCAAATCAACCTCAAGGACACAAGGAGTTCTATCCTATCTTCTGAAGCCTTTCATCCAGCGAAAGTTTCCAGTTGGAAGTAGTTGGGTCATTGCCCAAGAATATAGGGAGTTGGCATCGAGATAGAGAATATATTTCGATGGTTTCGTTGGATCATATTGGCCGCCCATATAATGATTGTTAGCTTTCCCATGGCGATTTGAGATCATGGAAATACCGCCACGGATTCCTTTCTCGAAGAACAAGAGCATCTCTGGATCATTCAGCAAACTGAGCTGTGCCCCTGATTTCTTGAGGCCAGCATCAAAAGAAAGGCCAGGGGCGGTATAATACCACGCTGGATCCAGTTGATAATTCTCCATACAGACATTGTGGAATTCTTCGAAGACATCCGCCAGGAGCATTACATCCGTTTTCAAATATAAATCATGATGTTCTCCTAAGTTGTTTATCCCCATTTCATTCCAAACATTTTGGGCATGTTGATAGTCTTCATCGGAGATGCCTCATTCATTAATCAGAGAATAAAATGCCTCCTTTGGCGGTAGTTGTGTTTCTTTGAATCTTTCGATAGAATCCATATAATCATAGGGATAGACTCCTTTTCTGGAAAGGAGCTCAGCTTTGTCTCCAAATTCTTTGTTTGTTTGTTTCAGTTTATCAAGGCCTGACTTTTTTAAATTAGCTGCCAGACTCTCCAGGGAAGAAGCCATGAATTTCATTGAATCGATGAATCTCAGTTCATGAGTGATGGGGACTTTTAAACCATCTTTGTTTGTGTATTCTCCAATCTTGATCGTCTTTGAGAAGGATATATATTTTTCCTCATTTTTTGGAATGCATTTAATATCCCCAGGTATTCTGCCAAGGTTTTTAATGAAGAGATGAACATCATAACCCGCAAGGTTATGGAAAATGACTGGAGTGAACTTTGGTATTCTGTATTGTAGATTGCAACTATTATGAGCCGCGCCACGATATTTTCCTGTGAAGTGACAATGATCGCGAACTTTTTTATCAGATTCGGCTTCGCTGGATTCTTCGTCAAATTCTCCTTTGCATATCCAACAAACTGTGGCTGCATCATATTCTTTCTTATCTTCCGCGGTGAAAATCATCTGCTTTCTGTAGTTACATTTCTTATGAATATGAATAATTGTTTTAATTAACTTCTTCACAAATATTTGTGAAATGTCATCATCCACTGTTTTTGCCCGGTAAAGCACTGGAGGCATATTCAAATATTTCTCCTCAAAGGCAACGACTTTGAAACACAAGCCACAAGGCCTGTGACGCTGAAACGTATTTGTGAAGCTGAGGTCGTTTCCTGGGGAACAACCGCTGATCGGTTCATTGCAGGCTTCAAAATCGGCATAAATAACAAATGGAACTTTAATAGATCGATTGTGAGGTTTAAATTTCAAAATCTCGCCTTTTTTAGGCATTTCTATCTTTATTGCCTCATTGCTGCAACATAATTCTTCATGTTTCGCAAGGGCTCTTTCATCATAAAAGTGATTTAGACAGTGAAGGCAAAAATATTTGCGGTTAGCGTGATGGTTAACTTGCGCCGAGAGAAGGCGACTCAGGCTGTTGACAACGGTATAATGCCGAATCCCGTCTTTCTCAAACAACAGCAAAGTCACATGACGTCGGTGTTTATATTTTGAAATTCGCAGGGGATGAACGATTGATTCATGTCTGGATTCAGTCTTTCAAAATGATATATCTCCTTCAGAGATGTTGGGAAAACAATCCCAGACCAGTTGAGTTGTGCAGCTTGAGCTCTGAGCAGAGATGTAATTCTTTCCGGATGAGTTTCACATGGATTCAATGCTCGAGTGACGGCCCATTTAAAGCATTTCTGGTCAAGATTCCGCATGTTGGTGAGCGCTTTCTTCTTGGCAAGGAATGGAGGGAGAGGAATGTAAGTACTTCCACCGAGAGGTTGGAATTCAACTAAATGCAATTCCAAATGATTTACAAAATCAAACTGCCAATTCGAGCCCCTCATTTGGAATGTGGCAATGCGTTCAAGGATGACGTCTATCATTTGATTTAAAAGGGCGGTGAGATCAGTCGCTGTGAGATTTATTTCTATTTCCGAATGAAACGGAGCATCGATCTCAATTATTTCCCCAGTTTGTAAATTCTGGCGTTTCATTCGACAGGATAGAATCAATTTAATTTTAGTGCCTTGATTAGCCTTGAGAATATGCCGAAGTTTATCAGAAACTTGCTGGAAATAATCTCTGGGAGTCAGTCCTTTCACACCGTCAAAGATGAATTGACGGGCAAACTTTTCTAACGCCGAATTGCTTTCTTGAACTCCTATTTGTTGTTGATATAAACCTGCAACTTTGCGTTGAAATCAGTTATCATATTTGAAGCTTTCCTCGTAATATTTTTGGGTGCTGCCTTTAACCAATTCCACAATGAAAGGAAAGTATTTTGAATTGTTTCCAATATTGGAGGCTGCGGAGGAGAAGGCGGAGGCGGTTGATATGGGGTTGGTGTAAGAACTGGTGTTTCGATAAGCGGCGTTGGTGAATCAATAATATTGCGAGAAGATGCAGTAATTAAACGTAATAAATCGGCCTTTGTTCTGGCGCGAGAGCGACCGGGGATATTTCTTTCTCTGGCAATTTACCTTAGTTCCTTTACTTTCATATGTTCCATTTTTAAATGGAAAAATAAAATAATTTTATTTATTTTCTCCCTGGGAAACAAAAAGCTTGGCTAAAATCGACTCACGCGTAAGCCGGTTTTTTCATCACTATGCAAGACGCGTCTTGCATAGAATTAAAACCAAGGCTGTTTAAACATTCAACATGAAAACCAATTTTGAAAATAAACATTTACATGATAGGGGAAAACCCTTACGCTCTTGGCTATATACATCATTGCATTCCACACTTCCCTGTCAACGAGCTGAACCAAAATAAATTTTGTGTTGACCATCAGCTAACCCGGGTTGATAGGGAAGTGTGGTATGCAATCTATTGTTTTGCACGTGAACATTTATTGTATACAGATTAGTGGCGCGTGAATAGAGGGATAATCCTACTAAGCGTCACTACTTAGTAGCAAGTGCGTGGGGGATGATAGGTTATTCCATGGAAATTTATTCAGCTTCCCGAGAATTTAAATAAAAGATATAGCAAAGCAGACAATTTATGATTTTTTCCTTCCCCCATCGACAGTAGATATAAAACGATGATTCTAGGCTAAAAGACAAAAACCCAAAGCCCCCTGCAATAAAAAATCCAGGAGTAAACTCATAGAAAGCGAACCCCTTAGAACTAACCATAACCGACTCAGTGAAACCCCTGAATTCAAATAACGCAAAGCTAGCAACAAGGCGAAGCATTAAAGACTAGCTAAATTTCAGGGGATAATAAATGACACTTTTTGTGTTATTTATGTGGTTTTCTGGGACCCGCTAAATTTCAGGGGAATAAAATGACACTTTTTGTGTTATTTATGTGGTTTTCTGGGACCCGCTAATTTTTTAAACGATAATTGATGTTATTTTCATTTGATTTTCATTTGAAAAAAATCAATTTCCGCTAAATTTTAGCGGTAGTTAATTTGTTTATGATTTTGAGCGGTAAATTTAGCGGTGGGGAAGTTGTTTTTTGAATTTTCTCGGAATTTCTTAGGGCAGGGGGCTTTGGGTTTTTATATCTACTCTCGATTAGTTTAATTTGAGTTATACCATTGTTATTTTAGAGATTGAGATAATGTTGAGGTTGAGAACCGCTTACCGAGTGCGGCGCATATTCGACGGCGGCGCTCTTCAGTAATAAGCACCTTAAGCACCAGGACGGGATAGGAGGACGACGTCTTCCCGGAAGTAAAGGTACACAATTGAATGATACTGCGCATGCGAGAACGCTTGCATCATCCTGTCCTGCCTTCGTCTTGGACGTGGAGCGAGCTGGTTTGCCGTCGTGTGTAGAACGTGAATGCATTTTGGCATTTTTGTCCTGAAATCGAATTGTTTGTTCAAAATATATATATTCTACGATAAATAGATGACTTCTGTAGTCATTGGAACCTGGTTAGTGCTAACTTTGATAGGAATAACTCCAGTTTTGTCATTTCTTTTACCAGTGTATTTCTCGCTTCCTCAAGATGACAACTAAAACTCCCGCGAAAAAACTTTGCATTTAGTAATCTTAAGTGGAAGCCAGTGAGGTTCCTTTTTTCCCGTTCAAAATTAAACTTTAGAATATCTTTTTAACCTTTTTATAAGTACATTAATTTTGAAATGAAGGCAATGAGCTATGGTACGAATGTCAACACTTTCGATTTCTAAATCTATTATAAAATATCACTTTTCACTAGCATCTAAATCCCCGCTTGCTGTGTTTTTATAAGGCATAGTTTTGTCGCTTAACAGTCCATAAAAATGTTTATATACCGATCCACCTACAAGTAGCTTATTTTTTCGGTGCTTTCACAAACAGAACTAGAAATTGACATTTTTCATAAAATTGAAAAGCAACAGGGAAGAAGTTATAGAGCACATCTTTCTTGTATTTTATACTGATCTTTTATCACACAGTTTATCCTCATTTGACGGAAAACAAATTTAATTAGCAAAGGAAGAGAAGGGAGAGTATATATAGTCATGACTTTTGGAAAGGCTGTAATGGTATCGAGACAAACATTTTCATTCACAGGACAAGCCTTTTGAATCCAATCGGGAATGTTCAAGATGCATGTTTCATTTCCAATTTGATAATCAATACAGTCATTTACGGGTCATTCATTAGAGGTTTACGGACTGGCTTCAGAAGTAGAGAAACCTCATTCCTTTAAATTTGATTTTGTATATTTTTACATTTAACTGCAGTGAAAAGATGATGTTTTGGACTGAAAGACATGATGTTTTTCTCTGTAGAGAAATTTTGATTCAGGATCCTTTCCACCAGCACAAGAAGAGTTCAATTCAAAGGGGACAAATTTGGAACGACATTGCTGAACGACTTGTTGCTTTAAAGGAAATACGATTCAAGGCAGATCTGGACATAAGGGCTGTTAGGCAAACAAGGTACGAAGGAAATTAAAAGATGAGAAGAAAGCCTCCAGAATCGAGACAGATGTGTCAGAATTACAGGTTGCTCTGGAAGATCTAATCGAGAGGAAAGACGAATCAGATGCACAACATAAGGAAAACCATAAACAAAACAAAAAGAAGAAAGAAGACCGGGAAGTTGCTGAAGACATGCGAGCAAAAGCTCTGGAGCGAATGGGGGAGACCCATAAAAGAAAAGGGCAAGACAGCCAAGTTAAGAAGAAGAGGACAACGGGAGGGGATGCAGTGGCGTTCTTAAGAGAAAGGACGGAGGCAATGGCTGCTTCTCGTAAGGAGAAGATCGCACTGAAAGAGTAACAGCAAGATGCTGAAATCAAAACGCACCAGGAATTTCTGGAATTAATTCAGCAACAACAGCATCAGCAAATGCATAGTATGCAAACTATGCTGCTGCAACAACAGCAGCAGCAAAGCAAAGTCAGCTGATGCTGGCACTCTTGTCCAAGTTTGAGCATAAATAATTTTCATGAACCCACTGGTTACTTTATGCAGATTTGTTGCTGTTATTGTTGATCCATTCAGAAATGATTGGGTGTGCTGAATAGCTAGTTCATGAACTACTTGTGGATCTGAATCATTCACCTAAAATTGTGTTTTGTGCACTTGAGGGTTAGTTCTCGATAAATTGAGGGGGGGAGGGCTAGGCACCAGTGTTAGCAGTGTTTTTTTTCTGGTGCATCCATGATCCTCCTCACTGGCACAATGATCATGGTCATGCCTAAACAAACATGGCATACAGCTGGTCTATGCACGGTTTATTTAACAGGAACAGGCAACTGATACACAGGGCTGTGCTCTAGCAGTACTGGGGTGCCCCAAGCGACTAACATCTGTCCTGGGGCGACAAGATAAACTTAATTTTTATACAAAATGTCAATGCTGGGCACCCCAAATTTTATAGGTGCTGGCCTTCCCATGATTATACTGAGAACACAGCCTTGATACAGGAAATGTATGTTCAGTGATATCAGACATTCCAAAAGTCCTTGTCTTAAATGTTTTCTTTATAAATCAACTCACAAAAATTTTTCTTAAACTAAAAAATTTGGCAAATTTCAGTTTCTGTAGATGTTTATAATTACATCTGAGTAGTGCTGACACGTTCAAGCTACACAAAATAGTCTTGAAGACTTGGTGGATCCACATACTCGATCCAAGAGCTCTCGGTTGCGGAGACAAAATTAAAGATAGGTTTCCTACCAAACCACACAAAACGACTCCTCCTGTTTGATTCGTGTTATTTATTTTCATCTTTTCTCATATTTGGGTGCTTTAAACGACTCCTCCTGTTTGATTCATATTTATTTATTTTTATCTTTCCCCCATCTTTACGTTCTTTATGGCAGTTAGTTTCGTTTTTCATTTTTATTTGCTTGCGTTTTGAGATCGCTAAGTCTCTTATTTTCTATTGATTAGTGTGAAAGTTTAATATTATAAAACGCCTTGATTTATTCCAATTGATAGATGTCTTATTAAGTTAAATGCGCCAACATTTTTGTTATAATTTACTGTGCGCAGATGTTACACAATAATACTTTATTACAACTTACCACAGATCTGTTATTTTACAATTTTCTACAGCTATTACAAAATTTAATGCCACGCTATTACAATATAACGTTGATGTGCTATTAAGACTTGAGTCAAGGGTTATTTTAATTTTCTACAGGTATAACAAAATTTAGCTCAACGGTATTACAATATACCATAGATGCATTATCAAAAAATTGCCACAAGGGTTGTTGTAATTTTCTACAGTATTACAAACTTTAACACAACGCTTTTACAAGAATATAACATAGATGTGTTGTTTGACCACCGCTCCCCAGTCTCTCCTCGTTTTTCCTGCTCAGTCGCTTGCCCGCTTTCCTCCCCACTGTCTGAACGCCTGTAACAGACTATCATTAATATCCCATAATAACCATCTCTTTTATCGTTTAGCTGGGTGTTAAGGTACCATAATTTAGCTAAATAGACACAATTTAAAGGAACCCTAAAACAGGATCACAAAACCAAAAAGGACTGAGCACCTCAAAAAACATACACTCCACGGCACATATCTGCATAGCTCATTCTCGTCCCCAGAGCCGCTTGGTCCCTCTTAACCGCCGGAGCCTGAGTACGAGGACCGTGTGCTCAAGCTCCGACGGTTAAGAGGAGCAAGCGGCTCTGGGGGACAGAGCTTAAAAACGGAGATATGACGTAAAACGCATCATGAAGCATTAATGCGGTTACGCGAAGCTTTCTCGGAGTAAAATTCTTCAAAATGGCGGACGGGTTCGATGCTCGTATGAGCACGGAAAGTTGGACTTCGGGGATAATCTAAGATGTTTTAGATCGCTTCATTATAAGAAATATTGACTGACTATTGGTCGTCACTCATTGGAGAAATATCCTTTGAATTATGTTTTTCTGCAGTTACCTACAACAGAATTAATGCAGCTGAACAGTCGAGCACTCCATTTATATTTACTTGCTATATTTACTGTCTTTATTTGCGCGCTCGATCTCAAAACTGGACACATTTGGAACCATTCCTTTAATGGTGCTAAGAATCCATTTCATTGTTTCATTTTGCTTTTATTCTCTTGTTCGAGACGAAACAGGCCCGGTTCAAACGTCGCGCCATCGTCGTGTCGATTTCAATTAATCAATTAAGTTCGACATTTAGCGCGACTGTAGCTCGACGTTTGAATCCAACGTCGCCCCAGAGTCGGGTAGCGCGACAAGCAAAGTCGCGCTACACGACTCTGGCGCGACGTTGATTCAAATGTCGAGCTACAGTCGCGCTAAAGTCTAACTAATTCCTCGCAAAGCGAGGGCCGAAGGCCCGAGCGTAGCGAGGTTAATAAATTTGGCGGCCGAAGGCCGCTTGGGTGCTCGGGTCTCGGGAGCTGAGCCGCGCCAAATCGAGCGAAAAATATATATATATATACTGAAGATGTCGGGCAGTTGCCTGGCAACAAAAATCGCGACCGCTGACAATGGCGCGCGCTCATGTTTATTCATGGCGGCTGTCGGGCTGACGGTTTATCCTTACTCATCGTCGTGAAAAAGTTTTTACTCTCGGTGAAACACGACCAATTTCTGATGCAAATGAGAAAGAACAGCAAATACAACAACGCTGGATTGAACAAGTGGCTGGAAATCCTTTCTCGAGAAGATTAACCACCGAAAGTCCGCTGGAGCGAGAACGGCGACTTCAAATTCAACGCGATCGAGCAACGAAGAAACAACGACAGCATCAATTACAAAGACTTCGAACAGCCTGACCAAATGCCTCCATTCAGGGGGGGTTGGAAGCCTATCCCATGATGCAACGCAACGAGTTACCCGCGACATTTGAAGAAAATAAACAAACTTTTTGTAAAATCTCATATTTCGGTGATTTTGTCGGTTGTCTTATTTTATGGTTTTAATTATTGGAGACTTGGGAATCAGGGAAATGGTTCGTTGGTAACAGAAAAGAACCACAATGTAAGAATTTTATTTATATTTCTAACTTTAATCCTCGTTTCTCGTCCTTAGAAAATATCATTTTCCGCTCGCAGGAAAATGGTGATCATCCTCGAAAATACCGCGAAAGTGTAGTTGTACCTCCTTCTTAATCGAAGTGTCACTAGAACAAGCATTTTAACATGCATAAATAACGTATTCCTTAATATCATAACGACTTAAAACACCATATCCCTCCAGATCCCTCCATGTTTTCCAAGCTGAATAAAACCATCAAAGTGTGGGCACTTTTCAATGCTTTGAATTGACGGCGAGCTTATTTAGGGAATTCGCGCTCGCTTGCAGAGTTGAATATGAAAATTTTTTGAGGAATAAAACGAATTCAGACCGAAGAAAGTTCAAGTAAATGAGTATAAAAAGGGTTATATTGTATTTTCAAAAGCCGTCTTGAACAAAGGATAGCGGAAGAAATCTTGGTAAATGCAGCAGTGCTGAAAGCTCAAATCAGTACAAAACACGCGGTAAACTTGCGCGCGCTATATCGCGCGAACAAACTAGCTGTACGCGTCAGTTAAGCTTTTCCTGTTGTTGACATCAGAACTATTGTGTCTAGCTAAAACCGTGGATAAAACAAGTAGCTATTAAGAGAAGAACTTTTTCCCCAAGGGTTTTCAGTTTTTTAGAGAACTTATTTAGTTAACACAGTGCAAGAGTGTCGTCATATGCGTGGACAAGCAGTTGGATGCTTACGCGTTCAAGCGCGCGCAAATTTTGTTGGCACAATTTTTTCAATCTTCGTTTGTGGTGTCATCCTTCGAACAAATCTTCGAAAGCATGTATCTGTTCGTTGCAAGAGAAGTTTTCTTGACATTACAAATCCTGGCAAAAGAAGACCGACAGACAACAGGCCTTGAAAAGGGTGTCTTAACAGTCACTGCTCGCGTCGGCGGTCACTGGCAAATGCGAGGTCACGTGATGAGACAAATTTTGTATATAATCTTTCATTCGCGTTGCATTGTGGGATAGGCTTCCAACCCCCCTGGCTCCATAAGAATTCTGAACGAAACCGATCAGAAGAGGCGACACCGACTGGAAGTGTTCAACAAAATGATTCTGTTTATAGACGCAACGAGAGCAAACACTGATTACAGGAAAGGCTCAAAGAAGAAGAACGATTAAGAAATCTAGCTCAAATCACCACACTTTAAACGACTGGGAACAAGAATGTCTGAACTTTAAATTTCGGGGCAATGCCGCCATGCAACCCAACCCCTCCAGTCAAATCAGAAATTCCATCTCTCCCACATCGCTAAAATTTTGCGGTGCATCCTCTCCCGAGCTTCGCGAGGTTCTGCGAGACACGTATTTCTAGTAGAATATTAAGTTCGACGTTGGCACGACGTTTGATTCAAACGTCGTGAAAAATTGATGCGAAACCTAATGCATACATTATGGTAATGTAGTCCCGAACACTTTCACAGCGGCATTACGTGAAACGCATACGTAGATTTGTTTCAGATTTTGAAATTATAATGGAGGATTGGAAAAGAAAAACTGCTCGTAGCGATGTCGATGTGAATGACGACGAAAGCTTGCATTCAGAGGACGAAGATGAAGCCCGAGCACTCGAAATCAGTGCAGAGTCGGAATTATCGGAATGTTCGAACGTATCGACAGCAAAATCAAAGTCTAGCTCTTCGCGAAAGGCGGCAAGGAAGGACTCAATCGAACTCAATTTATGGATTGAGTTCAATTGAGTTCGGCAATCGAACGAAATCGAACTCACCGAAAAGAAAAAAAATCAATCGAACCCAATCCAACGTTCGATTTTCGAACTCATGATTTGTGTAAAATAGGCGTTGAAAATCATATCCATAACCAGATCTTGGAAGCTCGAGTTACTTCAGCCCGGAGTGTAGCGCACGTGTTTTTCGTAAACGAAGAAATTCCGCAGAAATGGCTTCAGGTGCGCTGTGGATTGTAAGCTTCAAATACGTAGTAAAAGGCTACCAGGAATGCCGCTTTGACGTCATTGTATTTTTGCATAAAAGTAACCCTTCGAGTTGTCTTGCCGCTTTTGTAAGTTAGCTAAAAAAGGAAAGGGTACAACAATTTCGGAATACGCCCGCGGGAATAATGATAGCTTTACTCTGTTCTGTTCTGTTCTCTTAACTGCCGTGGACAGTTTATAAATGGGGTTTCTGTTATTGAATAAATTGTAAAAAAGCACAAGAAAAAACCTGCTTTGATAGGCTTGCTTTGGGCTTGCTTTGTATAGGTTTACAAGAGCCAATCGGACGTAATCCATTTAATTGTGTTCGATTGAGTTCGGTTTCCGAACTCAGTCGAACACAATCAGATGGATTGAGTTCGATTTGTTCGGAAATCGAACTCACTAAAAGTCCCATGTTCGATTTCAATCGAACTCAATCGAACTCAATCGAACTCAATCCACGGATTGAGTTCGATTGAGTTCGATTTACTATGCCGGGAAGGACGTATGGCGGGAAAAGGTCATAACTGATATGGTGGACATAATTTGTTCCAGTGAATATCTGAGGAAAAATCTTATCTTCAGAAACACTTCCCGTGCCAGAAACACGGCAATATCCACCAGCCAGTATTTCTTGTAACCCGGCGGCATGGTCGAGTGACTATTATGTTGGAGTTTCGAGAGTTATTTTTATTTTATTTTATCATCTTCCCTGAAAGACATTTCGTCGAAATATCGGCTGGAAAGCCAGCATAATAAACCAGCCTGAACAGGATTTCGTGCCACTGAAGTTGCTCGATTTTTGCCTTTTCACAAAATGCTTGAGATGGCATTTTTTAAAGAAACTGTGAAACTTTCTAAATCGCTTCAAAACTTTGAAAAGGACAATGTCTAGAAAGTAGATGATTTATACTAAAGATAAAACGTATCCCCGTTTTCTAGCGTTGCACCTTGTTGCAGCACAAGCGTACTGAAGTTGGTCAATTTAACTGTAATTTTTGCATAATTCATTAGGCAAAATCCGGTATTTTCGTTTTTCCCCTTTTTCTCGAAAATTATAAATTTCTAGAAAGTTCCAATAATATTTTTTAACATAGCTCCCCAAAAGTAACTTTTTGGCAAATCATTAGGATTTTCGATTTTGGGACCCTGTCCAATGATTCTCATCATCATCATCATCATCATCATTTTATTTCAATAGTTTAAATTTAACAAATTAAAGAAATATACAACCTGCATATAGCAAAGCTAATCAAGGCAGGTTGTATAATTTACAATCAAATTTAGCAAACACAAATTATTAGTAAAATCAGGTAAATAATAAATAAATAATTAATAATAATAATAATAATAATAAATAAAATAAATAAGTAAAATAAATTAATTAAATAAATAAATAAATAGGTATACACACACATTCACAGATAGCTAGCATTTACATGAGTAGTGCAAGAACCTATAGTAATAACACATAGAAGATAAAGAAGTTATAATAATAGCTGGAGTCTGATTAATGATAATTGGTAATTTTCAACATTAACGTAGAGACCTCAACATAATCATCCTCATTACCAAGTACCGTAAGTAAAAATTGGTGAATTTTATTTTTGAAAGGTTTTTTCCTAAGCTTACGCAGGTTAGGCTTCAGGCAATTCCACAACTTAGCTCCGAAAATGGAAAACGAATTAAGATAAATACTCAGTCTTGATTTATTAACATATAAATTCCCAGCATTAGAAAATCTAGTGTTATATGTATGAACGTCAGATGAATAGGTAAAAAGATCACAGATATTTACAGTCACTGGCTCTTAATAGCTTTTCACCTGTTGTCCTAAAAAAGGGACTATGAGATACAAAATGTTTCATTGTGTTCATCATTGCATATACAGCTGTAGCACAGTCATACTTGTGGTATGTACGGCCGTAGCCTGTGAAGAGGCCTCCTTGTCGGTGTTTGACGAAAGTAGATAGCGGCGAAAAGAAAACTCGCGAGGAAAAGTCAGCAAGTGAAGCGAGCTGCGGGAAAACTGGGGAGAGGGGAAGAGGCCTGTGGAAACCATTGATGCCGCCATTCCAGATCACCAACTGTGCACTAGATTCTAGTGCGAACGCTGATTGGTCAGATCACCGACTGTTGACACATTCTGTTGACAAGTTTGCGGTCAATGTATTTTCCTTCGGAAGTTTAGCGTGAGCATGTTAGTTTGCACGCTAACACGTTTGTGTTAGCGCGTGGGGTCTCTAGAGACCCCACTAATATAGTAGTGTACAGCGTCAAGGTTTTCATCACGTGTAAGCTTCTCGGCGGTGGTCAGTATGGATGAAGTTTTTAGTTCTTCGTTATGCCAGGAGACGAGACAACAGCACCCCAGAACGAGAACACCGACATAGCAGAACGCGAGCGTTGCACTGACGACGACGTGTTTGAACGTTTTAAAAAATATCTCGACGAAAAAGAAGACGCTCCAACGCCGGCAGAAGGTCATCAAACTCGCCGATAAAAGCGAAGCTGGTTGGTTCGCCGTCAAGGAATACCAAACAGAGGAACTCGCCAGCAACTCCAAAGACGAGAAACGAATTCGCAAAGCACAGGAACGGGGGTTTAAGAAAAAGAAGCAGAATGCGGGAAAGAAGCCGGCCAGGGACCTAAGTTCGTCTAGTGGCACTTCTCGCTCATATTGCTGGTGATGACGAGATGCTTTTTCCGAGGTATTGCCATTGCCCTTTTTTCGTATTTTCAGCATAGCAGGCAAGTGTTCGCACTATGCCTGCCTTACTATTGTGGTAGTGTATTTATGCGTCAGCGTTCTGGAGAAGGAAAATGATTTTCCTTCGTACGAACGTAGAGAGGTAGAAGGAAAATGTATTTTCCTTCGGAAGTTTAGCGTGAGCATGTTAGTTTGCACGCTAACACGTTTGTGTTAGCGCGTGGGGTCTCTAGAGACCCCACTAATGTGTATATAGTAGTGTACAGCGTCAAGGTTTTCATCACGTGTAAGCTTCTCGGCGGTGATCAGTATGGATGAAGTTTTTAGTTTTAGAATCTACATTCAAGTCAACTTGTTTTTTCCCTCTTCTGTGCGGTTTTTCTTTACCTTGCAGGCCGTCGATTGCCTTCTCAAACAGACACCTTTTTCCGATGCGGGAGAAAAGGCCATTGGAGCACCGATTGTGTGTGGTTTGCCAGGTGCAAACCAGGAAACTTCAGGGCGCCAGCCAAAGGTGGCCTTTTCAGTTCCTCCGGAGATCAGTCACGCAAAACAGAATAGCGACCTGGATGTTGACTTTTATGATGAAGTCTCGGAATTCTTTGAGGACCTTGTAAAGGTAGACATTGCTGATCAATCGTTTGAGTTAGAATTGGACAGACCGATCACCTCGGTGACAGTTAATGTTAAGGGCAGGCTTAAAGCCCATCTTGAGTTTTGGGAAAGAATTAACGCTCCGGTGTTTATTATTGATTGCATCAAGGAAGATTGCAAAATAACTTTTTATGCGATTCCTTCTAGGTCGGTATTTAGCAACAACCGTTCCGCTCTTAAGCATCACGATTTTGTTCAGGAGGCCATTTTGGAGTTGGTCTCCACCGGCAGGGTTTCTCAGGTCCCAAGACCCATCTTCCGGTTATTTACCCTCTCTCGGTTTCAGTGCAGAGCTCTGGGAAAAAGCTCTTATTCTTAAATTTAAGATATGTCAATCAACATATATTTAAACAGAAGGTTAAATTCGAGGACTGGGAAGTAGGGTTAGATTATTTCAGTAAGGGAAGCTATTTTACCCAGTTTGATCTTAAAAGTGGTTATCTGGACGTGTAGAAAAGCGAATCCTTATCCAGGACTAATTCTAATGTTATCAGGTCAGATTTGGGTTCAGCTGGCTTTCTCGTTAATACGGATAAAAGCGCGTGGGATCCCGTCCCAGTAGCTACTTGGTTAGGTATCGTTTGGAATGGAGCACAGCGTGTTGTTAGTATCACCGAGACCCGGATAGAGAACTCCTTAGCCCGTTTTGGTAGGGTTCTATGAAACCCTGTTTTGTCCACTAGAGACCTTGCGTCTGTAGTAGGGAAAATTATTTTCATTAGCCCTGTCTTAGGTAACCTGAGTCGGATCATGACCAGGCATTGTCAGATGTCTGTAGCCGCGGCTCAAGATTGGGACACTCCTTTTTTACTGGACAGATATTGCCTTGTAGAACTACAGTGTTTGGGGGAGAATCTACTTCTAGTTAATGCTAGGGAGGTATTTTATGCTACCCCGCGTTTGTTTCTGTTTTTTCCGACGCGAGTAATTTTGCTTGCGCTGGCTACGTCCTCGGCAAAGAGGGGGACCAGAGTTCCACCTATCGAGAGTTGGTAGCCATTAAAATTGTTCTTGGCTCGTTTAGTTCGCTCCTTTTGAATTCCAGGGTTAAATGGTTACCTGACAGCCTAAGCGTGGCACGTATTGTTCAAGTTGGAAGCATGAAGTTAATTTTTCACCAATTGGCTTCTGTTGTTTTTATCATTTTGTTTTAAGCATGGGATCGTTTTGGAAATTGAGTGGGTCCCGCGCTCTATGAATTAATAGGCCGATTGACTGGGAACTTGTCCCTGAAATTTTCCAGCAACTAGACAACGTTGGGGCCCACATTCTGTTGACTGTTTTGCCGCATTTTACAGTTGCAAAGTTCCTAAGTTTTACTCTAGATTTTGGTACCCAGGCTCATCAGGAGTAGATGCATTTTTTCTAGACTGGCATGGTGAAAATTGTTGGGTGGTACCGCCTGCCGTCCAAGGTCCTCAGGTTTATGTTTCACTCTAGGGTACTGGGTACTTTGGTGGTTCCATTTTGGCCATCTGCTCCCTTTTGGCCTCTACTTGCCAAGGATTTTTGGGGTTTTGTTATAGACTATCAATTTTTCGAAGGCATCCTTGCTTTGCGTTAAGGGCGAAACACTAGCTCGCCATTCGGCTCCCCTTCATGGGCTGGTTATATTTTAGCAGTTAGACTAATTTTGTGTAATTTTTCCTATTGTTTCGGACAGCAGTGACAATTGGTCCACTTGTGACCAAAAAATTTTTGCCGGATGGCAGTGACTATTGATCTATTTGTGACCGATACTTTTGCCGGGTGGCAGTGACTATTGGTCTATTTGTGACCGATATTTTTGCCGGGTGGCACTGACAATTGGTCTATTTGTGACCGATATTTTTGCCGGATCGCACTGACAATTGGTCTATTTGTGACCGATATTTTTGCCGGGTGGCACTGACAATTGGTCTATTTGTGACCGATATTTTTGCTGGGTGACAGTGTCAATTGGTCTATTTGTGACCGATAATTTTGCGAGATGGCAGTGACAATTAGCCTCTTTGTGACTGATATTTCTACCGGATGGCTGTCAGCATTCACGGTTAGTTTGTGACCGATAATATATAATTTTGCCGGATTGCAGATGTGCATGATTCGTACGTTTTTCATACGAATGCTTTTGCTCACTACTAATTTTATGTTTTTAGTTATTTTTTCTTTCCAGGATTTGCTCGAGTCTTCTTCCTGGGGGGTGAAACCTGCGGTAGCCAAAGACAACATACGGCGAAACAGTTGTTATCATCAAGAGCGAACTCGTCCATTAAAAAAAAAGTTACCTCTGCCATTATAAACGTTTTTTTGCGATCGTCTAAAGTTATTTATCTTGTCATCCCATGCGGTGGTTTGCTTGTATCGGAATACCTTTCACATCTTTATACAGAAAATTCATATGCTGCTGTTTCTTAAGCGTTCTCCGCATTGAAATAGTGCATGACATTATTCCCCACGGTCCCCAGGGTAATCCTGTTTGTACAGCTTTTTTTCGCAACATTGTCGAAGCCAGCAAGCGTATGTTTAGTGGACCAGTCAAGAAAAGGGAGCCTATCACTCCAGATATCATTGATTTATCGCGTTTGTCTTACATTTGCTCGTGTGGTTTGTAATCTTAAGAATTTGCTTAGAGCTTTTTCGGGTAGATGAGTTATTGGATTTACAGGCTGCTGACATTATGATGCACGAAGGGCATTTTACAAATATCTGTCAAGTCGAGCAAAACAGGTCAATACAGGAAACGGAACAAAGTTTTTTATTTCTAAGACTGGTGGTATTGCTTGCCCACATTCCCTTAATTGTTTGTCGCTTTTTCGCTACTGGAATCCAGAGGTTCACCAGTTTATATATTAGGGCTGTAAAGTTTCTTTAGAAAAATAATTCGTATATTTTAGACAATAATAAAATGTAATTTGCGATAATCTTGATTGGCATAAATTACTATTTTGCCGGCACGGTACAGAGAACCGGGTACTAGTGTAATCCGCAGGGGCTCACGGTTCGTGAGTTTAAAAAGTGTCCGTTGATAGATTTGTGTCATTCTACGGTCAGCCTCGCGCCTCTTGTATTGTTCAAACAAGTTAATTCTCGTCTTAGTTGTTTAATGTAGTACCTTAAGGCTTATCAACGACAGTTTTAGCCGCATATTTTAGTCGTTTATTTCTTAGTTAAAAACACCTTAAAACCCTAAAGGTAGCACCACTGCATAGGTCGGGGGTACACGGTCCCTATTTTTTCCAACAGTTGGTTTTTTAGGGTTTACGTGTCCGGCTCTGGTGCGCTTAAGAGTTATTGTTATATTATAGTCCTTTGTCAATAATAAAATGTATCGTTGGCCTGGCCGACCAGCTTAGAGTTATTGGAACATTATACTATGAAAGAATGTGTTTTGCCCTGTAAAAAAAAAAATCGTAACATTTCTTAAGATGTATTTCTTTCAATATCTATATTTTGTAATTTAGTTTTGAATATGTATGTTAAAGAGCCTATAGAAAATTGATTGCAGTTAATTACATTTTTCCCTTTATACGACGCTAAGAGTAGCGCTTCGCTTTAAGTTAAGTAGGCCTGCTAATTAAGCAACTGCTGTTTATTGATGTATGTTCATATTTCGCTTATTGTTTTATATTCGTATACTACTTAATTTCCTTCGGGCAACTGTTCGCACTCTGCCTGCCTTCGTGTATAAAAGAATGTGTATTGCCCTGTAAAAAAAATGGAAAAATTTCTTAAGATGTATTCCTTGAATATTTATATTTGTAACTTAGTGTTGAATATCCATTAAACCTCCGTCGGGCAAGTGTTCGCACTATGCCTGCCTTACTATTGTGGTAGTGTATTTATGCGTCAGCGTTCTGGAGAAGGAAAATGATTTTCCTTCGTACGAACGTAGAGAGGTAGAAGGAAATGTTGATATCCGCCGACATGCGATCGCACCGCAAAATAGAATATGTCTGACGGCGGCCGGTCCTCAATCGATCAGTTTGAAAAAGCATTGGGCGATTCTCTGGGGGATTTCCCTCATATTACAGGTTTAAAAGAGGAGCAAGAAGAGCAGAAAAGCTGCTTAAAGTCTTTAGCGGATAAACATGACGTATTTGGCATTCTTCTGACTGGATTTGGAAAAAGTTTAATCTTTCAAATTCTCCCTCGTGTCCTGAAAGAGCTGTGGAAGTTGGAAAGAATGACCGTTATTGTTGTAAGGCCACTAGTTTCCATTATAAAGGATCAAGTCGAGGAGATGACACTTTTGGGACTCAAAGCATATGTAGACGCCTATATCCGTGATAGGAATACTTTCTCACAAGTCTTGCACACCGCAGACTTCAGACATTGAATCACGGCCTGAGAAATTTAACGATCCTAGCACTTTCAAAGCGATAACAAACTTTGGCCAAGAAGTATTTATCTTGCAACAAAAGTGAGCAAAAGAATCCGCAATGTATGCCAATAGAGCTAACACCGAACAACGGCATAAAGAAATAAAATAATTCTAACGGCTCTGGACAGCATGAAATCCTCCTATCAATTAGAGATAGTCCGCCCAGATCAAAAGGTCAATGTCATCCAAGAGAACAAATTCATAACTGTGATCTAAAGGCGCAATTCTCTCTAGTCTTACTTAACGAGTGGGAGTCGTGTTTAGCCCGTCTATTTTTATACTACTATCCGGAATGGAGGCCTCAATAATTTGTCGACAGGCTCTCCCCCTCTCTTTTCATTTTACCCACCCCTTCCCCGTTCGCCTTTTTTTCGCCCTATATCCCACTAGAGAGCCTGTTCACAGGCTAGTATCGCCGCAAATGAAAAATGGCGATTAAAGTTTGTGTTGACTTGGAATTGTATTTGTAGCAAGCTAACATGTGATCAGCTGTAATTCCATGTGCTCAATGTCTATGACATTACAATCTTTGTTACCAAAATTATTGTTCTAAGCCTCTGTTTTATTGTCTATTTTTTGACAAAAGGTGTTTTCCTTTTTACATATTTTTCCTAAACCAACAACACAATAAACAAGTCACCAAAAGTAATGTACTGTTTAAAGTCAAAAGAAACAAATGTTCCTTGATAATCATTACAGAAGATTTTTCAACCAAGATATATTTGTTTCTTTTTCCTTTTCAACCATAATAGCAGTTTTTAGCATTCAATAGGACAAGACATAAAGTAAGATATGTATTACTTACTTATGTCAAACCAGTTCAATTGTTTCTCAGATTGTGACAATGTTTTTGAGACAAATGAAATAAAATTAAACTGGTTTGAGAATTTTTCAACTAGAAAAAATTTAATTACAACATAGACATGATGTATCAACCCTTTTGTATATTTTACCTTCTAAAGCCTACAAGCCAAAGCAGGTTAAAGGGTTTTGGCAAATATGCAGAAAACAATACCTAAGTTATGACATACGGTTCCTTTAATGGTGAAGAAATTCCAAAATATAAGGAATATAAAGTCACTCACATTCAAGGCAAGGGAATTAATTATTTTAATTTATGGTTCAAACTGGTCAAATCCTTCCCTAAACTGGTTGATGTAAATAATTCTGCATTCGTGCTACAACAATTCAGCTGGTGTTTTGGGATCTGCTCACGGCCTTGACTCTTAGTGAAATTAATCAGCAAGCCAGAGTTTGACGAGCCTGTATTTTTGTTATAATTAACAACAACAATCATTGTAAACTATAACAAAAATGTAGGCTCGTCAAACTCGCCGAAGTAGAGGTGAATAATGATGCATATTTTCCAAGCCGCAATGCGGACGGATAAGATAAATATCTTATGGACGTCTCCATAATACGGACACCTTTCTATTGTGGACAGTTCTCTTGGTCCCGAAGGTACCAAAATTCATACAATCTCTTCCTCTGTTATGCAAACACCTCTATAATGTATACACTTTCCATATCATGGAGGCTTGTTTATGTTTGTATATGTTCAGTTTCACATGCGGAGAAGGTCTCTGGTCAAAAAGCCTATAAAGGGGACAAACCAACAAATCAATGTGAGATCACAAGAGGCCCACATTGTCTTACTTAATACAATTCCACTTTGGTACAATAATGTCATCTCTGACACTATACATAGATAGGAAACAATGTATGCTATACAGGAGCGGTCTTCTCCAGAATGGTATCTAGGTTTTCTGTGGTCATGGATGTCAACTTTTTCAAATACACAGAAAATTCTTGGATTAAAAAAGTAAATAAAACTTCAATTGCCTTCAGTGTAACCTGAAGCATTTGACATCCTCGTGTTTTCAACCTCAAAGAACCCTGGCTCTATTTGACAAGAATTTGTTGCAAACTTGCTCTATAAATCGGTCACTAGAGGAAAACTGAGGGAAAACACTTTTCTGTTTATAAGAGTAGATTCAAAGAATGTTGGCATTTACACAGCCTTTTTGTGCCTGCCATGGGTCATTAACCAATTTCTTTTTTTACAAAATGCTAATGCCCAGGGGCATAGGCACAGCTGGAATCGACTAATCCATCAATGTACCTCCGGGGAGTGGTATGTGCAGTTTCTGTAGGGTCAACTCCAACCCTTAGCCCCTCCATTGCCATGTACCTTTCCCATGTTATTACCGATATAATGTACTGGTCAAATTGAACCTTTAACATCCCCCCTCCAACACTGGGAAATTTGATCAATTTTTATGCCTGGGAAGGCAGGCGATCAAATCGGGGTAGAACGCCTTTGCTCCAAACACAAGTGCATATATCTCAATCTTGGTTGGAGGCCTCTTCTTTTGTGATTTTGCCAGGACTTTAGCAGCGTATGCAATTGGGCGTTCCTCACCATCTTGCACTTGGGACAACACAGCGGCCACACCAGTTGTACTAGCGTCGGTGTCTAGGACAAATGGAAGTTCAAATCGTGCGAATGCGAGGACTGGTGCTTCACAAAGGGCTTGTTTTGGGGTGTCAAAGGACACCTGGCAGTCGTTGGACCACTCAAAATTACGACCCCTTTCTTCAAGGCGGAAGATAGGTGTTACGAGGGTTGCAAAATCTGGTATGAACTGTAGTAACCGATCTTTCCCATGAAAACACTTAACTCAGACACATTGGTTGGTGGTGGCCATGATTTTACGGCAGAAACCTTTTCTGAGTCCGTGGATACCCCTTGCGACGACAGCACATGTCCAACAAATGGTACACCTTGTAGGAGACGGCATTTCTTCGGCTTCACTTTCAAACCAGCCTCCTCAATGAGGGTGAGAACATGATCCAATGACTCGCAATGCTTGGCAAATTTGGGACTGAAGACAAGAACATCGTCAAAGGATGCCAAGAGTTCCTCCCACGTCATTCCTGTTAATACACTTGCAATCTGAAAGAAGGGAAATGCATTACAAAGCCCAAAGGGGACTCGCTTCCACTGCCAGTGCATAATAGGCAGAAAAGGCAGAGATAAGATCCAGGGTTGAAAACAATTTCGCTCCAATCAATCATATCTTCCACCCACTACATGGTAATGTTCCTTGGCAGTGACACTATTTAGTTTGCGGAAATCTACACAATAATGGTACGAGCCGTCCTTTTTGGAGGCTAAGACAACTTGTGCACTCCAAGGACTGGTAGACGGTTCTATCACATCTCTCTCCAGTAACCTTTGAGTTTCTTCGCTTATGTATTGTTCTTGTTGCGGTGAAAAGCGACGCAAGGGTAGTCTTGAAGGGGGCGCAGACCCAGCATTTATTCGATGTTGTGTCTTCGTGCAGTGGCCAATGTCATGTGGCCCCCCGGATACCGCTTTAGAGTGCTCGGCCATGATTTTCCACACACATCCTCTGCTCGCCTGCTATCGGAAATAGCTGCATCATCTCCTCAACTTCATCCCAACTTAGCTCTGTCTCAACTGACAATGCGTTGCAATTCAGTGTTCTTTCATCGCTGTCACCTGAGGTGGTTTCAACCCTGTAATTTCGGGCTGTGTGTATTGCTTGGCCTCTCTCTACGGCTGGACAGAATTCCCCCACACTAGTGTTCTTGTAGATGGTAACCGGTCGGGCGGAATAGTTCTACAAGCGAACTGGGACTGATCCGTTATTGACTAAGGATAGAGTACTGGGCACCGCAACTGGGAACATTTCGAAGAATTTGTCCATGGGTTCTAGGACTCCCTGAATTCCATCCAAATTTGTCTCTTTAACCTGGCAATTAAAATCAACTCTCCTGTCTGGTTGTAGCGTAACAGTTTCCACTAAAGAGACCCTGTGCACTTCCGAACTTGATTCATCTTGCAGCTTCACCTGGGCGTTCCCAGTATGAAGAGTTCCACTGGCAAAGTCGACAACACACCCATTGTCCCTTAAAAAGTCCACCCCGATTAGGGTACTCTGCTTAAGGTTGTCACAGATAGAGAACAGCTGTTTAGCTCTTACACCCTCAAGAGTCACGTCCAGTTCCACAGTTCCCAGGATGTCTAGTTGTGAACCCTCTGCACCCACCACCTTGGATTCGACCTTCCCCAGGGTCTCACCTACACCAATAAGCTTGAACACTTCATTACTTAAAAGACAAATCGACTACCACAGTCCAATACTGCACTCACAGGGGTCCCTTTGATCTTGCAATCAGCTAACAACACCTTTGGTTGGATGGAGCTAATTCGTATCACAAGCACTTGGTCTCCGGGCGGAGAGCGACTCACATTTACGATCTGTCCCCCGCCCTGTGGAAGTTTCCCTGCGGGCAATTCCTCTGGAAATGATACGCGGACCCACATGACCAGCACCTTCTCACCCCGTCACCGGCTTCTCTGAACTGGGGAGGCCTGTAGTTTCCTTGAACACCGCTTGAAGGAATAGCATTAACCACTGCTTCAACTGCTGCCTTTGCCGTAGCTGACGCAATCATAGTTGAAAGCTCCAGGGCCCAGCCGGGTAGGTGTGGGTTTTGCATTGAGTAAGCCTCTTCCCCACGGGTTGACACTTCATTCACGACCCTTTCTCTCATTCTAATTGATCTAAGTTCCAAGGCTTCAAGCTCCAAGGCTTCAGACAGGGCTTTATCTAATGTCGAGGGTTTAGAACGGATCACTTCTTTTGAAAGTAACGCCCCGAGTGCATTAGTAAAATGATCTATACAAGCTTGCTCCAAGCTAGCTGGGCTCAAGGTCGGGTAAGCCTCCTAACATAGGCGTTTAATATCAATGGTTAAATCTAGCAAACTTTCTCCCACCTTCCTTCGTCCGGCTTTGAGTGTGGCTTTGGCGGCTTCTGGTACCTGGCGCATACCAATTTTTTTGCGTACAGCCTCGACCATGCTGTCGTAAGAACTCTTGTCGCTCGATAAGACTCAAGCAGTTTAAGGCCTGGGATTCAAGTGTGTTCGGAAAATATGGTTGACACTTAATATCTTCACCGAGAAAACCTAGATCAAAATGAAATTTTCCCTGAATGTTAATCTTGATGTTTTCTTTTGCCTGAACGCAAAAGTTTGGTCACGTGACATGTCACATGATCAAAATTTCAAAATTACGTAAATCGGCGATCTGGTAGCGACGATTTCCAATGACTACAATATGGCCGACCCTCTCTACTCCGATCACAGCAACACATGTTCTGTTTCTAATCCCGAAGTCCTGGGGCAAGCCTAATCTAGAATATGTCTCCATATGTCTCCTTGGTTTTACATTGCTAAGCTTTGTATTTGCTTCGAGTTCTGATTGGTTCAATGGATTGTCTGCGTCTACTGTGATTGGTCTAAGTAATTATTTTGGTTTGGGTTTTACGACACTCAACTGAAAACTGCTCTATACCTCGTAATTGTAAAATTACTCCATAAAGTAAACCACATGAAAGTTCGCTATTCTTAGTCCTTTACTTGTGGCTAGTAAAAGAACATTTATCCACGTATATAAAAGACCTTATTCATTAATGGTGGACGATTTATTTTTCTTTGATATTCATGCTAATCAGCCTACCTAGCCTCATTTTAGGGCAAAAAATTCTTTTGAATTTTGCCCATGCTGACGAGGCTTGGTAGGTTGATTAGCATGAATATAAAAGAATAATAAATCGGCCGCCATTTATGAATAAGCGTTGTCGGAGTTCCGAAAACACATGCGCGCATCGAATCCAATATTCATGAAAGTGAACAAAGGAAAGATAATGAATTCTTATCCCGCCTTATTGCCTTCCTTTGTTAACTTTCAAGTTTTATCCCTACACGCGCATATATTTTCGGAACTCCGATAACGTTTATAAGGTCTTTTGTTGTATATAATCATTAGACGCAGTAATTAAGGTTACAGTGTACCTTCAGATCGAAAATTTATTGAAAATTTTTTTTGGGCGTTAAAATAAAGTTTACAGAATGAACTTTCATCCAAAAAAAAAGTATCGAAAAATAGTGAAAATTGACGGAGAAATGACGGTGTAACTTTTGTGGGCGGAGTTTGTTTATTAAGCGATATGTTTTTTTAAGCGCCGTTTTCTCAAAGTTAATTTTTCGCTTGTTGGGGACACTTTAAAGAGCTACAACTCAAAGGGAATTTGTTCGATTTTCCTTAAATTTGGACAGAAGCTAGGCTAACATATAATCAACAAAAACGTGTCGGCGAATTTCTTAATTCCGAAAACTTTTTCGTCAAGAGGCATTTCCGTGCGATCATTCCAATTTTTTTTCTCCCCTTTTCGAAAATATTCTGTAACTTTTCACTGCAATTGAATATGGAAAATCGCCGACACGTTTTTTTAGCGCTTCGTGTCCGGAAACCCGAGAACAAATCAAATTAGCAAAATATAATAATCGCTTTGAGTTATAGCGTTTTAAAGCTGATTCGGACGTTCGAATTTAGACGTCGTAAAAAATTCGACAATTCATTTTATTGCCAAATGGTTTCCATATTTAGATAGCCAGCTCTATAAGCTTTAATTTGATATCTGGGTTTAGGTATATTAAATGTAATCTTAAGACGCTAGAGCTGTTATACTGGAGACACCCCCGAAGGTACACTGTAACCTTAAGACGAGCATCATCAGAAGGACTGATGCCACCCAGTGAGAAAAGAAAAAGGAAATAGATAGAAATTGCAAAGACGTTTCGCAATTTCCTTTCAGGGAATCAATAATCGGCTTAAATGCGGACATTTGTGTTACTATTCACACTGCATACATTAAAGTAACGCATATAAGATCAGTACATATGAATAAATTATCACTTTGGCTCAACTGCAGCACGGTGCGTTTGTGCTTTACGTGCCGTTGGATTATTTTTTCCCGCTTGCTTTCTCCTTTTATTTTTCTTAATGGCAGACGTTCAATACCCTGGTCCTGGCCGAGGTCGTCCGAGAACTCTGCAAGCTGCGGGATTACAGGCGGTTCAGGCTGCTCAACCTGGTGCGGAACAAGGTGTTCAAGCTGCCCAAAATGTACACGCGGTTCAAGGAGCCCAAGGAGTTTTGTCAGCGCCGCAACACGAACGTCAAGCTGTTCAACCTGGTGTGGAACAAGGTCTTCCACCTCCTCAACCTGCTGGGAATCACGCGGCTCAAGGAGCTCAACCCGCAGCGGACCAAGGTGGTTTGCCAGCTATAGTTCAGGAAATTCGGCCACCGGCGGAACAAGAGGTTCCGGTAATGGGACAAGCTCGACGAGGAGAGCTTGAGGTAAACATGTTCACTTCTTTCGTTTATTCTAGTGTTTGTGTGGATTTTTTGCTTTGTCTCGGCTTTTCCCCGCTCCGTATAATTTTTGTATTCCAGTCACTTTAGTGTAATTCGGATCTTGGTGGCTGTCTTGTTATTTATTTTCTCTCGGTTTAGTATGTGTATTCAACACAGGCGAGATGTTTTTGTAATTCTGTAATACAGTGAATGTTTCATTAGCGGCTTGGCGACTTGTGTACGTTAATTGTTATTTAGAGTTATGCAGCAACGGGAAGAGGCAGCAATTAATCGTTGGTATTTATGTTATGCCACCTCTGTGACAAAAGGTGAGGATTTGCCTAAGCAAAACAAAGGCACTGAGAATGGTGGTAGAGCTCACCTCGGAAAACAAAAAAAAAACATGCAGCAAGTGTTCACCAAATGGGGCGACAGTCGCACAAGGTTAAAAAAAACGAGGAGCAGTTTACGATGCAATGTATTGGGGTGAGAATTTACCGTGAAAAAAAAGTGGGGTGAGAGTTCACCATGAAAGGAAAAAAGAAATGGGGTGAGAGTTCACCATGATGAAGAAAAAAAAAGAAATGGGGTGAGAGTTCACCATGATGAAGAAAAAAAAGATATGGGGTGAGAGTTCACCATGGAAAAAAAATATGGGGCCAGAGTTCACCATGGAAACAAAAAAAGATATGGGGTGAGAGTTCACCATGAAAAAAAAAAAAAGATGTGGGGTGGGAGTTCACCATGAAAAAAAAGATATGGGGTGAGAGTTCACCATGAAAAAAAAAGATATGGGGTGAGAGTTCATCATGGAAAAAAAGGTGGGGTGAGAGTTCATCATGGAAAAAAAGTGGGGTGAGAGTTCACCATGGGCAAAAAAGATCGGTGAGAGCTCGCCATAAGAAGGACAGATATGAAGTAAGTTTGCAAAAAAAAGGTAATGGGGTGAGAGTTCACCATAAAAAACGGACAAATATGAGATGTGAGTTTTGAAAAAAAACGCAATAATAATAACAGGAAACTACTGTCACGAGCAGAGGTTTGCCTACATCAAAAGTGAAGAACACTAACGTTTGTGTGGTTTTGATATGTTACGGGATGATTATTTTATATTTGAAGTCATAGCGTGTTGAAACGGGGGATGTTTATATACTCAGACATGTTCCTTCTTGTTGTCTTAGACTGAAGAAGAACTTTGCTGATCTCCAAAAGTCACTTGATGAGTTGACGAGGTGGCTTCTGGCTTCGAGGTGGTTGACAGTGGCTTCTGTGATAAGGAAGATGTTGGACTATGCGGCACAGCCACTCTCCGAGTTTAATAAGTATGAGGCGATTAACATCCTAGAAATCCTCCAGAACACATCCCGGGATAATAAGGATGAAAAACGTGAGTTTTATCGCCTGGTGTACCAAACAGCGAGAGGAAAGGTGGACCTCCCAAAGGAGCATTTTCGCGCTCTGGTGCTACGCCTTCTGGGGGATAAAGACCATACCAAAGGTTATGAAGGGGTGGCGAAAGTGGAAAAAGTGATGGGCAGGGGAAGCCCGTGGTCTGGATCGTCTTACCATGGGCGTGCTGATGGCCCATACAGGGGTCGCGGCATGAGAGGTAGCGCCTCGGTCCAATGTTATTTTTGTGGAAAGTTTGGCCATGTTATGGCAAGGTGCTACGCGAGGAGGAATGCACAGCAGAGGCCCCCAGCGGCTCGAGGTCGTGCTAGGAATAATAAGTGATAAACAATGCAGAATTAAATATAAGTAAGAATTGATTCTGTTACATGAGAATATGTTTATTCTCTTCCTTGGTTGTTATAAGTGCAATAAACATTTGGAACTTGAGAGTTAATGGAATGTGAAGCGTGGTCCTTATTTAGCAAAACTTTTACAGGCGGTAGGTAGGGGAAGTCAGTAACACATGGCGGAGGCATAACATGAATAACAATTAGATGCTCATATTTATTTTAAACCTATTCTCCCCCCCCCCCCCCATGCCCTCCCTTTTGAATCTGCTTGTATATTTCTCTTTTTTTTCTGTTTTCCCTTATTGTACCTTTCACCTGTACTGTGGTCACAGAGAGTTGAGAGTTTTGAAAACGGGGTATTTCAAAACCCTCCCGGTCATACTGGGACCTGCTGATTCGTACGGGTTTTTTTTCGCACAAAATGCGATTCCTTTGTTTTTTATTTTTTTCCCTCTAGGCAATTTTCTGGTCATGGGAAAAAGATGACCACTTTGACAGCTTAATCAATAACGTGGGCGATCGCACCTCTGCGACACAATGGGTAGACATAAGGGGAAACCCCGTATCGGTCAGCAGTGAGTGGACAGCAAATGACCAGCTGGGGCAGAAAGTTCGCCTAGTTCAAAAGGGAGAGACCATCGGACATGTCGATAAGCTACTATTCCGGGATCCTGATAACTTTGTGGCGGGGGAGCTCCACAAGCACGTAGCTAATTGGGCAGAAATCGCGAAATTAACCCCTTCATTTCACCAGGAGGAGGTATTGTCTTGGATTGGAAATAAGGTGTCAATATTCCCATACTTCAGACACTTTAAGGGGACGTTTAAGGGAGAACATTACGACTCCGATCGGCCATCCCACAGATTGTTCAAGAATAATGTATCCTGCAAGCACTTTGGAGATTTTGTAAGGGAAACGCTTTTAAGTCGCCTAATATCTGGTGCAATTTCCTTTGTGGGTAAGGTTGGCCTTGTGACTCCACCTCATATTGTCTTACCGTTGACGGTTGAGCCTTCAAAGCCGAGATTGTGCCATGATGCACGGTACCTAAACCTGTGGATGCTGGAGAAGCCTTTCTCATTGAATAAAGTAACGGACTTGCCCCGGTATGTTTTCAAGGACTCTTATAACACCGTCTTAGACGATAAATCAGGATACGACCACCTCTTGCTGACTGAGGAGTCGCACATATTTCGGGATCCAGTGGGGTGGTTGGTTGTTTACTTATAATTCGTTACCATTCGGCTGGAAAATTTCACCTTATGTATATCATTCGACGGGCCTTATGGCGTCTAATTTTCTGCGCTCCTTGGGAATTCCTTGCCTCCTATATATCGATGATAGGCATAATGGCCAACTCCAAGTGTCGCTGGACAAGGAGGAATATGGCATGTTATATTCTGAGGATGAGCGTAATTTCGCGGCAGCTAAATCAGCAGTGTTCCTCGTGGCCTGACAAAGTCAATCTTAACTCCTCAAAAGATGGTTCCTTATCTCGGCTTCCTGGCTGATTCCAGTATGGAGGTTTTCCACCTGATCCCGGGGAAGAAGCACAAGTTTCTAGAGCTCATCTGAGAAACACTGGGGTTTCGTTATGTATTGATCAAGACGCTCCAGCGTTTGGTCGGCAAATGCGTCTCCTTTTCCCTAGCAGTTCCAGCAGCTCGTTTGTTCACTATAGAAATGTCGGCGGCAATTTCAAAGGGTATGCGCACATTGAAACCAATTGCAATCCAGGGTGCACTGCGCGAGGAGATTGCTCATTGGCTTTTTCTAGAGGGGTGGGATGATCCCCTACTCTGGCGTGAAGAAAGACACCTTCAGATCGACGTGGCAACAGATGCCTCCCAAACTGGATGGGGAGGCGTCATCTCCACACCTATAAAGCAGGAAACATCTGATTATTGGTCGAAGGATGAAAGGATGCTGGATATTGCGACAAGGGAGGCCATCGCTGTGGATAAGGTCTTGCGGGCTTTTAAATATCTTGTCAAAGATTGTCGCGTTGATGTAATGATTGACAACCAGGCGGTCATGCATGCGTGGAACAATCAAGGAGGCAAAGGCCATGACTTGAACAAGGCTATCAAGGCGTTGTTCTTTAACACTATGAACTTGAATATCCTACTGCGCATGTTGTACGTTCCATCTCGAGGAAACCCGGTGGACGCCCCTTCTCGCAGGCTATCACCTTTAGATTATACACTCACACCGGAGATCTGGAGAGAAGTACAACAACGGTTTGGTGGCATAGATGGCCACTCGTGTGATTTGATGGCTCTCGACTCAAACGCAATGACTGACAGGTTGGGGCATCCTCTTCCCCATTTTACGCCGTACCCCTCGCCTGGTTCAATAGGGGTGAATTTGTTTGTGCAAGATTTGACAAAGTTTTCTCAATGATGCAGCGTCCGTATGTTTTCGCACCAAGTGTTCTAGTCGGCCCAGTCTTGCGCTTTCTCCAGTCTTATAGACAATCGTGCACGCTTGTGGTCTTGGATACATATCCAAGAAAGTACTGGTGGCCGCTTTTACAACGTATCTCCAAGAACACGCAAAAGATGGCAGGTGTTGGTGATTCGCATGCCTTGTTGTTTCCCTCAAAGGAAGGTTGGAGCGTTGAAAGCAAGATTCCAGGGGACTTGTGGGCCTTCCAGATAACTTTCCAGTAGAACTCTTAACTGTTTATAACGGTGACAACATTTCAGAAATTACTCATCAATATTAAATTGGAGTTGGATAACCCCCCTAAAATGTAGACCCCCTTGATCAGAATCAGAAATTGTTTGTTTTTTTCTTGTATTATCCCAATGTTACGGTCCTTCGAAATATAAAGTACAACATCTAAGGGAAATAAAAGAATGTTGCAGTAGATTATAAGTATTTCGTCCTTTTTTCTACTTAGGATCTTCCCGTTGTTGCTAAGTTGTTTACGCCCTCCGTCAGATGTCCAGTATGCTCTCATGCAAATGACCAGGATTTTAGATTCTGTCAAAGGTGTGGCTATAATCGGAAAGTCTTAACAAAAGTAAATGTCAACAAGATTGACGTCGATCTGGAGAACATTGATCTGCATTTACGGCAACTAATGGACTTTGATCGCGCTACTAGCTATGCTAAACAGAAAGACTCTTTAAAAATTGAGTTTGAAACATTTCTTGCCTCACTCCCTGGTCATGTCACATTAGCCACTGTGACTCCGCGTGATATTCGCCGATTCCTTGTTTTTAAAGACAAAGATGGGAAAACTCAGATTCACCGTAATGGCTGTGAGCATATAGGCCAAAAGGGACCTGCCTGTGATATGCCTGGGATATGCCTGTGGATGCCCAATACGTTTATCTTACAAAACGGCTGACTCTTATATCGGTAAGTTACGGGCTATTCTTCATTCTGTTGGCCGAGATGGCGAGTGGGACAAGCGTTTGGGCCTAAGCAACCCGGCGACTGACAAATCGGTGAAAGATTTCCTGAGGCTGGTAACCGCAGAACAATTGCAAGCGCGGATAACACCAAAACAGGCTTCTCTCTTCTTTGTTGATAACGGCGAGACTCTCCATGGTTTTCGCGCTGGTTGTGCGATCACCTTAGCTCTTACTGGTGCGGATCTAGCTGAGATTATGGACCACGTTGGGTGGACAAGGAGACACACAGCCCTATACTACATGCAGTTAGCGAAGGGGGCGAGGGGAGGGCGAGGTGGGAGGGCGAGGGGAGGGCGAGGTGGGAGGGCGAGGTGGGATGGGGAGGGCGAGGTGGGAGGGGGAGGGCGAGGTGGGAGGGGGAGGGCGAGGTGGGAGGGGGAAGGCGATGGGGGGTGGGAACGGGGCGAACCCGAGCCCGAGAGCTTGCTTGCAAGCTACAACAGGCTCCATAATGTTTCTGTATCAATAATTGCACGTGCAAAGCGCTGTCTGGTAAAATACACTATTTTGCAACGCACTGTTCTTTCTGCATGAAGTGTTGGCAATTGCCCGTGGATTAAACATAGCAAAATTAGCATTTTAGGTGGTAAGCTAGGTATTGCAGACTGTCATATCTGACACAAAATTTTTACATAGGCTTTCAAAGGGAAGATATGAGGCTTCAAATTCTAACATGGATAATTTTACACCTTTAAAAATCACGTTTTACAGTATTACCGTAAAGCGCAATTTAATGAATAAGAAATAGTACTGGTGAACTTCCACTATTCCCGGGCAATATATCTTTCAAGTTTTAGCGAAATCGGCCTCTAAAGGCCCAAGATATAAACCTTTTAAAAGTGATGCCCCTGCCAAAATTTTGTCTTATGAATTTATTCACGGCAGGTCTCCCCCGCGACCTTAAAAGAAAGGACATTCTCTACTGCATAAGTAGAGAAGAAGCTACTGATTAAGTTGCCCCTCGGATAAAGTATTTCCATATTTTAAAGTATCTTTCTAAAACAGAAAGGAAATCACTACCGTAAAAGAAGTTTGGTTACCCGGTCTCAATTTGCATAGATTTTGACAATTTTAGGGCCTATTCACATAGAGGTGGGGGACCGCAGGTAGGTGAGGTACCCCGTCTACCCGTAGTCATAAACAGCTAGCCTTCACATGCAATATTGAGCACCGGGGCGCTAGGGTGAGGTTTTTAAATGCTATCGCGTGGTTGCTAAGCACGAACACAATAAAACACTTACATTTACTTCAATAATCACATACTACAATTAGTCCAAACAAAGCGAAGGATGACCAAAATTCACAAAAAATTTCAACAGGTTACACCGACAAAGTCAACACTTCAATAAAACTGTTTTCCTTGACGTTTGGAAGATGGGTTCGGCGGAAGAGCTCGCCAGGCCTGTAGCGGCTGGTAGCCATTTTGTTTTGGGTCAGGGGTCCACCACCTCCATGTGAACAGGCCCTTATTCCCTCGTTTTCTCCGTAAGTGTTTCATCAGGTATCCAAAGGGCCACACGCAAATAAAAAAGAGAACTGATACAAATTAAGAAAAGCAAAACGCAAACAAAACAGCAGATTGGAAGCGAGGTTAACATGAAAACGAGGTAAGAGTAGAAAACGAGGCTGGACTGAAATCAGCATCGTTCCCAGGGTCTTCTCGGCGTTGCTTTTCAAGACAATTTGACATAGGAGTTGGGTTGCACACATCCAGTAACACACAGAGGTACATTGGCTTTGCATTGGTCCTGCTATTTCTGGTATTATTGAACAGTGGGATGCTATATGTCAGTTCATCAAAGATCTGGGAAAGAATGAGAAAACAGCACCAGCAAACGGGTGGCAGCAAAAGCTTACAGGAAGAGAAAATGATGCAGAAGTTCTGCTTGAATTTTTGGAGAGCAATTTTACTCTGTTTGAAGAATTTCTAACTTTTTTTCAGAAGAGTACTTCAACCATACAATTGCTTTGTGACAGCATGTGTCTAACCCTTCCCAAAGCAATGCGAAGGTTCCTGAAGCCCCCTGCACTGGAAGGCAAATATGGTGCTACCCTAGGAACTGTTTCCTGTGAGGGTGACAAGTTACAGCTTACTGACAACGAACTTGTCATTGGTGATCAAACAAGCAAGGCCTTAGCATGTTTGAATCCTGCAAAACAGAGGCGGCTATTCTTGGTATTCGAGCATTTTATGTAGCCACAGTATCCAACCTTCAGTTGAGGTTAACCCTAGACAATAGGGAGCTTAAGATCCAGGACGCGACGGTTCTGAGACGCGGCCAGAAGTAATTTTCTTCACAGAAAAGCAGCAGTCCGCGGTATGTACTTGGTGTATCCCTTATTATTTTGTATTTAAACATTTAGTTTTTATTTCAGTAGAAAAAGAAGATAAAAACAGCAGAATGGGGGAATCGAACCCGGGCCATATGATCTGCTCCATGCACACTATCCACTACACAACCGAGGACTAGCTGCCGGAAACTGTAATTTTTAAGGGATATATGATAATATGCTGCTAGCCCAGACCATATATAAGAACTAACCCTATCAATACACTGGAAATACTGGAATCAGTGCTTAAACCTAAATACTAAAATCAGTGCTTCAACCCTAGATACTGTAATCCGACCCTAAATTACACTGCAATATATCTAAATACTTTACAATAAGGGATACATGAAGGACCATACATTATGATCAGGGATACCAAGTACATAGGCAGTCCGCTTGCTTCGGAGTGCTGGCTTGCAGCGTTGCCGTCGCAAAGAGAACGCGAGTCAGAAGGATTTGGGGTTGTGTAGAATACGTGAGTATTAAATGTTCTTGTTTTGAAGAAAACGGTTTATTAAGTGCCAACTCTAAACATAAATCGAAACCTTGATTAATATTGAAACTTTTTGGCGAAATATACGCCGCAAAAATGGCAAAGCTCTGACTTTTTTAAACTTTATTTACAGGTTACCTCAGGTTAGCGAAGAATGTCTTTGACAAAATCTTCGAAGTAAGTTGTGCCTCCAAGCTTCCTCTTTTTCCCCTGTTTTTTACTCTTGTATTTAGGAAGTTTTAGCGTTAACTTGCTAAGAAGATACAAGAAATGATGTTTCGTGGAATTACGCACGGCAGACGTCTGTACTTGTTTCTAACGGATATCCCTCCTCTTTTGTGCAGAAGATCATAAAGAAAAGAACAACCCCAAGAAGAGAGCCCGTGGCAGAGTTTAAATCCACCGCCATTTTACCTTATATCAAGGGAGTATCGGAGCCTCTCCGCCGCTGTCTAGAACAACAAGGCATTCACACCATCTTCAAGTCCGACTGGGTACGGGCGAGTCGCATATCCCTGTCGTGCTCTTTGATCCTCTCCTGCATAGATCTCCCTGTTTCCCCGATGTAGACTTTGCCGCACTCGAGGGGATCCTGTAGACCACGCCATCTTGTTTAGCCGGATCGACGGTGTCCTTTGGTCGCTCCAAGTGTAACCGAAGTGTCGTATCGGACTTGAAGACAGTGCGAATGCCTTGTTCTAGACAGCGGGGGAGGCTGATACTCCCTGGATATAAGGTAAAGCAGCGGTGGATTTAAACTCTGCCATGGGCTCTCTTCTTGAGGCTGTTCTTTTCTTTGTGATCTGCACAAAAGAGAAGGGATATCCATTAGAAACAAGTACAGACGTCCGCCGGACAGAGACAATTAAAGCAGCAGTGGATTTAAACTCTGCCACGGGCTCTCTTCTTAGGGCTGTTCTTTTCTTTGTGATCTGCACAAAAGAGAAGTGATATCCATTAGAAACAAGTACAGACGTCCGCCGTTTGTGAACACGCCCACGAGACCGGCCACTATTCAATTTGGAACGAGGTTAAGTGATATAAATGGTGCCGCGTAATCAGTCGACCTCATCGCCTGACGAAGACTAGCAGTAAGCATTTGACTACATCGTGAGACAAACGATAATACACTTTATAATTATTGACTATGGTGTTGTTTCAAAGGAGGCACTACGCGCCGAAACCAAAGGAGCCATTGTTTGCGGATCATTTCCATAAAAGTGGTCTCTGTCCGGTCAGTCAGCTGTAGAGCCTGTGCTGGAGTTCAGTACACATGGACGACGGTCAACACTGGTGTTCTACAGGGGGAAGATCCAGCAGCAATGGTTTGAGTGGCTAGGCGATCCTCTCCGCACGATGTCCATTCAAATGGACTTTGCTCGGTTTCTTTATCGTCTCAACACCACCAGCACGTTTAGAAGCGGCCCTCTGCTTCAAAATGATCAGCAGCCCCTACCAAGGTGGAGTGCGTTTAATGCCAGAATATCCCCTGAGTCTCCACCAGTCACGTCTGTTGGGTACTGTCCCATGATAAACGCTTCATTTACGGAGTACAGCACCATATATACGTTAATGAAGAATGCCCAGAAGATGATGGTCAGCCTACAGCTGAAACACGGCGTCATTATCTTCTTAGCCATCTATTCTAAGGCCAAGGAAATACAAAGGAGAGTCCGTGAAGAATTCAAGGATACCATTTTGCGTTTGGCTAGGCCTAACCGTCACATAACGCAAGGCCAGGAAAAACTTCAGCGTTTCTGAAATTTCAAAAAGTTGAGGAAAATTAACCGTGCTGCAAAGCAAATTTACTAACAATGTTACAAACACACACACACACACAAAAACTAAAACATCGGACCAAATTACTGCTGCAGTAAATGCAGTTTGTGTGGAAGCTGGACAAGAGATGAAGTAGTTATGGGGGGCACTTTGGGCTCCCCAACGATTTTTATGTTACCTGATCTATTAAAACCATTAAATCTTTATGTTAGCTTTTTCAGCGGTTCCAAACCGCTTGGGCATCCGCAGTTTTTGTCAGTTCTATCTTTATGTCAACTTTTCAGCGGTTCCAAACCGCGTGGGCATCCGCAGTTTCCTCTTGTCAAACCCTCCGGGCATCTACAGTTTGTCAGTTCTATCTCTTCTATCTTCTGCCCAACTTTGTGGGGTTAAAGATCGCTAGAATCCATACGGCAGCGTATCCAGCCCAGTTTCCACGGGATTAAAACATCGCTTGTCATAAACGAATCTGAAATCCTTCTCATGGTATTCGTTGAACACGGTTTTTGTTTTTGGATCTCTTGCGATATGCCGCTCATTCACTAGCGTGATTCTTTCTTTCTGCTTATTGATGATTTTCTTCATTTCCCCCATGTTCAGATACTGGCTGTTTTCATGGTTCAGCGAGAAGCCTTTCACCTTGCATGTTATCTTGCCTTTTCCAGTCACATAGCTATATGACTTCGGCCCCGATCCACACCAGTCCACAATCTTATCGCAATCAAGTTCGTCTATCAACTCACCAAGCATGTCTCCAGTTTGAACTGTTGCTCCTCCAGGCTGTTTCACATACCAAGCACTGTCGGTGTCGAAGCCTAACACTTGTTCGCCTAAAACATCCAGGACGTCATATAACTTCATTCTTGCATGGCTAGTTGTGAATGCAGCCACAAAGATATTAGTGCAGTTTGCATTTTCGATAAACTGGCCTTTCAAATCATGTCATCTGCACCATATTTGCGTTGATGAAATGCACCAACAGATTATCAATCTTATCGTCCAACAATATAGAATAAAATTCTTGCGGATCAGTTACATATTTATTTTGCTTCATATTATTTCGTTGTCCAAACTTTTCCCACAAACTATTCAACATGCTTTTGCAATGGTTCTTTTTCCAGCATTAAATTCAATATCTCCTAATTCAATTCCCAATTTTTCTTTCACTACACTTTTGAAATGTTCATGTAATTTGTATTTGCAGTTTTCACCAACTGTCAAAGCGGATGTTTCCAGCTTTATCTTCATGAATTTTTTGACATATTCTTTGAAGGGATCTTCAGTTGTTTCAGGGAAATGCCACACCTCATAAATCTTTTCAATCTTATAACCTTTCTCCAAAGCTTTCTGCATTTCATTCAAACACCAGGTTCCAATGAATGCTCTTTCTTCATCGCTATGATCACACCGTTGTTGTTTTGTTTCTGCGCATGTTCAACACAGTGGAAACAACAACTTTTTCGCATTGCCACACATTATCTTTTATGGCAACACTGGGTGATATAAACCCCGCGGCGGTAAAACTTTGCATTTGATAAAACCAAACCAGTTCGGTTTAAATTTGTCTGGCCCCACTATTTTCACTGGATGGCCTTTGGGATATTTCTTGAAGAATTGAACCGTTGGATACAAGCTCACCAAATTCACATAACCGCCTGATTCATTTTCTTTGAAATTATAGGTTAACTTTGTTATATTTGTTCGTCCACCAAAGAACGCATCTCTGGGATCCAATGGTTCAACACAATCACGTTTCCATGTTTTCCGGAATAATTTGAATTCATTGCTTTGTTTCACTAAACATTCTCGCCCAACTATTAATCGATATCCGGCTGCCCTTATTTTGGCATTTTTCTCAAGCGTCTTTTTCCGCAATGTTGCCATATCGATTTGATTCTTGGTGTTTATTGTTACTCCATCAAAACACTTTTCACAACCATGCCAGAAGCAGCCATGAAATTCAAACACAGTCGGCGAAGCCGCAGTCTTTGTGTCTTCGCAAAATCCATCTACTCGATACCACTGATCTTCTAACCATAATGTCTTTTCACCGCCATTCAATGCATGCTGAATATTGCAGCCATGTTTCTCCGCCAAAAAGTCTAGCCAGGCAATCAAGGAATCCATGTCCATTTTGAAATGAGAAGCAAAGAGACAAGAATGAAATGAAAAACTGCACCTATTTTTACTTACAAAATACATTGGAAAAAATCTAAATGAAATGAAAATCTGCCTTTACTATTTACAATACATCAATAAAAAGAATTGTTTAGGAAAACTGTACCTATCTTTAATTACAAAACGCAGTGGAAAAAAATTTAAAGCTTATTATTTACATTTGAAAAAAATAAAAAGAAAAAGGAAATACATTTAACTATAAAAAATTGCTACAAAACATTTCTTAAAAACATTGTAAAATTTTAAAAAGCTAAAAAGCTGACGACGTTTCGACGTTACCGTAACGTCATTATCAAGTCAAAAATGCATAAAAAAACTAGGTTCTATAAATACTAAGACGAACAATAAATGATGAAAATAATTGCGAAAATGAAATGAAAAACTACCTTTATTTATAATACATCAATGAAAAGAATTGTTTAAGAAAACTGAAAAAGAAAAAGGGATGAAAAATAAAAGAAAAAGTAATTAAGACTCCATCTCTTCTTCCTCTTCCTCGCCCAGTAATGGTCTTGAAATAAAATAATGATCTAATCGTTCCCTCTCTTTTTCACACACTAAACATAAATCCGTACTTAAACAATTACAACTTAAAATTTTTTTATATGCTCTTGCGAAATAAAACTTCTGAAAATCGGTCAAAGGTCTAAAAAAATAATTACAAACAGTACAGTTTCTTGACACATCCGTATCAGTGTGGTTAATAAGGCATTTCTGTGTAAGAGAAACAAGTGACATGAGTGTAGGCACGCGCTAAAACAATTCCGACAAGACAAAAACATTATGAGAGTAAAGTTTTAAATCTTAATCACTAATTGTTTTCATGTGTCGGCATACGATAAAGAAATGCGGGTGTTTCTTGGTGTTGCAGAAGCCATTGTTGGTTAGCGTTTGTGTTGTGGTGTGAGTATTGTTCAGTGTCTTTTGAATCTTCTGTTTTACGTCATTTGGTGATCACACCATCCGCAACACCAAGAAACTACCAGAAATGCCGATTCAACGCATATAAAACAATTGACCATCGTTTCTCTTTGTAAAGATTGAATTTAGATTCTGTTTAGTCTGTCTATTTAAGAACTGAAATTTTCTTTACCTTTTTTGTTTCTCCATAAAACTATGAAGTTCTTGACGTCTTTCAATGGGAGGCAACGAAATCATTTTCCGACAATTCGAACAATTTGAAGAACTGGCCACAAGTGACAGTCTCAATTTCCTCAGGCACTTTTTGTGTGCGGTATTCCCACAGCAAACCACTTCGGGCAGGTTCCAGTCGTCCTCAAGGCAAATGAAACATGTTGTCTGGACCTTCAGAGACACATACACACAAAAAAATTAATCTTTGTAAAACACTAAGATAAATAACTGTGAAGCGCGCTAAAAGAACCGCATACTTAGTGGTAAACGAAACCAAGCGTTTTGTTCTGAAAGAATGCGACGCGAAAGAACGTTTCTCACTAAATAAAACAACAGTGTAGCGAGCTTATAAAGTAACGTACGCTTAGCGGTAAACTAAAAGTCAAAGCAAATTCAACGTGATCGAAATGTTAAATGAACTGATCCGTTCTTTTTCACCCGTCAAGTCAAATCAAACTAAATATTCTCGTGAAGAATTCAACGCGAAAACGTTTAAAGATAAACAACTGTGTAGCACAGTAAAAGTACCGCATACTTAATTTAACGGTAAATGAAACCAAACATTTTGTTCTTAAAGTTAAATTCAGAGCGGTCGTAAACAACGCAAAATGTTAAAATACTTTGTGTCAAAAGAAATTAACCTGAATATTCTCGAAAAGAATGCGACGCGAAAGAACGTTTCTCACTAAGTAAAACAACAGTGTAGCGAGCTTAAAGTAACGTACGCTTAGCGGTAAACTAAAAGCCAAAGAAAATTCAACGTGATCGAAATGTTAAATGAACTGATTCGTTCTTTTTCTCCCGTCAAGTCAAATCAAACTAAATATTCTCGTAAAGAATGCAACGCGAAAACGTTTAAAGATAAACTGTGTAGCACAGTAAAAGTACCGCATACTTAACGGTAAACGAAACCAAACATTTTGTTTTTAAAGTTAAATTCAGAGCGAAGTTCAAATTCAGAGTGAAGACATTAAACAGACGTTTCCAAATATTTTTGAACAAGAGGCATGGAAACGCATGAATGAATTAATCAGCGGTAACGAGAACACGGCGACGACTGCAGTGAAAGCATTACGTTCCGTGGACAAAACAAATGTAATAAAATTATTGCGTGATGCAATGCAATGCATCAATGCATGATGTTGACTCCAATTGTTGAACAACACCATATGGTTCCGTTTCATGATCATTGGTTACAATGTCAGTTTAAAGAAGAAGAAAATATCGAAGCCATGAAACGAAAATTGCTTGTACGAGCAGAAAAAGACGCGGAAGCAGGTCATTGGTTTACTGATCTAGTAAATGAACTGTATGTTTCTCCTGACTCTCCTCCTTCACCTGAATTTCACTTCGACAGAGTGACAGAAGCCTTAAATGAACTTGAAGCTAACAATCCTGAAATCTTTGAGGGTGTTATTTTTTCACCCGAAGAAGGAAAGCAAATGGAAGTTAAATACGAAGACCTGTCTATGACTGACGAGGAACTGATACAAGCAATGGAGACGTGGGAGGAAACTGAAATGGAAACTGCATTGGACACTTGGGACTTTGGTTACTTGTTAACCGATCAAGTAAGTGAGTCCCCAATCATTTTGAATAAATTAGATACCTCCGCCATTTTGAATTAAGTACATTCAACCTCTTTTTCAGTCTTAAGCTTAACTTTCTATTACCACTGAAAGTGACATTACTTTTTCCGCATATGTACGTTGAAATAACAAAATTTGACCTCGTTGAAAATTAGTTTTTTTAGTTTATTTGCGCTCGACAAAAGTCGTTACATTTAATTTCCAAAAAACATATAACCGCAATATTACGTTACCGCTCACTCGTTCCTTGACTCAGCTGTAAACTTAGTACAAATGCATTTCGCAACCGAGAACAACTTGGAATCCGCGCGTTAATCCAGCGATAACAATAACTAAACTGTTGTAAACGAATATAAATAACAATAAGCTTAAAGATGTTTCGCATTTGGAGTCTTTAATGCAAAGATAAAATTGATCAAAAAGGATTTTTTTAATTAATTAATTTTTTTTCTACCTTGAAGTAATTAAATTTATGCTGTTTCAAGGCACTTATCACGGTGGCCGAATGGTGTAAAGCGCAGATTGTTAGCCGAGAGGTCCCAGGTTCGAGTCTCGTTCCTGCCGTCCTTTTTATTATTTTTTTTATGAAGGTAATGAACCGTATTTTTCTTTTTGCGTTTGTCAAAAATCCTTACGTTTATATTGAACCGTGTCAGTGCGACAACAACTAAGCGTTACTGAACCCCTATTCTGTTAGTAATGCGGCCTCGTATTCATGCTAAACGTTTCTGAACCTCTAATCTGAAACTAACTCGGTCACGTATTCATGCTAAAAGATCTAAGACTATCCTCTGTAAGTAAAACATAGTCTCGTTTTTATTCTTAACGTTAAAGCATATATTGAGTCTGAAAGTAACTTATTTCCCATTTTTTGTTTTGTTTTCTAACAGAATTGCACTCTCTCCATAGATGACAGATGAGGAATGCTTATTGGCCGCATAACAGGTTGGGTCCGGAAAAGATTTATGGTCATCTGAACAATACTACACACTTCGTGAAGTGGCCACAAGACAGGCCAGAAAATTTAACACAACTGCAACAGATTATCTTCTCTCATTAAAGCCCCAATCTGAAGGAATCCCTCTTATGGAGCAGCTAGGTAACATATTTGATTCTATGGTCGATGAAATGACAACAGGTATGGCTGATAACGATCTTGTACGTTTTGTCCTTCAAAGTCAGTCACTACAGTATCCCATCTCTTTACCCTTTATGCCACGACATGAATTAAATGCCGAGCGGATCATGAGCGAGGTGCAGCGAGCTTTACAGTCAAACGAAAACGTCAATTTAAAGGAAGGAATGAATGTCCATCTGGTTCACGTTGGCATGCCGCAGGATGGGGTTGCTACTCGGAAGAGGAAACACTTTGGTTTCAAATTGTCCAAATTTCTCAATGCTAAGCAATGCGTCCTTCGCATCAGAAACAAAGATCCCTTGTGCCTGGCACGTGCCTTGGTTACAGACATAGCACGTCAAGAGAAAGATCCGGCATATAGTTCTATTCGCCATGGGTGCAAACAACAACGACTTCTGGCACAACAGCTGCACCAGACGGCTGGAGTTCCAGAGGGTTTCTCAGGATTCCCAGAGTTGGCCAAGTTCCAGGAAGTAATTACAGACTATCAGATTGTTGTCCTCTCCCTGAACATTTTAACGCTGCTGTCTTCGAGGGTCCGAAAAAAGACAAACAAATTTCTTTATACCTTCACCAACATCATTATGACATCATCACATCCGTCTCCGCGTTTCTCGGTAGAAGTTGTTGGTGCCTAGAATGCAAGAAGGGGTACAATAACAAAGAAGAGCATCGTTGCAGTAAAGTATGCAAATGTTGCTTCACCGAGGGGTGTCAAGGGTATATCCAGAAAGCACCGTGGAGAGAGTGTGGTACCTGCCACAGAATCTTTGCTGGTGACGCCTGCTACGCTAACCACTGTCGACCCAATAAAGAAGGACAGTCAGTGTGTCAGAAATATTACAAGTGTACGAAGTGTCACAAAGTCATGTCACATAAAAAAAGAAACCCTGAAGCTCACATGTGATCAGTTGATCAGTTTGGTTCTTGGTTGCTGGATGGAACTATGAAGGTGCTATCGCCATCACAACCTCAGGGGTTATGACGGGTTTCTCGACGGGTTTCTCTGAATATTTCTACAAAGAATGTCTATTACCAAGTCTGATCCTGAACGGTGCCAAGATCATGTCTATGGAACTCGAACAAGCCAACATCAAGTTCCGCGATTCTCTCAACTTTTTACCTATGCCGCTCAAAAAGTTACCAAAAACATTTGGGTTGACAGAACTCAAAAAAGGTTACTTCCCCCATTTCTTTAATCGCAAAGAAAATCAAAACTACGTTGGTCCGCTCCCTCCTATTGAAAACTATGACCCAGACAGTATGAAAATCGAAGAAGATGATGAAAATGAACATGAGGAGTTTCTGGCGTGGTATAAAGCATTAGAAAAGGCTGAATATGTGTTTGACTTCGCGAATGAAATGGAAGAATATTGTCGCAGCGATGTGGACATTTTGCGAAGATGTTGCCTCAAGTTTAAACAACTCATGGAAGAAACCTGCAATCTCGACCCTTTCAAGTATTGTGTCACTATTGCCAGTGCATGCAACCGTGTGTTCCGTCAAGAATTTTTAGAAGAAAAAACCATTGGCCTCATTCCTCCTCAAGGGTATCAACCTGCTCGAAAGTTTTCAATCATGGGTCTTCAGTGGTTAGCATGGGTACAATATCAGACGGGTGCCCGTATTCTACATGCGCTGAACGGAGGCGAGCAACGGATCGATGGGCATTACGTGGATGGATACGATCCAGTCACGAAAACCATCTATGAATTTATGGGGTGCATGTTCCATGGATGCAGTAAATGCTATTTGCCCGAGACGGTCAATCCAGTCAACGACACCACCATGGAAGATCTTCTAGAAGGAACCACTCGTAAAATGGAACGTTTCAGAAAACTTGGATACCAAGTGGAAGTCAAATGGGAATGTGGCTTCAAGCAGGAACTGGTCAGTAATCCCGAGATGAAAGCCTATATCCAAACCCTCCAGTTCGACAAGCCCTTAGAACCTCGTCATGCATTTTTTGGTGGACGGACCAATGCCGTATGTCTTTTCAAAGAAGTGACACAAGACGAAAAAATTCATTACGTGGACTTTACATCCCTGTACCCTTGGACGAATAAGTACTGTGAAGTGCCCATTGATCATCCCGAAATTCTTACAAGCGAAGCATTGACTAACCGTTCACCCAGTGAATTCTTTGGCCTTATCAAGTGTATCATTTTACCACCTTCCTTCCTCTTTCATCCTGTTCTCCCGTACCGCGCTCAAGGCAAACTGATGTTCCCCTTATGTCGAACTTGTGCAGAAAATTTACAGCAAACACCTTGTGAACACAGTGACGAAGAACGCATGTTATCTGGTACCTGGTGTTCGATTGAAATTGACAAGGCATTGCAACTGGGGTATAGAATGATTCGAATGGTTGAGGTGTGGCATTTTCCCCAAAAATCATCCACTCTGTTCAGAGGGTACATCGATACCTTTCTAAAAATTAAACAAGAAGCAAGCGGATGGCCAGGTTGGTGTGACACAGAGGAGAAGAAACAAAATTACATCGGAGATTATCAAAGAAAAAGGGGATCAGGCTGGATTATGACAACATTAAAAAGAACCCGGGCTTCGTTCACTGGCAAAACTCATGTTGAATTCTTTTTGGGGAAAATTTGGGCAGCGTGACAATATGCCTCAAGTGGAGCTTGTAAAGGACCCAGAGCGTTACTTTAAACTTCTTACCTGCCAGTCTACTCAAGTGAAGAACATTCAGTTTGTCAACGATGAATGTTTGGAGGTTCATTACACGCAAGGCGAAGATTTTGTCTCCACATCGAACAAGACAAACGTGGTAATCGCTGCGTTCACGACAGCTCATGCCAGATTGAAACTGTACTCTATCCTTGAACCTCTACAAACAAGAGTGCTTTATTTTGACACCGATTCTGTCATATTTACAAGCCAGCCTGGTGAATGGATGCCCCCACTGGGTGATTATCTGGGAGAACTAACCAATGAACTTAACGGTGATGACTATATTACCACCTTTGTCTCTGGGGGACCGAAAAATTATGCCTATCAAACCAAGAATGAAAAAACAGTCTGCAAAGTGCGAGGCTTTACTCTGAATTTTCGTGGTTCTCAAAAACTCAACTTCAACACCATGTGTGCCCAAGTGTGTAACCCAGATGGAGAGGAGATTGTCATTGAGAATCCACACTTCATCAAACGTGACGCTCAAACAAAAACAATTCACACTGTCAAGTTGGAAAAAAATACAATCTCGTCTACGACAAGAGAGTGGTGCATGGTTTCACAACACTTCCTTACGGTTACCGCTGAACTGATAAAAAATAAAAAAGGAGGTTAGGGATGGCTATAAGGGAGGTTGGAGGCCATCTGAAGCTCAAATTATATCGAGCTGTCAACATGAACAGGTTGTATTTCTACCTGGTTCGTGCTTGTGCCCAGCACTCTTTCTCACAGTACGCATTTTGCACTATATCACATGACCATTGGCCATTTATGCTTACATGAATCAAAGTAATGTCACACTGGCTGAACAATACGGATTTCATCAAACATTGCGTGACGTATTCAGCACATTACCCTTCCACCTGGTGGATGTTTTGGCAGATTATAAAAGACACCTGGACAAACGTTTCTCATCAGTTGTTTTGAGACCATGGAAGGTGTCACAAGTCGTCTGTGTGGAAGTTCATCGCCTACCTTGGCTTTAAGTGATATATGCCAGAGGATGCGTTGTTTAGTTGCATGTTGCGGTAGCGAAGTACACATCGATTTTAGAGATGCTCCAGAAGAGCAGGAAGCGGGTAACCAAGAAGAAGAAGACCAGCAATCAGAAGAACCATCTATTAGAGAAACTCCATTATGAATTTAACCGTCCTTCAGCTTTAGGTGGCGCAGAAAAGTTGTACCGTGCTGCTCGTCAATATGGAATAACCCGTTCGCAAGTACTTCGTTGGTTACAATTACAACCAAGCTACACCCTTCACAAGCCTGCAAGAAAACACTTTTGTCGCAATCGAGTTTTTGTCAATGGTCTTGACGAACAGTGGCAGGCTGATTTGGCAGATCTGTCAAGTTTAAGTCGATGGAATCGTGGATACAAATATTTATTGACTTGCATCGATGTCTTATCGAAATATGCATGGGTAGTGCCGTTGAAGACCAAAACGGGGACGGCTTTGGTGGATGCATTCAAGAAAATATTTCGACAAGGACGTAAACCTGAGAGATTGCAAACAGATGCTGCTACCGAATTCCTGAACAAAACCTTTCAAACATTTCTCGAAAAAGAAGGGGTTCGTCATTTCGTGACATACAACGAGACGAAGGCTCAGATTGCAAAACGTTTCAACAGAACTCTGAAACAGTTGTTATGGAGGTTGTTTTCCACTACCAGTTCCTACCATTATTTGGACAAATTGGGCAGTTTGGTCAATGAAAATTATAATCAGAGTGTTCACCGTAGTATCAAGATGAAGCCTGCGGATGTAAACGTGTTCAACGCGCAAGATGTCTGGAGAACCTAATATGGTAATCAATCAGCCTCAAAAAGGTATAAATTCCAAGTGGGACATCAGGTCAAAATCAGTAAGCATAGACGTATCTTTGAGAAAGGTTACTTACCATCTTGGACAGAAGAAACATTTACAATTGCAAAGAGAGTTCCTCGAGATGCACCTGTGTATCGTTTAAAGGAAGCAGACGGTGATTGGATCCAAGGCACTTTTTACGAACAAGAGTTACAGAAAGTGATCGAGAAGCCTGATCATTTGTTTCGCATTAAAAAAATTGTACAGTATCGCGGAAAAGGTGTCCACAAAGAGGCTTTGGTCCATTGGAAAGGTTGGCCCAAGAAATACGACAGTTGTATTCCCTATAAACAGCTGGTGTCCCTGCAACAAGCATGATTCAAGATGATGACTTTTACGTTATGCTTCCGAGTAATGCAAACACAAACTTGTTCCCAACCAATTCAGAATCATACTACCGTGTTGCACTACCTCGACAAATTCATTTGAAAGACGAGGAAGACTGGGAGGTTGGACTCCATCACGTTGTATATCCATTCTCGTGGTTCGAAGTTCCCCACGAATGCAATCATCCACATGTCATGTTCCGACGTTTTGGTACGAAAAAGGTGGACGCTGTGCCGTTACCCGTGGGAAGATATCGAACAGCTTTAGATGTTGTAGAAGGGTTATTACAGTGCATGAACAATCCAAGCCATCCCTGGTACTTTAACCTTGTGACGTTTGGATGATGGTTACAGTACCAATTGCTCAAGCCTTAGGATGGATAACCAATGACAAGACAATTCGAAGCAATGGTCTGTATGGTTTAAAAATTCAAGACAGTTTGAAATCAATCCCTGATTACGGGTACGAATGGTGTAAACTGCCGCTACATTCATCTGTAACCTTTCCTGGCACCTTCCTAATCCCTTTAACCGTTTCTCTCTGTCGCTGCAAACACAGAGTCGTGCAAGTGCAAACCAACCTGACAGAACCACATCAAGTGGGTGAAAAAGGTCTTCATCTGCTACACGAAATGGTATCACATGGCATGTTTCGAGAGACCTTAATGGAGGAACCAGAACATTCATTATCTTCCACTGCGAACCAAAATATTCCAAACCACTGACATCTATTTAACAAGTGGTTGTGGACAACTACTTTCATTTGAAAATGGCATCGTAAACGTGACACTTCACTTCAGACGACGAACAAGATGAGTAATAGTTTCTACATTGTCGTAACAAGCGATGCAAGTACAGCTCAATACCCTGACAACAAGACTGCTAGTTTCCAAATACAACTACCAAGTCAAGTGCATTTGAGTGAGGATTGGGAAGTTGCAATGACGAATGTCATTTACCCCCATAGTTGGCAAAATGTTCGTCACAACTAAGTATCTTATCTTCTAAGCTGTCATCATGATTTCTCGTGGACGTTACCAATTTATCTGCCCAGTGGTACTTATCACACTGTGGACGATTTAGTTAGAGGTATGGTGACAGGACTGCACAGTGCATTTCCCGATATTTTTCTTAAAAGTGGAGAAACGGTAAAACGTATCGGAGGAAGTGAGTGTTTCTACATTCGTACAAAAGCACAGTGTTACTACGAGTTCAATTTACCTCCTGGCTTTCAAGTGACGTTACCCAAGAACCTGGCTCGAGCTTTAGGGTATTTGAACCATCGAGATCTCGTACCAGCCCTTTATCGGACCAAAAGTCCTACATCTGTTCAACTGAATAAGAACCAGAGTGTGACCCTTACAGCTACAACCACCACGGTACGACGAAACGATGAACTGGTATGGGGAATGTTAAGCAAGCATTCGTTTCAAACCATGTACATCTACTCTGACCTAATAGAGTCCTTAGTGGTAGGGGATGTACAAGCCAATCTGCTGCGTATGATAGTACCTCGCGGTCAACCTGGTGAGATGGTGGCAGAGGAAATAAAGATACCTACCTACATCGGTTACGTACATCCATATTCTCTTCGGTGGAGATTAATATAAGAGGTGACACTGGGCAATTAATATCATTTGCGTCTGGA
>JAJGOT010000607.1:0-45000 GCA_022457155.1 Cladopsammia gracilis
TTCTCTTTATTATATATATATATATATATATATATATATATATTATATTATATATATATATATATATATATATATATATATATATACAAACCATGAGCTCGGCTAACGTGTTGCCATCAGCACCGGATTACAGCGAGACTCAACCGCTCTATCCAGTCTTGTCAAATGCTGAAGATTTTCGCCTCAAGAAAATCTCAGATCTCCAGAAAGAACTTGAGTCGGAGGCTGATCATTACAGACAAGTGGCGAAGAAGTACAAGCGAACACACACCATTGTTCACGGAACAGCCGTCGGTCTTGGTTTCGTTTCTGCGGGCTTGTCTTCGGCCACCCTTGCAACAGCCTTGACTGGGCTGGGGCTTGTCGCAGTACCACCAATCGCGAGTATCGCCGTCGTTACAGGCTTTTCATCGGCCAGCCTCACTGTGTTTAGCAAGCGGCTTGAAAGAAAAATAACAAAACACGAAAAAATCTACACGCTGGCCATTGCTAAACGAAACTCTGTCTGTGAGCTGGTTTCGAAAGCTCTCACTGACAAGCGATCATCCTGCGTGAGGTTGAAAAATATCACGAACTGAAAAATGCGATCCGCTCTGGTGAAACAAAGCCCCCACAAAGCAGGCAAACAGAACCAGATCTTGACAAGATCAGAGGCGAACTTCGCAAGGAGATCGACAGGAGTTTCAAAAAAAGATAAATCGTCTTACCGCCGTGTCCAAGTCAGATTTGAAAGATTAAATTCAGGGTTTATTCTGCAAATCTTGAGGGAAAAGTCCCGCCATGGCGTCACTTCCGGTTACATTCCGTAGCGTACCCGCATTGCGATGCTTACCAAAAAAAAGTTTTCTCAAAACGTTTTTTACTTTGAAAAAATTTTCACGGTCACTCCGGAATGTAAAAATAATGGGTTAACTAAAGAATGTCTAAAAATTTCCCCAATTGAACATTTGTCATTTTCTAATTATAGCCATGACAGGGCTAGACGCGGAACTTTATAAACGCTTCTCAAACTCATTAATAATTCATGACGAGAACACAAAGGAAATCACTACCGTGAAGGAGGTTTTGAAATCGTTTCTTAATTTGCATAGATTTTGGCGATTTTATTCCTTCGTTTTCTCCGCATTTAACGATCAGTTTGAGAAGCTATATCAAACACTCGAAACAGTGTTTCATCAGATTTCCAAACACCTTGAAGTGGTTTAAAAAAACTCGGCTGCGCCTCGTTTTTCCAATCCACTTCTCGGTGTTTGGAAATCTGATGAAACACTGTTCCTCGTGTTTGATATATTACTTCAACACACAACTGTCTATCGTCAGACGTATGGATGAAAAGAATGAATACAAGACTCAACTAGATCTCTTGGATCTAAAACACAAACAAGTCAGGCTGCGAGGCATCTATGGCGATGACTATATACCCGAGTTTCACCGCTCACAACTTCAAGAGAAGATTCAAATCATCTTTGGCAGTTAGACAAGATTTAATCCAGCGGTACCGCGAAAATGGGTTTGTTTTCGTTCAAAACAGAACAAACGAAAATATAAAATCGTGTCAAAGCTGTGGTGGATCTTTTACACTCATGTTTGAATCTACAGAACTTGTCTGCAGGAAATGCGGCCGCATTGAACTAATAGACAGCGCTGCCTTTTCTCGTGTAGACCTTTACAACAGAGGAAATATGAAAGTGAAACGCCCGGGCACGACAAATTATAATTTTAAATATCAGCTTGATCAGGTTTTCGGAAATAAATCTTTGGAAAATATAAGCGGCAGTGAAAAGGTTTTATTAGAAATACGAAAAGAAAATGTTCATCCAACGATATACGGGTTAATTGTTATAAAACGCAGTGATTTAAATAAATACACAACCTCTTTGTTAAGTCGTCTTAGAGGGGAACCCCCTCCGAGATTAACTGATGACGAAATTAAACAAACTAACTCTGTTTACACAAGCGTGAAATATTATCTCCCAAAGAATATTTCTCATAATTTCGTAATTCATAAAATCATGGCCCGAATTTTGGCAGAAGGACCAAGATAACAGAAAATTTTATCTTACATAGGGCTTCCGAGGCAATCTACGTGTCTAAAGAACGAGCAGTGTTGGCAGGCGGCCATTCATTCAGCAAACATTGCTCAAATGTTTGCTTAAGAAAGGCGACCACTTGCTCTTTCACTCTGGCCTTTGTCTCGGCCATCATTTTGTCACGCTCGCATGCCGACTTCCTTACTCTTGGGATGCTGAAACTGCCTGGCGATAGGTGGTCTTCAGAGTGCTCGCTTATTGTTTTTTCGAAGGCTTGCTAAGTTGTTATGAAACCCGGCCTGTTAAATCAATAAAATCGATCTCAATCGATATCAATTGATGCCAATTAATCGATTGATATTGGAAATCGATGATCAATCGATGACGTCGTTTTTGTGATAATTCGATTGACCATCGATTTCCAATAAAATCGATCAATTGATATCGATTGATATCGATTTCATCGATCATCGATTTTATTTTATTGCTGCGGAACGAGCGTAGCGAGTGAGCAGCAACATAATCAGGATTTAAGAGAAATATATGAGAAAAAAAATATAAGCTAGGAAAAATCTCGATTTGATCGCTTTTTTACCAGAATTCACTGCCCCACGAACACATTTTGGGCCAGAATGCACTGCGCCACGAACAATAGCCTCGCTTGCTGCTTCGAGCTCAGTGTTCGCTGCGAGATTTGTAATACAGTATTTTGGTCCAACATGTCCCAGTCGAAATCGGAACTGAAGTGTCGAAGACTACTATGAGTTGAGCGGGGACTGCGAGGCATGGTGATAGGACCGTTGAATGGCAAAGATTTTCGAAGATTGTACGGAATAAAAGACAAATTTATTTTGAAATCACTCCGACAGGGGTCGATGAGACTGAGCTGAGCTGAGCGCTTGGGGACGCGAAACCTGAGCTGAGCTTGGGAGACGTGAACACACAGTAATTAACCTAAATTTTCACACCTTCCTCGTGGTGAACCGTCCTCTACTCAACAATATTCTACAGACATTGCAGGAACTTGATGCGTGAATTACAAACCAAAATTACTATAGTCTTATTAGCTGGAATTTTCGTCGATTCATCCCGGTTACATTTGCTTTGTTTCCCCTCAAAAAACGAAAGAGAAAATTCTGTAATACCAGCGAGACGATAAAACAGCATTGTTACAACAAATTTACCGCAGCAATAACTATCTTTTGGATACACTAGTTTTATTTTATAGATTGCCACGATCCCGGGTTATATGGACGGCAACATAACAAGACTTACACTGAAAAAGGTTTTTGAAGTCGCCAAAGCGGAGCGACTAAATCCCTCTGTAGGTGACCAAGTTGTCCGCGATTATCAGTAACATTAAAAGCATTGCCACGATCTCCCCTTTTCTTGCTTGAGGAGTTGTCACCATTTGCAACGGTAAATGAACACTCCTGGTACCCTTTCACAACGACATCGGATATCCTCAAGTGAATTAAGGCCTGGGTCAAAATTGATTTTGATCTTTTAGTTTATTTTCCAAAACTCGCCCTTTGAGACGTAATGAAAGAACAAATGATGGTTAAATAATATAAAGTATAGAAACTAGAACAAAGAATTTCAAAGTGCCTGGTCACGTGACTGACCACGCCCTTTATCTCGAAAAAACACAAATAAAGATTCCCACCACTAGCTGCATTCCCAGATTTAGTTTTTCTTTATAAAAACATTCAACATGGGCAGGGATTAGGAAACCCGGCTGGAATGGTTCGGATCGTTGCACTGGTCAAGTGTTATTTCCTGTTTTTTACTAGTGCCAGTCCTACTCCAACTTGAAATCGGTTCAAAAGAAAACCGTTAAATGGTTTTCTCTCATTCCACCCGCTGTTCCAAGAACAATACTGATAGCCATAGTTATGACGTCAAATTTGTTAAGAAAACTATTGTTTACTGGTGGGAATTTTGAGTCAACGGATTTCTTACAAAATTGGGCGTGAATGGTCACGTGATGAAAAATCCACAATATTATATATACATTCTGAACAGTTTATGTTTGCGGTTTGGCCTAAATTGTTATCTAAGAGATACCTCTGAATCCGTTTACGTTAGACCACCCTCTTTTAAATCGACAGGGACCCAGGCCTTAATTTACTTGAGTCACAAGGGTAACTTCCCGCTCGCAATGCGACGTGTCTTGACCAGACATTGTGTTCGGAATTTTGTTACACGAGCTCCGAGAAAACACGCAAAAATCGATAAAATCGATAATTTGCGGGACATTTTATGTGATTATCGATTGATCATCGATTGGCCGATATCAATCGATATCAATTAACTAATTTTATCGATTGATATCGATTGATCGATTGAATTTCCGATGATCGATTGTCATCGATTTAACAGGCCGGGTATGAAAGCGCTCGACTGCTCCTTGGATATTGCTCAGAAAGTCCGGTTGCTTTCTTACTTGAATTTCAGTTATGTCCAGTAGCTTCCAGACAAATAGAGCCACAGCTTTTGGGCCTTCTGAATCTGGGGCCGAAAACGCTTTTTGCATACGGTTGTACCGTAAGAACTCAGCTTCTTCATCCTGTTTGCTAAACGTCATTCTTATTAAGCCATAAGAACACCAGATATTTCGCTCTGCAATAGCGGACATTATTTTCTCAAACAACTGTGTTGACTTAAGAGCACCGATGTCGATCAGTTTGTTCTGGTTTCTGGTTATTTTTTGTTTTGAAAACAAATAACAGATGCCCCATGCGAGTGCTCTGTTGCCCTTTTTCTTGTATTTGTTTCCACCGTTTAGAAGCTGATTGTGATTCAAACTTGGCTCTATCTGATGTAAAGAGCACATTCTGAAGTAGGCATCAACAAAAAGACCTTTGCTGACCATAGCCCTGCTAAAAGCAAGACCAGTTTGTATCTGGGTTGCATAACTAGGAACTCGAGACACAGCTATTTCCCGCTTAAACGGACACTTGAACTCCAAGATAACGAGTTGATTATCTTTGTCTAAGAAGTATCCGTCTGGGTTGCAAGTGACCTTTCGATAAAGCGGATGTTCTCTTGCTAGATTAAGAGAGATGCTGTATCCGAAGACAGAAACAGAGTGCTTCTGCTCAAAGTACTTGCGTGCAAGCGGCTCGAACAGATTGCCCCAGGTGCAGGCTGTATTGTTATGCATGTCCGCTGGCTGTATTTTCTTAATGAGCAAGCTTTGTCGCGTTTCAAACGGTGAAGCTCCTGTCAAGGCGGCGATCTCTGACGCACCGATGGTGTTTTGTCTGGCTCTCGCCCAGTCGGCGCTCTTTTGTTTCAGACCAGTGCTCCTCGATTTGAGAAAGTTCAAGAAGACTTGTGTTGTCGCCATCAGTTGATACACCTGATTGAAGAAACGTTGTCATTTAAAAAAGCAAAAACCATGAACGATGAGACCGAATGGGATTCTGGGTAGGCAGCATTGGCAAGCTAGTTATATTCTATTTCTTGATAATCAAGATGTTTTCTTTGTTTGAGGCATTAAAGAGAATGATTTATGTATTCTGTGTTAATATAATGTATATTCTGTCACAGACGAAGATTAAATTTTCCAACTTCCCAGTAAGCCTTTGGGTCGCATCGTTCATGGTTTATGCTTTTTACCTGACAACGTTTCTTCAATTTGGTGTATACGAACGGTGAGTGTTTCTTTAATTGATAAAACCCGCGCAACTCTGTTCGAAACATTGCGAGTGGTGCCTTGCCTTCGATGAAAGCCGCAACAAAGCTTGCATTACGGATCCTGTGAAAAGGGTCAAGATCATTCAGGCTTAATGTTACTAAAAATGTGGTTGTTGTTCATCGTGGTGTGTAAGATAGGTAAACGATTTTTCGTTTGTCTCACGATGGAGTCACTTTAAGATGTTGATCGCGACGTTTCGACTGCTATTACTGCTAGTCTTCATCAGGCGATGAGGTCGATTGCTTATGTGTCGCTTATGTAGCACGTTGGCTTGTTGCTATTGGTGCATTTCGATCCTCATTATTATTCCGAAAAGATGTTGTTCCCTCTCCGGTCCGATTTGATATCGGTCGGCGGTTATGCTTCTTGATTGTAGGCATCCACGCTTCGGGAATTTCAATTCCACTATCTCTGTTGATGTTATTAGGATGAAGTCTTATGTGGATGGCCTCTTTAACTCTACGGGTGTACCAGTGTGGGTCACGGTCAATAAACTTAACCTCGTCCCAAATAGGAAAATGCCCGGTCTTGTTAGCGTGTTCTGAAACCGCGGAGGTTTGAGTACGAGCAAGCCGTATGTCTCTTTCGTGTTCTTTTATCCTTTCATGCATAGACCTCCCTGTTTCTCCGATATACACTTTGCCGCATTCGCAAGGAATCTTGTAGACAACACCGTCCTGTTTATTAGAGTCGAGGACGTCCTTAGGTCGTACTAAGTGTGACCTGAGAGTTGTGTCAGATTTGAAAACAGTGCGTACGCCTTGTTGTTGTAGGCAGCGGCGAAGAACCTCTGATACACCTTTGATATAGGGCAATACTGCAGTAGATTTAAAATCCTGCGTGGATTCCTTCTTTGTTGTTGGTCCTTTCGTTTTTGTGATTTTTTGTACAAACGAGGAAGGATATCCGTTAGAAACAAGAACTGACGACAAATGTTTCTTTTCGTTGGAGATAACTGATGGTCTAGTAATGAGGTGTTTGGCTCGGTCATACAGACATTTCACAATACCACGCTTAACTGACTGCGGATGGTGTGAATCATAGGCCAGGTATTGATCAGTATGAGTAGGTTTCCTATATACACTGGTAGTGAGAAGGCCGTTTGAGTCCCTTGTAACTGACGTGTCTAGGAAAGGGATAGTGTTGTCTTTCTCTGTTTCCATGGTAAAACGAATGGTAGGCTGTTGGTTGTTGAGATGTTGCAAGAAACCGTCGACATTGGTTTGATCTAATATGGTAAATGTGTCATCTACATATCGCTTCCAGATCTTAGGTTTATATGGCGAAGTTGCTATTGCCTGTTCTTCAAATTCTTCCATGTAGATGTTTGCTATAACCGCGGAGACTGGACTCCCCATGGCTGCTCCGTCTTTTTGTTCGTAAATCGATCCATCGTACTGGAAATACGTAGATCTCAAAACGAAATTCAAGAGGTCGGCAATCTGTGTTGGTGTTAGCGTTGTGCGGTCAGCAAGGCCGGGATCATTCTCTAGTTTTCGCAAGGTTGCCTGTACGGTACTATCTATCGGCACATTGGTAAAGAGTGATTCTACGTCAAAAGATACCATGACTTCGTTGTCCTGTATTTTTACACGGCTAATGGTGGACACGAAATGAGTAGAGTTGGCAACTGCATAGTCTGATTTACCTGTCAGTGGGGACAGGATATCTGCTAAGTAAGCAGACAAATCATAAGCGAAAGTATTGACACATGATACAATAGGTCTTAAAGGTATGTTGGTCTTGTGTATCTTAGGTAAGCCGTATATTCTAGGTGGTTGTTTGTGTCTAGGTCTGATCTTGTTATAGACAGTTTCTGATATATGTCCACCTCGTTTCAAATTAAGGAGCTTGTCAGTTAGTTTACGGCTCTGACGCTCGATTGGGTCTTTATTAAGGAGCTGATATGGACCTGTCTCAATCAGTGTTTTCATTTTGTCATGGTAGCTGTCAGTATTTAGGACTACGCTAGCACGACCTTTGTCATTCAGGCTTATAGATGGTTTTTGTTCTTGCTCTTGCTCGTCAAGCCATGCATTCAGCTCATGCTGGCTGACATTCGAGTTTACAAACACTTCTTGAACAACCACCGTGGGTGGTGGCGGGGGCGGTGGTGGGAGTTGGTGATGGCGGTGGTGGCGGTGGTGGGGGTGGTGATGGCGGTGGTAGCGGTGGTGGTGGCGGTGGTGGTGGTGGCAAATCTACCTCATGCACGCGAAAAGCTCGAACGTGCGGGCAGCCCTTATTTCTATGATTATATAACGTTGACACACACTCTTCGATTGCAACCAGGGCAAGGGAGTTTTAATCGATTTGCCTTCATGTACAACATACTGTAGCCTTGCATGGTGACGATATACAACGGGTGTACATCTGTTCAATTGGTGATGAGGGCCTTCGTTGGGGCCAGGACTAAGGCAATTGAACACTTCATCCGCGGCATACATACCGATGGGGAGCTACTGGGACTATATGCCTGTTCTTGTGAGCGACTATATCCAGTTTTTAGCAGACCATAACCTGCATCGAGAATGGATGCCCGCCGTTTGCAGATCTATCATCAAGCATGCACGATGGCGCGAGCAAAAAGAACACTGGCTAACGTGCCCCTTTGTATCGCAATTCTCGCAGTAGTGCCCGAAGTGCCTCGACTTCTTCAGTCTTGAGCTTGGCATGCCGCTGCACAAAGCGCTCTGCCCAGTGGTGTGAAGCCAGGCCACAACGCTCGAGTATCCCATAGGGCTTCGTCTAGATGGATGGGGGCTTTGTTTGCGTATTGGTTTGAGGGGTGCTGATTGCTCGATGGTTGCTCGAATTTGGCGCCGGTGTGAAGAGAAAGGTGACTGAGTAGATAGTTAGCCCCCATACGGGACAAGCATTTTTAGGGCGCCGCGAATGGTTATAGAGCATTATAGGATTTAATGGCCCCGAGCCTCCCTTCGGTCGGCTCGGGGCCTATATAATCCTTTATAAAATGATCAAGGAAATGCGCGCGCTATGATTGGTTAAACCGAGTTCATTATAACTCGATAAAGCACGCGCGTGACGTAAGGTTTATTTTAACCGTTTTTATTTTATAAAAGAAATAAAAAACTTGTTCCTCGTGCATTATTGAGTTATATAAGCACTTGGGAATTTTTAAGAACACTCGAGAAGTGCGAGAAGCACTCGCCTTTGGCTCGTGCTTCTCTGCACTTCTCTCGTGTTCTTAAAAATTCCCGCGTGCTTTATAACTCAATAATGCACTCGGCGCGTTTTTTATTTCTTTAATAATGCTCTATAACCATTCGCGGCGCCCTAAAAATGATGGTCCCGTATGGGGGTTAACTATCTACTCTTTTTCTCTTGTTCAGTTTTGTATATTGTTTAATGTTTAGGCTTATTTAGTTGTACCCTTTCCTCGGGGTCATGTGTTGCTGCATCAGATGAGGACTACGTTTCCACATATTTTTTGGCCACGTCTAAAGGGTGGTTTTTTAGTGTTTTTTTAGTGGTTTTTCGTATCTGGCGTAGCACAATTTCTCATTTTTAGAAACATTGTTATTCGTAAAGCTGTATACTGTTATTGTATTTTGCATCAGATGACTGACTGACGCATCCTAAATAAACTTTCACATTGAATCTCTCGTGTTAGTGTAGTCAGAATTGTTTTAAAAAATATATAAAAAATTGGTTGTTATCTAGCAACCTTTGTGGCATTTTTAGGTGTTATAGAATGGGATCCCCTTAAAGAGGGGTTCCCAACATGAACATTGATTTACATCAATGGAATATAAGGAGGTTGATAAAAGGTGTATGGGTGGGAGTTGTTGTGAGTAGTGCAAATAAAAACAAATATTAGTCTGTTAAATTAATTGTTAATTGAGGGAGCGACTTTTGCAACACAGCACACTACAACCTCAATGTGATAAAAGAATAAAATTTAAAATAAAAATTAGTAAAATATTTATTGCGAAAAGTGTTATAAACAGTCAGTGTTTAAATATTTAAGGGGGCTCATTTTATAGGGGTTAGTATTTATAGAGAGGGGAAAAATCCATTTGTTAGGGGTTAGCACCTATGGGGGGGGGGGGGGTGGAAACGTAATTGCTAAGGGTTAGTATTTAAGAGGGGGGGGGGAAAACACGTGCTAGGGGTTAGTATTTATAGAGGGGAAAAACCCTTTGCTAGGGGTTAGCACCCATGGAGGGGGGGGGGGGAAACTCACTTGCTAGGGGTTAGTATTAAGAGAGGGAAAAAAAACCCATTCGCTAGGGGTTAGCATCCATAAGGGGGAACTTAATTGCTAGGGGTTAGTATTTATGGGGGGAACTCACTTGCTAGGGGTTAGCATTTATAGAGGGGGGAAAAAACCCATTTGCTAGGGGTTAGCACCTATGGAGGGGAACTTAATTGCTAGGGCTTAGTATTTATGGGGCGGGGAAACACTTGCTAGGGGTTAGTATTTGTAGAGGGGAAAACCCATTTGCTAGGGATAAGCAACCATGGAGGGGGAACTTAAATGCTAGGGGTTAGTATTTATGGGGGGGGGGGGGAACTTAATTGCTAGGGGTTAGTATTTATGGGGGGGGGGGAAAATTGCTAGGGGTTAGTATTTGTAGAGGGGAAAACCCATTTGCTAGGGGTTAGCACCCATGGAGGGGGAACTCACTTTCTAGGGGTTAGTATTAAGAGAGGGAAAAAAAAACCATTCGCTAGGGGTTAGCATCCATAAGGGGGAACTTAATTGCTAGGGGTTAGTGTTTATGGGGGGAACTCACTTGCCAGGGGTTAGCATTTATAGAGGGGGGAAAAACCCATTTGCTAGGGGTTAGTACCTATCGGGGGGGGGGGAACTTAATTGCTAGGGGTTAGTATTTATGGGGGGGGGGACACTTGCTAGGGGTTAGTATTTGTAGAGGGGAAAACCCATTTGCTAGGGGTTAGTAACCATGGAGGGGGAACTTAATTGCTACGGGTTAGTATTTATGGGGGGGGGGGGGAAACATTTGCTAGGGGTTAGTATTTGTAGAGGGGAAAACCCATTTGCTAGGGGTTAGCACCCAGGGAGGGGGAACTAAATTGCTAGGGGTTAGTATTAAGAGAGGGAAAAAAACCCATTCGCTAGGGGTTAGCATCCATAGGGGAACTTAATTGCTAGGGGTTAGTGTTTATGGGGGGAATTCACTTGCTAGGGGTTAGCATTAAAAGAGGGGGAAAAAAACCCATTTGCTAGGGGTTAGTATTTATGGGGGGGAAAACTCATTTGCTAGGGGTTTAATAGTATATATAGAGGGGCAAAAACCCATGTGCTAGGGGTTAGTATTGATAGGGGAAACTCATTTGATAGGGGTTAGTATTTATGGAGGGGAAAAAAACCCATGTGTTCGGGGTTAGCACCCATGGGGGGGGGGAACACTGGCTAGGGGGTAGTATTTATAGAGGGAGAAAGAACCCATACGTTAGGGGTTTAACTTGTATAGAAGGGGGAAAATCCATTTGCTAGGGGTTAGTATTTATGGGGGGGGGGGTAACACATTTGACAGGGGTTAGTAACTGGAGAGGGGGAAAAACCCATTTGTTAGAGGTTAACACCCATAGGAGGGGGGGGGGGAACTGACTTGATAGGGGTTAATATATATAGAGGGGGAAAAACCCACTTGCTAGGGGTTAGTATGTATGGGGGAACTTATTATCTACGGGGTAGTATTTATAGAGGGAGAAAGAAACCATGTGCTAAGGGTTAGTGTGTATAGAGGGGGGAAAAACCATTTACTAGGGGTTGGTAATTGTCGATTACTATAGCCGAATCTATGAAGTTGAGATCATGCAGTCCACTACCGCTGAAAAGGTTATTGACTGCTTGGTAGACACTTTCTCCAGACATGGGTTACCAGTCACCATTAAGTCAGACAATGGTCCCCAATTCAAGTCAAGCGAATTTAGAGAGTATTGTAAGCAGCATGGCATAACGCATCATAAGGTTACTGCCAAGTGGGCACAGGCCAACGGAGAGGTAGAGAGGCAGAATCGATCACTCTTAAAACGACTCCAGATTGCTCAAGCAGAAAACAAACCATGGAGAGCAGAATTACGAAAATATCTGACCTCTTACAGAAGCATCCCACACACCACAACAGGAAGGAGTCCAGCAGAACTGCTATTCAACCGGAAAGTCAGAGGAAAGATCCCAGATTTGAGCATTGACCATGCCATGACCAGGAAGTACATGATCGCGACGCTGAGCAGAAAGCCAAGACCAAAGACTATGTAGACACAAGCCGCAAAGCCAGTTACTCCAATGTGGAAGTAGGTGACGAGGTCCTGGTCCAACAAGATAAGACTAATAAACTCAGTACAGCCTTCAACCCAAACCCCTTCAAGGTTGTCAGCAAGAGTGGCAACAGCGTCATAATAGAAAGTCCATCAGGCAGCCAGGAACACAAGTCACATGAAAAAGTACGTCAAGGAGGAGGAGGATTCCCCAACCTCGCAAGAATCAGAAGTCTTGACAACACCAGCTGCACTACCCACAGACACACCAGTTACAGGGCTGCTGAACAACAAGGAACACTTTGATCCACAGGGACGTAGCGAAACGAAATCCGAGACATCAAGTATCTCGCGACTACAGAGGGCACGGAGGTTGCCGGAGAGATTCAGAGACTATGTTGTTAACTTTCTAAAGAGAACATAAACATTGGACATGTTAAGTTATGTTGTCAACTTTTAGATACTATGTTGGTAACTTTCTCAGTCATTTGGTTGTAGCCAAACTCCACCAGTTTGAAATGTTAAGCCTTATTTGTTGCGTATTTTCACAAGCTACTTGCCTAACTTTTATTGTTAGCACGTTTGGAAACACTTGTTTGAATAGAAGAGCGTTTATCTGAGAAAAGGAGAGATGTAATGTATTAGCCCGCTAGGTATGCTGGGTAGGAAAAAGACCATGTGCTTTGGATAGCGGCGGCCATGATTAAAGATGTTTGAGTTAAATCTGTTTGTCGAGTTCACTATTTATAAATATTGATCCAGGGAATACTACATGATACACTGCCTCTGCCAGAAGGTACAAAGCACAAATAAACACAACGTTACGATTCCAAGTTCCTTTTAAATCTTATTACCTGAGATGAAAAGTATAATTTGCTTTTTCCGTGGTTCGGTTCGCTTTCTTGTCGCGACCACCATTTTGAAATTTTCTTTACAATAACAACCATGCATACATGAAGGACCTAGCAATGTATCACGTAGTGTTCCCTGGATCAATATGGCGAATACTGCTGACTGCTCGTTCCCCGTTCCCGGCTCCCCATTCCTGGTTTTAGTAAATCCTTTCAGATTTTTCACATATTTAAATAATCTATTTGTCTTGATTTTGGCCCGGTTATTTTTCGATTCTGAAATCTCGATTCTGAAAAATTTCGATTCTGAAAAATTTCTGAAAAATTTGGATTCTGAAAAATATGTCAAATCGTACGGCTAAATATCTCAATATGTTCGAGCGGCGATAGAAATCAGTTGACCATGGAATGTCATGAACGAAGGTTCTTCTTCTCTGTTGGCTAAATATAGTACATTTCAGCATATTAACATGGTACCAGAGTCTTCGCTTTGTACTTCTTTACCGCCACAGACAAACCTAACATTTTTCTGATTTTGTTTCGCTTGAGAAAAGAGCGATGAAATTGTTGGACTTAAATCAAAACAAGCAATAGCTCTTGTGTACGTGACCACTGGTTCCGTTTCGAGAGACATGTTTCGTATCAGGGAACAAAAGAATTTTGACAGATAAAAGTGTAAATTAAAGTTTAAGCGAAACCTCGCGACATAGCCCCTTTAAAGAGGGTGGTGAAGGGTTTTTTCGTGATCCGTGATAGGCCTTTTTTTAACCCGTGAATTGTGAAATGGCCATTTTTTTTTTCGTGAAACGTGATTTGGTTACATACCCGTGAACCGTGAATCGACTTTTTTTTTTCATGAACACTGCAAACTGACTGTTGTTTTTTTCACGTAAAATGCGACTGTAAACCGTGATTCTTTCTTTCTCCCAAAAAGTTATCCAGCTAGCGTTCAAATACACCGGTGGTAAATTGCGTGACGAATGCATGACCGTGACTGATCGTCATTCTGGAACCCAGGTCACTCTACAAGGTTAGGTAATTTAACACAACATCGGCAAAACAAAGAACTCGGCTTTCTTTTTACATCAGGAAGAATGAGGAGTGGACGGTCGGTGAAGACAGCAAACAAAGCTGCACTTTGGATGTAATTTAATTTGCAAAGAGTAAGGAATCTTTTTTTTCGTGAAATGGCCATTTCATTCTCCGTGAAACGTGAAATGACAATTTTATTTTTCGTGAAACGTGATCTAGACCCCCCCCCCCCTTTACCACCCTCTTTAAAGCTTCTTGAAGCACGACTTCACTACTCGAAGAGTTGTTTTCTTGTTCGAAAACTTTCTCAAATATTTTTTTTAAACTTTAATACGTCTAGACTATAAGCTGTTTATGGTAACACCGATGTCAATCAAATCTATTTTTTTGGAAAGTTTATTTCATCCGGCTAGTATATGCGTGAAGGAGCTTGCCTGACCAAGCTCAGACAGTGAAGTATCAGCCGTTCAAAGTTGGGAACTGTCGCCAAAAACTCCCTAGTCGAGCCACTTCCGTCATAGCTCGTATTTTTAACTGTTTTTATCTCGTTAATGCGCATGCGCATTAAGCGAGATTTCGGAGTCAGTCACGAAAAAAGGGACAAAAGTTGTTAACAAAATTTTGTGGACTTTTGTCCGGGGGGGTGTCTTCCTTCTTCTTTATAGAAGCTATATTAGGGAATTGAAGATATGGTTGGTTAAACCGGTTAGGATTTCAAGAAGGGCGTCACATACTGCACCTAAAATTTTTGGGGAGCACCCCCGGACCTATTGTTAATTTCCCTAGGGTATTGGGATGTCAGAACTTGTCATGAACTTGTCATATCTCACATTACGTTACCGCAAAGGTATTAGTCCTTCTTAAATTTCGATATCTCACGTTACCTATCAGTTTCAATCATTTGTCGTAAAGTTAAAAGGGTAAAAATAGGTCAAATGCGTTTTCATGGGAAACGTAGTTTGAGAATTTCACGGTGTATTTTACTAATGGAGACGTTTTAAGAAAGTTAAATGGGACAGGAAAGTTTGTGTTTTAATATGAGCGGTATGGCAGAGCAAAATAGCATGAACTTTGCAGCGTTTTTTTCTATTCATTGCTATTACGGTTTGATTGTGCAATAGTATGGGAAAGACGTCATAGTTGATTTAGCTACCGTGCACAACTGCAATTTTACTTCCTGACCGGAGGTTTGTATAATTCCTATAGTTATGGTTGCTGTTCTGGCGCCAATATGAACATAAACAACGAGAAAACTAGTGAGTGAATTATTGTACGTTGTTGTAAAAACGTAACAGTATTATGATAACAGTCTCTGGTTCTTTTGAGGACATGTCTGGAGTTGAATCGGGAATACAAATGACTGTTGTGTCGGTCGCCTCGGAGTTTATGAGAGCTCACTGTTATATGAGAGTTATGAGTTATGAGAGTTCACTGTTAAAAAGTTCCTATGGATCAATTCAGCTTGGTTTACTCCGCATTCAGCTGTGAAAGGTTTTGCTTAGTACGAAATTCGCTTTTATTATAAGCTTTTGTGCTATTTATCGAAATTTAATCTTCTAAAAGTCAACAGGGTTTTGTTTTTGACAATCAAACTTAATTGTTTTAACCTCTTAGAAAAGCATTCAATTACTGTACCAGGTCGTGCTTTCATTCATACTAAAATGTACTACCTTCTGAACAATAGTTTACCTTGAGTTAATTTATCGTTCTTAATTAGGTTCGTTCCACTATTCAAGTTGACACCTTGTTAGTAAATTTATCATGTCTAGCTGATTTTTCACGTATCAAGCTGTACACACAATAGTTGTTATTACTGTTTTAAATTAGTCTCGTCCGGCACTCACGGTGTTTTTTCGGTTTTATTTAACTAATCAACGACTTGGCAAGTAATGGTGTCATTTTGTTTTTTCAGTATGAATAGTTTAGCTGACTCATCGAAGTTAAATTTAGTAGCTTTTGTTGTAGGTGAATAACTTGATAATGGTACATCGCTAGTACGTGCCGTACAAGTTATTTGCCGACCTTGCAAATCTATTGATACGACACCATTACGTGCTTAAAAAGCCGCTTGCTGACTTGGCTTTTCTGCTACTTCTTTGTTTTAGGGTTTTCAAATGTGTTACTTTTAAAAATAGTTTTATGAACAATGGACACTTGGGTTAAAAATATATTTTGAAATTTGCTTTTGCTTCTAGAAGCTCAGAATAAAAAGCTAAACAATTTTACCGCGAAAACGAGCGCATTTCATTTGCAATGCTTAGCAACGCCGGGTGGCGTAAAATGGCATCAGCATTTATGTCAGCACTTTCTCCTTCTCGCTCGTCTTGCAATTTGCTTTTTGTTTTAAGCGCGGTTTTTCTTCATTTTAATTGTCCGTATTGTGGTTCAGCTTTACAGTAATTTACTGCTCTAGTGTCTACACATTTCACATTGATATCGATAACAACATACAAGTGCGTGAAATATTTCCTTCAACAAGCATTAACAACTAAGCGGAAAACAGATATTTCAGCCCACCCACATCTACGTCACCACAAAGGTATTACAGTTCTTATTTAGTTTCGATATCTCACGTTACCTACGGTATCAATAATCTTTCAAATTTCAAATCATTGCCATTAATAGATTTAGGTACATGGTAGGATGTATTGACGGTGATAAAAATTGCGCTTTGATTATGCAATAGTATGCAAGGGACCTCGTGATTTTGCAGACTTAGTCAAACTATTTCTTGCTTGCTGCAATTCTCTCTACAGTTCTATTCGTATACAAGTAAAATTTTGTTGTTGACAAAGCAAGCATTTTAACAACCATTTTATAAGCGATCTGAGCGTTTCAATTCAAGACAGACATTGGAACTTATTATTACGGACTTAATTGAGAAGATATTATTTGAGAGCCAATACGAAGAAAATATCAAGAAGTGGTTAGGATTTTATCGCATTGATCGCCTTCCTGTTGCGTACCAGTTCGTGGTTTGATCCCGTACCTACCGAGAGAGACGGTTCTCCTTTGCAAGCGAGTTGCCCATTTGAGTTAGTTTTCCCCCGTTATCAAGCGCCGATTCCCCTAAAGGCTTTCCTTAGTCCGACACCGGCAAAACCTTCCGTCACACCGGACCAGAAAAAGGCTTTTAAAAATACTGCGGTCAGGAATCACGCATGTTTGATTACTTTAGTACAAACGTTATAATCTGTGTTTAACAGAGAAATTGGTTGCCAGTTTTTCAAGTCTAACTTGTCGTTCTTCTTGTAAAGCAGGCGGATAATTCCTTGACGTTGTGTGTCAGAGATTGATCCGTGTTTAAAAGAGTAATTTAGTAAATCGTGACTTAATAGATCCTAACCTGCATGACAGGCGCTTTATGAGCCAAGCGGGGCGAGCAAAGCATTTCGCGCGAAGCGCGACACGAGCGCGAAGCGCGAGACGAGGGGAGGAAAAAAATAAGCGCCTGTAGACAGTCCATTGTTCTAACCTGAGTATCAGGCCTTTCTTTGGGAGAGGGGCTAAAGGGAGAAAGGAAAAAAATGGAGGGAGGGGCTAGGGGAGAAAGAGGAAGAAGGCTTTCTTCCCCTTTTTCCTTCTCTTTTTTTTCCTTTCCCCCCTCCCCGAACCCCGAAAGCCTGATACTCAGGTTACCATTGTTCTGGCTCTTCCGCCCACCAACTCCCACCAATATTAACTGACCGCAGTGATTTGGAAATAACCAATCAAAACACGATCTATATCGCAAGTTATGGAGATTTGAGAGTAGATAAGGTAATATGTGGTGTAGGAGAAGTAAATTCGGATGTGTGTAGGCTAATAAATTGGTTAAAAGGTTGTTTGTGTAAAGGGTATTCGTTTATAGCGGTGTGGGAGGAAAGCGTGAAGGGTGAATTGTCTTGTGAGCGTTTAAAGAGGTTTTGAAAGACACTGACCTATTTCTATAGTAAGTGAAGGAAAAAAGAAACGGCAAACTGATCCTTACGGCAGAAAAACAGAAGCAGAAGCAAATAAAATAAAATAAAATAAAAGTGGAATATAATAGTGCCCAATATTTCGCTTTGCAAAACAAAGCTTCTTCAGGGGCCAGCACCATAAATGATTACAACTGTAAAACCGTTATACAAGTGGTTTTGAAAAAACTAAAGAATAACAAAAACAATGAATATGATTGGCGAAGGGTTTGACGGGTGATAAACTAAACTGACTAGTGATAAGAAAGTTAATGAAGTTCGTCGCGTCTGTTGATTCCAAGTGGTTCTAACGTCTTTGCTTTGTCTATGAGAAATGCTTCACGCGCTTTTTATCTCGTTAATGCGCGTGCGTATTAAGCGAGATTTCGGAGTCAGTCACGAAAAAAGGGACAAAAGTTGTTAACAAAATTTTGTGGACTTTTGTCCGGGGGGGATTTTTTCCTTCTTCTTAATAGAAGTTATATTAGGGCATTGAAGATATGGTTGGTTAAACCGGTTAGGATTTCAAGAAGGGCGTCACATACTGCACCTAAAATTTTTGGGGAGCACCCCCGGACCTATTGTTAATTTCCCTAGGGTATTGGGATGTCAGAACTTGTCATGAACTTGTCATATCTCACATTACGTTACCGCAAAGGCATTAAGTTCTTCTTAAGTTTCGATATCTCACGTTACCTATCAGCTTCAATCATTTGTCGTAAAGCCAAAAATAGGTCAAATGCGTTGTTTGGCAAACGCAGTTTGAGAATTTCACGGTGTATTTTTACGAATGGCGACGTTTTACGAAAGTTAAATGGGACGGGAAAGTTTGTGTTTTAATATGAGCGATATGGCAGAGCAAAATTTGCGTTTGTTCTAGTACGCGGGTGGCGGCTTAGAATTTTAAACATGAACGCTTATCAGCATAAGTGGAAAAGCGTTATTTCCTGAATTATTCTAGAGCTCTCACGCAAGTATGAACGTCCCAGTATGGGAATCCCGAAACGTCGAGTTGGATATCGAGTTCGAGTTCGAGTTCGAGTTGGACTTCGAGTTGGATTTCGAGTTGGACTTCGAGTTGGACTTCGAGTAAAAAAAATAAAATAGAAATATGAAAAACTATAATCGATAAAAATCGACAGTCGAACCTCTCCTTACGGACACCTCTCTAATACGGACACCTCTCTATTACGGACAGTTTCCTGTGTCCCGACAAAATTCTCACATATTTTCTTTAAAAAAGACCTCTATAATACGGACCCTCTCTAATACGGACAACGGACACTAAATTCGGTCCCAGAGAGCAAATTAATATAAACTTAACCTCTTTATCACGGACACTCCGGTGATCAGGTGATGATAGTTTGAGTAAGTAATACAATTTCCTGTTTGCGGTTACAAACATGTTTCGCAAGACGTTTTCAGAATAAACCTTATCACGGTTTTTCCAAAATTTTATATGGGCCTGATAGCAATAATCCATCGACACTGCTGGGAAAAGCGTCTCAAAATTAGTAAAATGGCCGAGTTTAAAAGCGATATCTTTTAAAATAATGGAGATATAGCTCCGCAAAGTCGGCAAATTTCACAGACGTTTGTATCGCGCGGCCAAATATCTTGCCTACCGGTAGGCAAGAAATTTGGCCGCGCGGATCTGGATCAGTAAAATCATGTACACGATAAACTAGTAGTTTCCATTGGAAAGTGAAGTGCTGCGAGTAAAGCTTATTGCAGAAGAAGACTTGTTTGGAGATATCTCGTTAATTGCATGTACTTTAGATAGTGAACAGATGAGCGACTTGATCTATTTTGCCATTGGATTAACTTGGCTAATATATATGTCGTTCGAACGGCAAAACCGCACGGCTACTGAACGGATGAACGCGAAGTATGATGATGGCTCAAAACGGGAAAGTTTGCAGAGATTAGCGACCTTTAATTCTCTCTCAATGTAATGTGCGACTCTGATGAAGATAACGAATGGAAAGCAGAACTATCGACTATGGTCTAAGTAGAATTTCGAGGCGACTGGAGGCGTTGGAGCGATTTTACCGCCGATTTCCTTCGGTGGATCCGATCGGCTCGATGAGCGGAGTGCTGTCTCTTTCAGAGGGAGGACTGAAACAGTTGAACTAAAAATCGCTGGAATCGCGAATCGACCGCAAAACCACTCACTGGGACACAAGTAAACGCACAAAGAAGTTCAGATGAACCAGTTTTATTCAAATATCGTTCCTAATTTTACGCTCAAACTCGAAGTGAATTTTCCCAATACAAATCCTTATAATTTCGCTATTACGACATTTACCACGACGTTTATCACTTGAGCATAGGCTACCTGTGCTGCCAGATGGTACGTTGTGACAAAAGGCAGTATCCTCTCGTGACATTTTTTCTTTTGTGTAAGTGCCGATTGTCTAGAGGCAAAGACACCTTGATGTTTTCTAGGTAACCCCGTGATTTGAGGCGTTGTTTGAATCTTAAAACGCTCTCTTCAAATGTTTTCTTTTTTATGAAGAGTTAGTTCTAAGCAATCTTATTGCTTTCGCCTTTAATGAATCCATATTTTACGCCTGGTGGGTGGCGTGAGACGATGTGTGTGTACTGAAAGGTCTCGGTCGGCTTGTAGTGAGTGTTGATATCCAAGATGGAATCTTTTGTGAATCTTTTCCCATTATTAAAACACTGTGGTGACAATCTAGTTAAATGCTGTTTTCTTTTTTTTTTTTTAATTTTTCTCGATTTTTTTTTCCTACTAACTCGAAATCCAACTCGAAGTCCAACTCGAAGTCCAACTCGAAGTCCAACTCGAACTCGAACTCGAACTCGAACTCGAACTCGAACTCGAACTCGAAGTCCAACTCGAGGTATCATTACTACTGAACCTACCTGCCATGATCTATCAAGAAACGAAACATAATTATTATCAATTCGCTGTTCTGACTCAAATGAGTTCAAATTTTATATTCAAGTTCCGATGAATTTCATTGCATTCTCAAATGCTTGTTCATTTGGCTCGGATGGTTTTATGCCGGTGGATTTTCAAGATCAGTTGCTTATACGCGCCACACTGTGAAAGAAATTTCCGGGAAAGTTTAAAATTTTACAAGATTTTGGTCCATTCTCTTGCCAAATAATGCCATTTCAATGTAATCGATTTTTGTTACAGTTAGCGTAAACTTCGAGTTCTACGAAGGGTTCGAGTTTAATCAATTTTTGCATAACCGGAATTCAATTGGATAAAAATGTACGACGATGAGTCGTGCACTTGTAATAAGCTGAGCGTGCAAGGCCTAGCCGTGTGGTTTTAACGCAATGAGAAGTTCGTAGACAATATAATAATTAAGGCCTTTAAAAATCAGTTGAAATCATTAATTCAAATGGATGGACTCAATACTTATTTAGTTTACTCTTAATTCAAAAGATAAATAGTATTGGAATATTTATGAAGAGGAATTTAACCGTTGCAACCCCTTAAAACTGTACTTATCTATATCCTTGGTGCACTGTATTAAATTTTTCTTAATAGGTTTTTAGAAGACTTACCTTCTACTTGCAGCTGAAAAAGCTAGGCTTAAACGTAACAGTCGCTAGACTGTCAAAAATGCCAACGAAGGTTTTAGCGAGCTCCACGCAGCTATAAAGCGTAGCGAATACAAGCTAAAATTACAGCCTTTACTGAGACACTTACGATACGACCAAAAACAGATCGCTGCATTCACCCCTCTCATAAAATAGAAGTCTGTATACAGGTGAACATTTCAAGTTCGTTTACCAACAGGTTGCAACTGAACTGACTGAAAATTCTAAAAACTGACAGGAATCTTCTGCGACACCTCCTTTCAACAACCTTGACGGGCTTTTTTAATTTCGTTCCTATTACAAATTAAGTTATCGTCTCTTTCGTAGAAAAATACGTAAACATTGGGAACATCAAACTTTAAGAGGGTATAAAGGAACAGTAACACACATCTGAACAGCGCCACCATTTTGGACGGCAATCTATCCGTTCCGATGTTAATCGCGTAACTCTTTCCTCCTTTCCGGTTCTAGTTTTCTGTTCGTGAAATGACCAGATTTTTTCCGGATATATAATTGATACTATCCATTAGATTATTACAATGGAACTCAATTCATTCTATAGGTGTCAGAACATTCACTGAAGCGTGATGCTTGAAGTTGTTTCTCGCGGTGAATTTGCCTGTAAAGAGCTGTAAACCCGGCGCAGCTTTTTCTCGACAGCTACAGTGAGCTTACTTTACCATTTTGTAAACAAGGCCAAACACACGACAAATTAATCTAGCACTGCTAAATGAGGGTGCTAATGGGGGTACCCAATTGTCAGTTAACTACTATATTTTTTCGGCCAATTGTCAGTTAACAAGAGGCTACACTGGTAGCCTATACTCATGCGCTTGTATAAGAAAGTTTTATGTTTTTCTTTTTTAACTGGGTCACGCTGTCGGAAATCCGTTCATTTCAATATTTTCATTCATTGATCTTATCAAGTGATTTAGCTTGACAAGTAGGAAATTACGTATATCAGTATTAAAGGCTTTTAAATTTGCAAAGTTAATATAAGGTTACTTTAAAGGCCATGAGAATGACCAGAGTGAATGCGTTTTCGGGATTGGACTTAGAACAGCCGCTTTACGAAAATTATTCGACATTAGATTCTCATACAAAAACCATAATTTCTCACCTGTCAAGATAGCTTCCAAAACCGTAATAAGGATCGTCAGTATTAAAGATGTCTGTTTGATACAGGATCGTACACAGAGAGTATGGGAAGGAAAAAAATCGAAACTCACTGATGTTCGTGTCCAATAAAATACGGTGTGTCCACTTACTTTGGAGTCTGCTTAATACAACCTCGTTCCCAGGGTCTCTCTTCTTCCCGCCCCCTGGAGCGAGAGAGAGAGAGACCCTGGTTGGGTCTGGTCACGTGTCTCCCAGAATCTGGGAGATTCCAATTAAAGGACACGGGGGAGGGGCGGCAAAGTGTGAAATTTGTCTGCTCTTGCTGGGCATTGCCAAACAAATGCAAAAGCGTTCGGCGGCTCGCGACAAATGTGAAGCGGCGGTCATCCGCAGACTTCGAAAACATATCCACATGGTCTGGTTCTGAAAGTGTAAGTTGCTTTGGATCAGAGGAATTGTCACGGCGCTTGAAGATTTACCGCAGTAAAGCTAATTTTGAACTTGCTGCGGTCGCCGCTAAACTCGCGCTCTTGATTTATGCAGATTTATGGCATTGTTCCGGACTGGGATGAATTATCACTACACACTGCTTAACAGGCGATCTTCAAGTTTTATTCGAAAGGCCCATTAAAGTGCTGCCGTCTGTTCTCGGGCGATGGCAAAGCAAGAACTGAGAAGCGGCCGCCACGGAACCAATGTTTGCCACGCTGATCAACAGTACACTTTTATAACAGGAAACGATCGAGAGAAGACAATGATAGCTTTTATTCTTCGTGTGTGAGGCATGTTGTTTAGTTCAATGTTTACCAGTTCCAGTCGTTTGAATGTCTATACATTGTTCATTTATATACTTGTGAATTTTTGAGCAACAATTTTATCCCTGCGCATTGTTTATTCGCTTTTATTTGAATCGTTTGACTGAACCGTTTCGTTATTTCAATGTTAGGGCTTTGTTCATATTATGTTCAGTTCGAAAATTATAAGCTGTCAAGATCTTTTGTCCCTATTTTTTCAGTTATAAACGGCAGGCATAACATGAAGGTAGACTGCTAGCTGTCCCTTTTTAGTTAATCGAGCGGGTGAGCTAATCACAAAAACAAGCTCGGCGAGACTGGAGCGAGCGAACGAGCCGAGGGGAAACTGGGGAGAGGCGGAAGGAAAAGGGACTGCAGTCTTTTCTGTAACTTTCGCGTTCGAATTCCCCGCCGCACCAGGGACGGAAAACTCCGATTGGTTCATAGACAATAGAAAGCTGTCAGGGAAGTTTGACGAGAATTTAACAATCTCGACACATCTAGTGTGAATCGATATCTCCAGTTTCACATCAGAGTTGAGACGATGACATGTAACAGTGGGAATGAAAATGTTTTAGACGATTTGTCTGGTTGCCTCAGTCGGCTGTTTAGTTTTAAAAGAAGAACAGAGATTAGCGGTGGAAGCGCTTCTATCGGGGAAAGATGTCATGACTGTGCTACCAACTGGCTTTAGAAAATCAATAATTTATCAAAGCTCTGTCCTTGTATGATAGTGGCATAAACAAAACTGTCAAAATTGACAACGGAGGAATTATAAACATCGCAGCTCCACGCGGCAATAACGGGAAGCGAATGGATGCTAAAATCACAGCGTTGATTAAGGCAAACTTCAAGTTTCTACAAGTTGAATTGCTTTCTTTTTAAGCTTCAACTCTCTCTGCTAAGCTTGCTTAATGGATCTGCAAAATTAATACCCTGCAATGATGAAAACTAAAATAGTTGATCGGGTGAGCCCAGCATGACAAAATAACAGGAAATACATTTCGTGACCAAAAAAAAAGCATTTCAGATCATGTTATTTCAGAGAGAAAAGCTAGAGAATGAGTTAAAACCTTTCCTACACAAAAACCAACACATGATGCCAATGCAAAAGTAACAAACCAACCGCCAGGTTAACAAGGACACTAAAACAAGTCAAATTCTACAAAAGCAGACACCACGGGAAACCACAACAGACAGACTTGTCGTCTTGTCTGTTGCAAGCGATATTTTGAACGTTTAAAATCCTCCATATTTCTGATTTTCAGCGCACATTTCTTGCAAACACGAGCAGATAAATTGGGTGCAAAGTTTTTGGAAAGCTTTAGACTTTTAGTCATGATCTTGTTAAGCGGAGCGCCATCCTTCGAAGTAGTGAAAAGGGTTTTAGATGATATGCACATACGATAAAAATCAGAGGCCTCTGTCTCTCCTCGGCTTTCTTCCTCTACTTCGTCTCCGTACCGGTTTCATAGGCGTTTTTCGCTCATCAAGGCGATCAAAACAAACTCACGAGCAGCAGAAATTACATTTTCTGTCCTTGAATAAACGACGCGAATGGAGTCCGCTTTGTAAATATTAAATAGTACAAAGCTTCTATTTTAGCCCACATACCGGTTTTGCGCGTGTTTAAAAGCAGAGAGACAAATAGAGGCGGAGTTGTCTTTTATAAAGTTAACAAGATTAGTTTATTTTTTAATGGGTTCTCACACTTGGTGGGCGGAGTTATCTGAACGCGCTTGTTACAGAAGAGACTGCAGTCCCTCTTTCCCTTCCCGCCTCTTCTCCAGAGCCCCCTCGGTTCGCATTACCTTCGCTCGCTCGCCACTCGGGTGATCGCCGATCGCGTATTTTCTCGCCCGCTCGACTATCCAGAGAGGGACTGCTAGCAGTCTAACATGAAGGCAAAAATGAAGCACTTTTTACGGCCAAAGAGATTTCATAACATCCCTATTCGGTTGACGATAAGCCTGGGAAGTTTTATCTGTTTTATTCCGGGTCTTGCTATAATCACAGAGAATTGTTTACGTCTTTTATATATATCTTGCAATACAGATTCCTATTTTCAACAAGAGGTTATGGAACATGGAACATATTTATTTCACAGCCACAGCTGAAACAATAACAGTCGCGCACAGCACGAGCCTAGCCACTGTACAGAAAACAAGACAACGTTACAAATACTGTCTACCCCTCCTTAGGATTGTAATTGTCCACTAGACACGTGACCAGACCCAACCAGGGTCTCTCTCTCTCTCGCTCCAGGGGGCGGGAAGAAGAGAGACCCTGGGAACGAGGTTGTGCTTAATACAGGTTTTAGTGTAATCAGAAATCTTACTCATTTAATCTAACACTGAAAAGGGCTCGTGTGGTCAACCCCTGGGTCAACCCGCGTTCGCGTGCTAGGACAAAATGACGAAACAAAATACACACCATACCACCATCACTTGTCGCACTTCCCATTAGAAAAGGTAGCTCCATTTCCAACTGAGCCTTTGTAACAGCTTTCCCGTCGATCTTCTCTAATCGGAACAACTTTAAATCAAACTCACCGAGTCCAAACTTTCCGCTTATTGTTTGATTATATGTCCATTGAATTGAGCTTTGTCATGTCAAACGGTATGCGACTTATGTGTCATTCGAATGCCGATCCTTTGTCATCATCTCGATAAAAACTCAGAATAACTTTGACCACGCCACTCGACGCCATCACGGAGATCAAGGTCAACGCTCTACGACCCTGGTACCTTTCGCATATAATATCGAAAGAAAGAAAGATATAGAAGTGAAGAGAAGTTTGAGAAAGGACAAGAGAGAGTGGGCTAATAATATAGCCCAAGAAGCTGAGGACGCTGCAAAGCGTGGGCAGATGAAGAGCGTTTACGATGCTACGAGGAGGCTATGTAGTGAGCCATCAAAGAAAATTGACGCAGTGAGAAATAAGGCACGGAAGTTGTTGACCAATGAAGATGAGGTGCGACAGAGGTGGAAAGAGCACTTTGCAGAAATACTGAACAGACCGAGCCCAGAACTAGTGGCTGAGGTGGATAGTGAGGTGGAGGTGATGGACGAAATACCTTCAGGCCCCATAACTAAGGCTGAGATTAGGAGCGCCATTAACAGCATGGGCGCAGGCAAAGCACCTGGAGTGGATGGTATAACCGTGGAACTGTTCAAAGTTGATATAACAACAACAATTGAAGTACTACACGATCTTTTTTGTGCAATATGGGTCAGTGAGTCCATTCCTGCAGATTGGAAGAAGGGTCTTATTGTCAAACTACCTAAGAAAGGGGATCTCACTAAGTGCGGAAACTGGAGGGGGATAACTCTGATGTCTGTTGCGGCAAAAGTGTTGGGTAAGGTGTTGATAGGAAGAATATCGGACGGTGTTGATGCAAAGCTACGCAAGGAACAGGCTGGTTTTAGACAAGGAAGAAGTACGATAGAACAGATTTTTGTCCTCCGGAATATCGTGGAGCAAGCAATAGAATGGAATTCCAGCTTGTATGTATGCTTTGTTGATTACGAAAAGGCCTTTGATAGCGTTGATAGGGAAACCTTGTGGAAGATTATGGAGAGTTATGGGATCCCACCAAAGCTTGTTAGAATGATCAAGGCAATGTACGATGGTAACCAATGTGCGGTGGTTGATGGTGCAGGTCTAACTGGCTGGTTTGATGTGAAGTCTGGCGTAAAACAGGGTTGTAATATGTCTGGGTTTTTGTTCTTGCTTGTAATAGACTGGATCATGAGAAGAACGTTAGAGGGTGACAACACAGGCATCAGATGGAAACTGTGGTCCAAGTTAAACGACTTGGACTTCGCTGACGACATCGCACTTTTATCCAGCACAAAACAGCAAATCCAACAGAAAGTGAGTAACCTCAGCAACAACAGTAAGGCAACCGGGTTAAAGATTAATTCTATGAAGACCAAACTCCTCCGGCTCAACACGACAAACAACGAAAAGGTGCAGGTCGACGATCATGACATAGAAGAGGTAGAACGTTTTGTGTACCTGGGTGCACATGTTAGCACCTCAGGCGGTACGGAAGATGATATTCAAGCGAGGTTAGGCAAAGCAAGAGCGGCGTACAACAAATTAGGAAAGATATGGAAGAACAGTCAGTTTACCTGCAAGAACAAGATCAAAATCTTTAAGTCTAACGTCATCTCGGTACTGTTGTATGGTTGTGAAACCTGGAGAATGACCCAAACGGATGAGAAAAAGCTGGATGCGTTCCTACATAAGAGCCTTCGCCGGATATTAAAGATCTACTGGCCAATGCGTGTAACCAATGAGGAGATAAGAAGAAGAACGGGGTTGGAAACAATAAGCAGTCAGGTGGCAAGAAGGAGATGGGCATGGCTAGGCCACGTCCTCAGAATGGATCACGACTCACATCCAAGAATTGCACTGACATGGGTACCGGAAGGCAAGAGGAAGAGGGGTCGACCGCGTGAAACATGGCGCAGAACTGTCGAGAGAGAGTTAAGGATGAAGGGGTTAAAATCATGGGCAGAGGCAGCATCAGTTGCGGCGGACAGAACAGCCTGGAGACAGAGAGCTTGCAGCCCAACTCTCCATTAGGAGATCGGACAATATATATATATATAATATGTCGCCTGGTCACGCAGCGAGGCAGGTAAAAGTCACAAAATAGCTTTGCTGTTAGGAAAAAACAATGTTGCTTTTATTAACAACAACAATCGTTAATTTAGTATAATTAATAGAATGTCACTTAACTGTTACCGTATTTTCTCGATTAAACGCCGGGCCCCGAATAAACGCCGGGTATAATTGAGGAAGTTGTAAGTAAGCTCCTCAAACGTTTGTTTGTGGTATAATAAACTTAAGATTTAAGGGCAAGGTACAAGGCTGCCAAGAAAAACGAATAATAACCCTTTCTTAAAAAATGGCGGGCGAGAAAAAACTGCTGATACAAAGAAACGCCGGGTCCACAAGGCCAAGTTTGAAATGAACGCCGGGGGCATTTAATAGAGAAAATACGGTAACTTTTCATTTATCAGTTAACTACTATATTTTTGGGCAATTGTCAGTTAACTGTTTACCCCATCAGCACCCTCCTAAATGCACTGGTATTCTGAATTTCACTTTTGCCGGAACGCAATTGGCATGAAAACAAAACGAAAAAAACTCGCGAGATAATAACGCCTTTTGTCACAACATTTCACCAAAGACTGAAAAACCTTAAACAAATACTGATGAAAAATGGAGTTTCGTTCAAAACCAACCATTCCTGAAAACTATTTACAAAACGCCGCCTAACACATCATACAAGACGTAAATCACCTAACGACACGACTCATAACAGCCAAACTTTGAAAGCTAATATAAATGCATCGCAACCGCAAAACCACATAGCGGAGTCGGTGCAGGCCTGTCATGAACCTCATTTCGATCTAAGGGAAACTAAAAAAGTGACCGCCAGGAGTGGTGCCCTGTTTATCCGCTCCAGACCCAATATTTTCTATATAAGTGCGTCCATAGCAGACGTGACCGAAAAATGACCACGTGATCACCATTTTCCCGCCATTTTTCACGTCAAAACATATAAAACAGCAGACTTGATACTTTAGCTAACTACAAAACTTTCCGTTTCATTATGCAAGAGTAGGAACAGCAAAATACCATAAATTTTGACTTTCGTTCTATTTTCGAATACTGCTGGAGAGTTGAAAAAGAAATGGCTGATGGCGCGATGTCTGCTAAACATAGCTCAAATTGTCCTGGCATGGAGAAAGGCAGCTCTAGAGAAATGACATGTTGTTACGGCCTCCTTCCATTAGATTCGGCAAATGTGAAGTTCAATGTTTCAATCGGGCCTTACTTTAAAGAATATTAAAGATTCAGTCACCATTTGTTGTGTCAATTGATATTTTGATAATTAATATTAATGTTTCATCTGATCAGATAGAAAGTCATTGCACGTGACGTATTATCGATGTGGGCTTTTAGTTGTTTTAAAATTGCGGCAATCTATTGTATTTGATTTAGAAAGTCTTTTCCATTGTCAAATATCCCAACAGAAAATAGACAATGAATAACTGAAAATGCACTGTGTAAATTGAACCAACAACACATTTTCATCGTCAATTAGCTAGCAAGGCGGGAAAAGTCTTTCACTTTCACTTCACTAACATCAAAATTATTTACAATCACACTCGTGATTCTTTGTTACTCATAACTTTTTTTGACTTGCACCAACACGAATTTTCAAACCAAGTTCTCTCAATCTTCTCTATCCTGCCAAGAACCATATCCAGTTGACTACTGCGCCTCGCATTTTCTACATAATGTCTGATTCTACAACGCCATCTTTACCATATTTATTTTATATTTATTTTAGATTCTTCTTTTTTTAACCTCATGTTTCAACGCATTAACGAGATGGCTTTAAGAGCCCTTTGATCGCAGCTGGTATTAATAGATTAAAAAGGGCGAAACCCGTACGAAAAATTATAGCCGGAATGACATAGCGAGAATCCGGCCTGAAGTGATTTTTACGGCCTGTATTGAATGAGACAAATACGCCTAAAACGAGCCATTCTTCTCGGTCGGGGGCGCTCAAGCGGGTTTTGGGGCGTGAGCGCGTAGCGCGAGACACGAACGCGAAGCGCGAGAACAAAGATGTCTCGATTCTGCAGAGAAGAGAGTTTCTACACTAGATAGAGCAGCCTAAATTAGTGGAAAACTTTCTGCTTGTAATACATGCAGAATTTGGGAAAGTATTCCCTCAATTTTGTTGGATGATATTGATCACTTGCAATCTGATATTTCAACGAATTATGCTGATGGGACCGTTTCCAATAACCAAGGGTAGACATCTGCCGTTGGGATCTCTAGTCTGTTGGAAAAAAGGGTGATTTATGTCATAACATAACGCCCCGAAGAGTGAGAAGAGAGAATTTGAATTGAGCAATTACATTGTACATGAAACATTAATGAAACGTGATTTTCTTCTATCGTTCATTGTTCTTTCAGTGATAAGATTTGCTGCTAAAAGCATAATCAATTTTGAATGACACAGGCTGGAAAACTTCAATTTTAATTAAATGAGAAATAGAACATGATCTTTATGTCAACAATCACTTTGACCGAGGTCATGTCAAGGATGCAGTAATGCATTTGTTAAAGATGTTATGGCTCACATGTTATAAGCTTATTTAGTATTTTGTGAAAGAAGGGGTGCGTGACTCAGACAAAGTTTGCTGTCCGCTCAAAGGCTTTGTATGAGCGTCTTTGTATGACCTATACGGGGACGTGCCGCTGGACAGGGTATGGCTTTTGGCATTTTTGTCCTGAACAGGGTATATACCTTATTCGTACTAATTTTCGCGAGGCTTTAATTTCGCGATTTTCGCGATTTGTAAAAAATCGCGAAATTAAAGACTCGCTAAAATTAGGATACGCGAAAATTAAACACGCGAAATTTAATACACTTCTATAATTGCTTTAATCAATGATTAACTGCGTTTATAGCTACATGGTAATTGTCATCAGTCTTTTTATCTTCTACTTCAACACTTTCTTCATCCGAATCACTCATTTCTTCTTCTTGTACATGTAGCTCTTTTAAAACATCTTTCGTGCAGTCATCAAAATGTCCATTTAGGTCAGGCTCTTTATAATTAGCCAACACAAGCTCTTAGCTCCGTCTGAAGACCCATTTACACAGGGAGCAGAGGAGCCAAATTTGACCTTTTACGCGTTCGATCTTCGATCTTTTGTTTACGAGTCTGTTTTTCGCCCCAGCGGGACCCCGAGCGTAATCGGAGCTTTCCGTTGGGTAACCGCAGACTGCTGACTGTTGTGTTCGAGTGTTTACCCCAGCGGGACCCCAAGCGTAACCGGCAAGCGTAAGCTTTCCGAGCGAGGCACGAAGTGCCGAGAAGAAAAAGAGACAAGGGAGGAAACATAGTACCACGTGATTCGTTGGATGTGGACCGCAACATACTGGTGACGGAAGTTGAAATTCCAAAAGTGACATGACGTCAATAAAACGGAAGTTAAGCCAACCGTTACTAATTCAAAATTCAAAACAACATAGCAGCTGATCGGAGCGGAGGGAGATTTAAAATGAAACGCGTTGCGAATGAGGAAAATCTTCCTCAGCCGAAAAAAGTTAAGGTGAACGATCGCTGGAATAAATGCATCTTTATACAATGGTAAGAACTCTTTACATTCCTGTTCACGGCGAGATTAAAATGCGTATTCTGCCAAGATTTCGTTTGTGGTATAAAAAAGGACAGGCTATCACGACTCCCACTCGTCGCAAAAGTGTTTTAAAGCCTAAAGTATAAAGCTTTCCCAGTAAGGCTTCAGAGAGGATTCGCCTTTAGATCACAGTTAAGAATTTGTTCTCTTCGATGATAAAAACCTTTTGATCTCGGCGGATTATCTCTCAGATTGATAGGAGGATTTATGCTGTCCAGAGCCGTTAGAATTATTTTATTTCTTTATGCCGTTATTCGGTGCTAGCTCTATTGGCATACATTGTGGTTTCTTTGGCTCAATTTTGTTGCAAGATAAGTTCTTATCGGCTAAAGTTTGTTATCGCTTTGAGAGTGCCAGGATCGTTTAATTTCTCAGGCCGTGATTTAATGTCTAAAGTCTGCGGTGTGCAAGACTTGAGAGAAAGTGTTTCCGGCATCACGGATATAGGCGTCTTAGATCCGACTCTCAAAAAGCCGTAGTCTATAATTTCACTGCAGTGAAATAATGAATTCTTGCAATAATTTTAAGCTCCTAAGTTAGTTCTGTAGTAGAGTAGTGTGTCTCGGTGGAGCTACAGGATACACCTCCGTTGCTTTGAAATAGCGTTTGATTTGGCATCCAACAGATAATCTGCTACTGTTTTGTAAATCTCACGGATGCTAATAAATTCTTTAGTCCTTTCCTTAAGCAAGGAATGAACACAATTTAATGTCTTTAAGCAAGACTCGAGTTTCGGTTCTATGGCGAACCTCGTCAGTTGCTACCATGTTAAGGTCTCGTTGAATGATATGAAATCATTCAGTTAAAATGAAATGTCTGTCGCTTTTTAAAGACTTTTGGTTATGCGCATACCTCTCGTATGACGTATTTCCGTCACCAGTATGTTGCGGTCCACATCCTACGAAAGTCAACTTTGAACGCCATAAAGAGCGATCGCCGAATGGAGTGTTTAATGGATCTCTTCATCGAAATTGTTGAAAAGGTGTCCAGAGACTGTCCATATAAAACTACATGCCGAAAATCAGAACTTTTTATTGAATCAAAAGCGAGTAATCGGGGATCAAAAATACGCTCAAATATGTTTCCTCCCTTGTCTCTCTTCTTACTGCGTAACGATCTGGTGGCGCCCACAGCAGTCTACGGTTACCCAACGGAAAGCTCCAATTACGCTCGGGGTCCCGCTGGGGCGAAAAACAGACTCGTAAACAAAAGATCGAAGATCGAACGCGTAAAGGTCAAATTTGGCTCCTCTGCTCCCTGTGCCATTTAAAGATATAGACAGTGCACCACAGTAATATAGACATTGCACAAGGCAGTATCGGAAGACATACTGAAATTGTCTTTCATCATTATTCATCTATAGTTTTGTTCTGTTTCAAGGGTGTTACTGCGCTTTTCAATAACATGTGGAATCTGAAATTCAAATCACCACCAACGGTTGCGTTTTTCCCTGCCGTCAATCAAATTTTAAAATTAATTAAATAATTTCCGATTTCGGTTTCCGATTACTTTCGAGCGTTTTCGTATCGTTAGTGAAAGAAACATGGTTCGTTCGTAAGTGAAAGTGAAACGTGGTTCGTAAATATAAAACATCACTGCGTTGGAGATTAGTTTTTCTACGCGTGAGTCATCATCTCTCGCCGCAGGAAATTGCCCGGCTTCTGAAAGCGAGCAAAATATTTGTGAACTACGTGCTCAAACAATATAGAGAGATGAAAGGAGTTGATTATTCGGAAAATCGTGACAGCGGCAAGCGACGATCAGTACAGTGTCGTTTGTATGATATTTTTGTCTCTAATCGTTCTGTGCATGTTTACTGAACATCCATCCTTTGTTTACATGATTTTTTTTCTTATTTCGATTTTTTCTCAGGGAGAGATGTTGTGCTTGTTCGTGGACTTATGAGACAATTTTCAGAATTAGGGACCGTTCATTATTTATGGGAGGGGGGGGGGGGGGGGGGGAAATGGGTGAGAAAATGGGGGGACCTGAATTTTAGCCACTGCAAAAGGGGGGGTCCTGGGGAAATTTTTTTGTTATGGAGGGGGTCTTGAAATTTTAAACAGGTGATGTCTTAAATAAAAAAGCGAAAACATAACTACAGTGTACCAATAAGAGTGGGGCACCCCAGATTTCATGGCTGGGAGCCTTTGGGCTCTCTATGATTCTTCTAAGAGCACAGCCTTGCACAGTATTTTGGTGCTGTCATGGAGCATGATTTATAATTTTAATTTCTTTATTTGGTACTGTCATAATTGTACACAACATTACTTAAAGTTTTAACCCACCATTAAACATATTAAGCTTACTGGATTGTAACAGTATTAAACTGAGGGTTTTAGTGTTTGACGTTAAAAGTATTAATTAGTATTTGTAACCCTAGCCAAAGGAATTCTCCTTATCTGCTACGTGGACATTAAGTTGAACAGTTTGTCCTTTGTCATTTTTGTAACATTGTAAATGGTTTGAACCCAGGAGTATCAGTAGTCTGTTGTTTGTGATCGTCCGGGTGAGTGTAAGTGAGTCAACCCACCCACTTGCACCACTCCCAGTTTCTGGGTTGCTCAGTAGCAGCGGTTTTGTATATTGCAATAAATCTTTATGTAGCCCAGCTGAGTTATGGTTGTGATAGTAATAAACACCTATTAAAGTCTTAACTCTAGTTCTTCAAATGCACAGTGGACCAAGTGGTTGAATTGCTTGGATAAAGAAAACCACACAAGAGTCAAAATGCCATAAGTTGTAATAACTATTTATTAATAAATTTACTGAAAATTATTCTAAACTTTTTTTTTCATTTCCTGTTACAACATGTTATGGTTTTGTTGCTTTTATGTCTGGTTTATACTAGATTATGTCTGGTTTATACAGGTTTATGTCTCCTCCATATCCCCGTTCCCATCAAATCCTCATTCCCATCATACCCCAGGCCCATCATATCCCAAATTTACACCTATATGCTTAAAACTAAATATGATATTAGAAGCACAGTTTTTAATATCAAGACAGCAATACAGTCACCCCCAAATTTTCACCTACTTTAGATCTGAAAACCAACACGCTAGCCACTACATCATCGCGCCCCCACAAAAATACGGTATGGTAACAACTTTTATTTTATAGAAATCAGATTAATAGTGGGGGGGGGGGGGGGGTATTGAAATTCTTCCCCAACAGAACAGGGGGGACCTGAAAAAATCCAGATTCACTAAGGGGGGGACATGAAAAAAAATGGAAAATTTGTTAATTTCTCACCCATCCCCCCCCCCCCCTCCCATAAATAATGAACGGTCCCTTATATTTAAACGAATTGCGTGACTGGATTGAATTCCTAACTGGAGAATTGTACTCAAAACAGAGAAAGTAGTATAAAAACACGACTCCCACTCGTCGCAAATGAAAGTATTTAAACAGCCTGAAGCATAAAGCTTTCCCAGTAATATTTCAGGGCCTATTTATATGGTCTCGGGTACCCGAGACAACCCTCCCCCCCGAGACAACTTTGCCGAGCGTTTATATGAGAAATGTTGTCCCTGCTGACCGAGTTAAAAGTTGACCCTACTTAAATATTCACAACGCTGCGTAAATATTCAAATCTAAATACAGCTATCGTATACCTGTTCGTTTGATTTTCTTTCATTCGTTCGATCACTGTGGGCTTTGCTGATTTACATTTTACTTCTTTAGCGCGAATTTGTGTTCTTAAACCTAAAATCTTGACTTTTCGTGACACGCAGGACATCGTGAGTTGTCCCGGGTAGGCGAGACAAAGTGTTTATATGAGAAAAAGTTGTCCCGCCTGCCAGGGTTACCCTACCTGCCGAGGCGAGACAACTCGCCCAACCGAGTTGTCTCGCCTCCCCGAGACGAGTTACGATTCTCATGTAAACGGTTGGTTGAATTTTTCAAAGAAATAAGTGAAAAGTTAGCTCGCCCAGGGTAAATCGGGGGGAGGGTTGTCTCGGGTACCCGAGACCATATAAACAGGCCCTCAGAGAGATTTGCGGGTTTAGATCACAGTTATGAATTTTTTCCCTTCGCCGATGGTATTGAGCTTTTGATCTCGGCGGATTATCTCTCAAATTGAATTATTTTATTTCTTTATGCCGTTGTTCGGTGCTCGCTCTTTTGACATACATTGCGGTTTCTTTGGCTCCCTTTTGTTGCAAGATAAATACTTATCGGCTAAAGTTTGTTATCACTTTGAAAGTGCTAGGATCGTAAATTAGTGTCTAAAGTCTGCGGTGCCAGACTTGTGAGAATAAAGTGTTTCCCATCCGGTATTTAATGTAGGCGTCTCAGATCCGAGTCTCAAAATGCCGTAGTCTACAATTCCACTGCAGTGAAATCATGAATTCTTGCAATAATTTTTAGCTCCTTAGTTAGTTCTGTAGTTGAGTAGTGTGTCTCAGTGGAGCTATGATAAACCTCCGTTGTTTTGTAAATAGCGTTTAATTTGACTTCAAAGAGATAATCGGCTGCAGCATCATCACGGTTGCTGTTTTGTAAATCTCACGGATGCTAGTAAATTCTTACCTTCTTCTAAGCAAGGAATGAGACAATTTAATGTCCTAAGGATTTACAAAACAGACTTATGCTTTAGGCTTTTAAAATACTTTTTTGCGAAGAGTGGGGGTCGTGTTCAGCCTGTCTATTTTTATACTATTTTATAAAACGCTCGGAAGTAATCGGAGACCGCCGAAAATATGATTGACGGCAGGGAAAAACGCAACCGTTGGTGGTGATTTGAATTTCAGATTCCGCATGTTATTGAAAAGCGCAGTAAGCATTTATAACAGAACTGTATGGCATAGGTATTTAAAATCATATTTTTACAATTGACTTTTACAATTGACTTTTTGCGTCGACGATGGAGACGCTTCCTAATCTTGTCGGCGAGGCGGAACGAATCGAGAAAAGTGTCGGTACCAAATCTGCGCCATCTTGAAACGTCACAATAGTATCCAGCATGCTTAGCGCGTCGTCTACGCGGAACAAATCGAGGTGTCGGTACCAAATCTGCGCCATCTTGAAACGTCACAATATAATAGTATCCAGCACTGTCCCAGCGCGTGGAAATCAGTTATTATCCTGGGAAGCTGAGGTTCCGAAATATCACATGTGAATAATCTATTTGTCTTGATTTAGTTTCGGATTTTTTCCGATTTTGGAATCGTACGGCTCAATATTTCAATGCCTACTAAAAGTACGCAGTGGAAAAATTGGACGAAGGTTCTTCTCCGGACCAAGTAAGTTGTTGGGTCTCTTTGGAATCAAGCAAGAAGTTATCAGAATTTCCTCGCTACCGTTCTGGTATGTTTTGAATGTTCTATCTTGATTTTGCTGTGGTTCTCTGCCTGATTTGGGAAGCTCTCACCTAAATACCGACGTCGTTCCTCACGATGTTCTACGGTACGGTGCAATTCGCTGTATGTCTTGTAGCAATGATTCACTAACCGGCCGTGCCAGGCGAACGCAGATTTCGCAGTTTTGTGACTAAAATTTTTCTAGTTACTAAAGGAATTATATTCAACAGTCTTGTGTCTTACTTGCAACTTGTAGTTGTAATTTTATCCGAAAAATCCTGCGAAATTCACGTTGAATATTGCGTGACTTAATCGTCGATTTCATGCTCCATTAGCGTGGTGTCCAAGAAGTTTATCACGGGAGCACTTTTTCAGGCTTTCTCAGAAATTTCTCATTTCCGGTTCCGGTATTAGTACATGTACTGAGGAGTATGATTTCAGAATCGGAGAAATAACCGAAATGAAATCAAGACAAATATACTATTTATATGTCCGAAAAATCTGAGATCTTTCGGAGTACACAGCACGGCAGGATTTTGCCCGATCCCACGGCGATAGCGTGAATTTGTTTAATGTCGGCCCGACGTTTTTGCCTGCGTGACATATCTCGCGACATATCCCTTTTAAACAGTGGCTGAATTAATTCACGAAACTCAAGTACTAGGTCAAAACGAGGTGCCACGGGATAAGGAGACGCACTATAATCTATGATTACTACTAGTATTAAGTACAATAATGCATTAGCATTTGATTGATTTGCAGTATTTCCTTGATTTGTCTGATTATAAACGCTATTTCTATTACCTAATTGCAAATCATGATTGCAAATCAATCGTCATTTAAGTGATCATTCAATAAAAAACGGTTTTCTAAGTCTGTCTTTTGTCAATTTTCGCGAAATTAAATGCCCTAAATTTATCATTTTTTGCAAAATCGCGAAAATTAATGCTCGCGAAATATTCGTGTTCCAAATTCGCGAAATTAAGTGCCCGCGAAAATTAATACGAATAAGGTAATTTAACGCGAGTCTGTCCTAAACAGGGTATGGTTCCTGTTAACGTAGTGCTTGTGGTGACTTCCCTTGTCGTGATTAGCATATTCATGCGAAGGTGAAGTCGTTTTCGTTTCAGATCCGTCTACCATTTTTTTAAAGCTCAGATTAATAACCACGTACGAGTCGTGTCCTAGACAGGGTCCTAAAATAGAGGGTGTTGTTCTACACAGGGTAGGTATTTTCGTTTCGTTTTTGTCCTAAACAGGGTCAGGGTCTCAGACCCTCAGCGGCACCCCTATACCCAAATATTGGTGATGATGTTTTGGATATGAAATTAACACCCCTAAGCGAGACGACGAGCATCCCCGCCCCTTTCATATGGGAGTCCCCCCCCCCCGGGTTTCGACGGTGATCGGAGACTAAAATTGATGGTTTTTGAGAGGCGCGCTACGTAGAAACATCCGTTATGTTGCGTCAGTTTTTTCCCATGGTTTGGCCATGTTCTCTCTGGCAGATAGTTTTGCAACAGTGGCATGATTTTCTCAACTGTTTTGTTCATTGTGTATGGCATACGCTGTACACGTGGACAGGGTCATATCCGGCGGAGTTTAAAACCAAGTGGACATTACTCAGTCAGGTTAGTTACCCGAACTTGTTGCTACACTGTGCTGACGATCCGCAATAACGGCAAAATACCTATCCGCAGTTGCATTTAAACTTTCGGTTTGGTCTCAATCATGCCATTGTTGCGTTACTTTTTCTACGCAGTTGTCAGCCCTTGCTTCTTATAGTACCCCCGGGGGGGTACTCAACAAAGTTTTGTACGGGGATGTTCCGCCCCAGGGTCCAAACCCTTACCCTTTCATATACCGTTTTTGACAGAAAAGGTACCCCTTTCATATACCTTTCATTGAAAATGGTACCCTTTCATATACCTTTCATTGAAAATGGAACCCCTTTCATATAGCCTTTATGTGCGTCTGTTTGATATACTTTGAAAGGCGCTTTTTATAACACTTAGATGGCGGTTTTCCCTACTTTTGTTGTACTTCAACTCGTGTTTACGCTGCCTTTTCCTGATTCTTCGTGAAATCCCTACCCTTTCATATACTTCAACCCGAGAAATCCCTACCCTTCCATATACCTCCAGCCTCAAAAAGGTACCCCTTTCGGGCGGAGCATCCCCGTATAGCCCATTATAGGGAGTACCCCCCCCCCCCCCCGGGATAGTACCGTCGAAAGGGCCGAGACGGCCTGAATTCGTTTCTTGCTTGTAGCAGGGCGAAAAAAAAGAATTTGAAAAAAAAAAAGAATTGTGTATTTCAAACATGTGTACCAAAGCCTTTTGACCAGCAAAAAATAAAGGAAAACTATTTTTGGTCTCGAAATCGAGCGGACCGCTTTTAGCGGGACTGCCACTTAACGCTAACAGACGTACCACTAATCGAAAAACGGAAAACAGAGATATTTCAGCCGATCCACCTCTGAATGAATTACAAGAAAAATATTAAACATCAAACAAAAGACCGGGCCCTATGGAATATATGAATTATCGATGTTTTAAAATATATAGTAAAGTGAAGTCGCTTAGCGAGTGACAACCGGACATCTCGTTAAAAGTTGCTTAAAGTTAAGGCAGGAAAGCGAGTCGGCAATTAATTTTAGCCAATGAGAAGCCAGTTGTGGTCATTTATCCGGCAGGGCTGTCAAATCGGAGATAAAGCACGCGTTCTATTTTCATGTCTTTCTCGTCGCATATTTGCGTCTTGTTGTACTAGATGTGGTCGATTAGCGAGTGACAACCGGAAATTTCGTGAAAAGAGTTGCTTTTCAACTCGCTTAAAGTTATTAAAGCGAGTCAGCTCAATTGAATTGAACTCTCGTTAAGTTTAAGGTACGAAAGCAGGTAGCTTAAGCGATTTTGGCAATTAATTTTAGCCAATAAGAAGCCAGTTGTGGTCATTTATCAGACAAGGCTGTCAAATTGGAAATAAAAAGCGTTCTACAGTCGGACCTCTATTAAGCGGCCACCCTAGGGACTTTGAAAACTGGCCGCTTAATAGAGGTTGGCCGTTTAATAGAGGTACAATATGATTGGATAGAAATGGCAGTCAACGTAATTTTATTGCCTCTATATAGCAAAAGGCTTGTTGAAAAGTGAACATATGTGAAGATAAATGCAAAAATCATTGAAACAAAAAATTAAGTGCCCTGTATTTGCGCATTTCAAGTCCGTGCAAAGTTCTAGCTCTAACACAGAGTGCATGTAGTCGATAAGTACAGTATTTTTTGGTGTTGAGTAGGTACAGAAAAATATGCAAATCTATGTAACAAAACATCAAGTTTCTTAGGCCTTTTTTGCACAAACAGTCTGTAAAAATTTTAGCTCAAAATATTTCATGGACGATTTATTTAAAATAATCCGTCACTGCTGTTTGCCGTTGTGGAGCTCGGAGTTGTAACGAGAAGATCAAGTCATTTGCATTTCCGATAGATAGGGCAAGGTCCTGGTAACCGTGAAACTGGGCAAGTGGAGATTAAATTGCAGTTTTTATTGTTATCAGTTATCACCTTCATATTATCTGTCACCATTTCGCTTGAAAAGATGATTTGCTGGCCGCTTAATAGAGGTAAAAATACAATAAATACTAAACTTGCAACAGCAAAAAGGTGGCCGCGGCCGCTTAATAGAGGTGGCCGTTGAATAGAGGTATCGAATGCAGCACTTTACTGACAAATAATTCGGGACTTTGGAAAGTGGCCGCTTAATGGAGGGTGGCCGCTTAATAGGTGGCCGCTTAATAGAGGTCCGACTGTATTTTCATGCCTCTCTCGTCGCATATTTGTGTCTTGTTGTACTAAATGTGGTCCAACCAAATTGCAAAGAAACTGGAACGATTGCATCTAAATACGAAGTATTCTCGCCAAATATTGTAAGGTAGTAGGTGCCGGCGCTCTCATTGCGTCAATAGTGGCGCAATTTCTGCGAAAAATAGCTCAAGACGACTTTAATATGGCTTTGCGTGCGTGGGGCCAACGCTCACGGTTTCTTTCGGTGACTATGGCTCCTGGCAAAATATGTTGTTGTTGCTCATTTATATTAGATTCGGCATATGTGGAGGGGCGTAATTTGATTGCATTATACAATGGATTTACTTTTGCGCACAATTAACGTTAATGTCCCTTTTTTAGTAGTCATTGGAATACTGAATCATTGCTATTACGGTTTGATTTATGAAAGAGTTATTTCAATTTTAAATGGGTATTAAATGTTGAGGTGTCATGATTATGTAATAGTATGTTAGAAAGGTAAGATTTTGCCGATTAAGCTAACTAAAAAACTTTCGGCTTGATTATGCAAGAGTTTGGATTTGGCTTTTGTTCTGTCGGTTTTGGAATATTGAATCATTGCCATATGAAGCACTCATCAGTCAAATATTTCAATAGTATTGCAGGAGAAAATCCAGATGATATTAAAGTTTTGAAAACAGCTCCAACTGGGAAAGCTGCTTTCCATATTAGAGGCAATACATTTTACACACGACATTCAAAGTTTTCCAGTTTCAACCATGTTTGAATTTAGAAATAATGAGACAAAAAGATGCCAAAAAATTTGCAGAGCTACTTAATCGCATGAGAAAGGGAAAACATACTAAACATGATATTGCCATTTTAAATCGAAGAGTTCTTAATGTAAAATCAAAAGAAAAAAATTATCCTATGAATATTTCCTATTTATGTCCTACAAATGCACCAGTAGATGATCACAACAATGCTATTTATAACATTCACTTACAACCACTCATTTCACAGTCAAAAACCGTTGATGAGCCTCCACTAGTTCTAACCACTTCTGCAGTCACCGGCAAATAAATTTTAAAGCCTTCATACCGTAGCCTTTACGTTCTTTATTTAGCAAGACTCCACTTTCTGTTCTACTGTAAAGTGAACTTCATCCCTGTTCATCCGTTGCTTCAATAACTAAATGTCTCGCGGAATAAAATGACATTATTGCCTTGTTCATAAAATCTTTGTCGCGTATGTACTCTTCGGAAAGATTGAACATTGGATTTTTTGTCAACCTCACGTTCTAACGCATTAACGAGATGGCTTTAAGAGCCCTTTGATTTACATACCCCGGTTGTACACCAGGTCATTGCGTGACGTGACATTCGGTGCTTCAGCATTTCATGGCATTTCGGGTGCTTGGCCATCACGAGAACCGAAAAAACATATCTGAAGAGGATCATAGATCCAAGATCCGTCTTAATATCACTGACCAAATTGCGTATGTGCTATAACCGCTTTCAACCAAATTTCAATGTGACCTATGGCCGTAAAAATAAATTACAGACGATCGTATGACGAGGAGAAAAATAGGTCCGCAATGCGAACATGTGTCTAGTGCAAGGTTGATATGATGTGAATTTGTGTAACCATCTCTGGTGTAGCTTGCATCGCCGGTTAAGTCCAGTGGTTTACAGTTCGTCTGTGATGTAGGCTATCTATTCTTTGGTTTTGTAATTGTATTCAGTGTATGCAGCAGTTATTATAGCATTTTGAATTAACCCTTCAAAAATGGCGGCCGAGAAATAACTGCTGATTCAAAGAAACGCTGGGTCCACGAGGCCAAGTTTGAAATAAACACCAGGGGCGTTTAATTGAGAAAATACGGTACATTACATGTAGAAGAAAACACGTAAAGGACCAGCAGACACGGTTGAATAATTCAAAATTAATGCTTTATTAAGACAAACTGAAGTGTTTAGTTTCACTGATTATCCATGAAGTGTAACAGAACTGGAACAGAATGAGTTATACAATATTAACTGTCATAGAATTACTTACATCTGAACTTGAGGTACATCTTATGCGAGATACTTGTTTTAAAAATCTTAAACTTATTTTCACGTTATATTTACGGTTGAATCACTGATGCTATAAAAAAGCAATGAATTGCAACAAAATTAATAATGTAAATTTAAGAGATGCACCATTAGAAAACTGATAGGAATGGAGCAAAAGAAAAGAATCCCAGTAAATTCTTAAGAAAAAAAAACACATTCCCACGCATTATTGTAAATGTACCAGCAGAAGTATCTGATACTGTCAATATGTTACTTAAGGTTACCCACTGAAACAGGGACAATTAAGGTGAATTTAAAGATAAGATTGCAATACAAAAGCACAGCACTGTTTCAACATAAGACCGCATAAAGTTGTCCAGGCAGCCAACTGGCTTATCAGCAGTCTGTATAGACAAGAAGGAATAACAATTAATCAAGACTGGGGAGTAAAATATAGTGACAACTGTATATTAGATGGTAGTACTGTTGAAAATCAAAATGCACAGTCACAAAATACACTTAATGTTAACAGTAGTGGTAATATTGAAACCAATAGTAATTGTGATGAAGTTCTTGAGACTGAAGATCAGTGGAGTGAGGATGAAGGAGAAATACCTGCTGGTGTTACTTACACAATGTTCACAGCAAGCCCACAAAATATAAAATCTCTTACATCAATGTTGATTTATAATATTGCATGGAAAGGTTTCATTTGATTGATGCTTACATGGTTTTCAAACTGGGAACTAATTGTATTTCTAGTATGGGTCTAGTATGACTTTCTCCATATAAACAGGCCACAGCTTTCGTAGATGTTTGATCGACGAAAGATGTTTTCATTTCAGCGGCGGCTGAGTTTCTATATCTCTGAAATACATGAAATACATGAAATACATTTCCCACATGGCCCTTATTTAATTCCTCAACGGGCTTTGTAATCCCCAAACGGGGCTCGATCATCCCCAAACGGGGTCTTTCTGCATGTACCGGTATCCATGAACCACTCATTGTCTTCTATTGTTTGTGAGGTATTGTATTTTTGGTCTTGTTTTGCATTTGTATTATTGTCGTTCTTTGTTCCTTTTGTATTACGTAATATGTGATCGGTACATGCAGAATCTACCCCCAAACGGGGCTCATTTGTTCCTTTGAAGGGCTTTTTTTCCCAAATGGGGCTTATGAAGCTTGATTTCTTTCTTTCGAAGCACCGGAGTGATCACTCTCAACATTGCGCATGCAGCATCGTTATTCCGTTGTAGCCGAGTAAGCTTAAGCTTATATCGATTTAAAACTTGAAAGCATCTTTTAAAGCTTTTCGTTCCCCCAGATTGACACATACCAGGAGCTTATTACCCCGGAGCCTTCATCTCCCACTTTGACCCTTTGACGCAGCGTATTTACACCTTGGGCTATTTTTGGAAACCAATTTTTCGCGTGAATATGACGTGTTTGAACACACCTCCATCCCGCCCCCAACTTCCGACCAATCAACTGTTTTGTTTATAAGTGTTGATCATTACGCATTCTTAGAAAAAATGGCGGCCGAAAGAGAGAGCCTCTCCGATAGTCAATCAGAATTTTCCAACGTTAGCGATGAGCTATCTTCACCAGAATCAAGCTTTTCAGAAAGCGAACCGACGGCAATGACAATGAAGTTATGAATGGTTCACAATCTGCTAGGAAAAGGAAAAACTTACCTAGCCAACCGAGCACGAGTCGCGAACCAAAGAAACAGCCCAAAAGACGAAAGAAAACTACAGAAAAAAGTGCGACGAAGGGGCTTCGTGCTCATGAAATGGAAGAACTATCATCATGGGTATTTTCTTCTGAAGAAGCTAAGAGGGTAGAAAGCACAATACGGCAACAGCTTTTCAATTCGCCGCGACTGCAAGCCTTCGAAGAGCGCCTGAAATTAGCTCTACACTTGACAAGTGATGCACAAAAGGACAATTTTGAACTTTTAATCGTTGGTTTTTGTAGAAGATTCGCCACTTTATCAAAGGAGTGCTTTACCTAAAAAGGAAGCAAAAGAAAGGAAAGCTGCATTCTCTGTTGCGTGGATGAAAACTTTGGCAAATTTTCAGCCCGGAAAGAGGACGCAAGAAAGAATTATTCTCGAGCGCTGTTTGCCGGCCCCCAACACCTTCTCGCACGAGGAAGTTCATTCTGTGTTCAGTGTTATCCACGAGATGGTATATACAATAATACACGAACACATACGAACAAGAAAGGTAGATGATATTAGTGGAAACACCAGTACTCCAGTAAAGCTAAGTAAGGAATCGGACGAGACTCTCTATCGATATTGCG
>JAJGOT010000607.1:50000-175000 GCA_022457155.1 Cladopsammia gracilis
ACTGTTCTTCGCAATCGATTTCGAAGAGTCGTCCTTTTGGGAATTCTGGCGTAACTTTGAAGTCTTTGGTACTCAGTGAGACTTTGAATTTGCGTATTGTAAGTTCCGAGCAACGCTCTGCAATTCCAAATCCTCCTCTTAATCTTTGAAGGAATCCATGCAACGTTTGGTCGCTAATGGCACCAATCGCCATTTCAAATGTCCAGCGCATTGCTGGCTTCTCCACTCCATTTTGGTAAATCGCTGCAGTCACTGGCAGCAACATACGGTCAATGTTTCTACCAAGATCGACCACATCCATCCTCAGGACTTTCGAATTCACCAGCTGAACATGTGCTGTCAAAATTGACAAAATTGACCAGGTCTGACCTGGCATCGGTTGCACGTTTTCCCGCGCTTGGCATCGGTTGCATGTTTTCCTGCGCTTGGCACTAGTTATACGCTTTCCCGCGCTTAGCACTTGTTTCCTTTTTTCCCGCGCTTGGCACCACTAAGTTGCACCTTTTTCTTTCAGCTCTTGGCACTGGGTCATGTTTTCCACGCCTGGACACGGTTGACAATTGCACCTTTTCCCGGGCTGTATTGATTATCAATAGTCTTTAGAAAACCGCTATAACATCGTTAAAGTTAAATATTAAACCAATTGTCGGCACTTGTCGGAAAAGAACGATTTCAGCGCCAGAGGTAGAGACGAGTAGACACGAAAGATGGGAACAAAAACTTGCCAAAGAAATCAGAAAACAGCAGAAAATCTTCTATCACCCCCATGTTTATGTAAAAAACGTAGGGCCTTATAATTTTTTGTGTTTGTTCCCCTGCTCCCTAACCTATTTGATGTTCCCTTGTTCCCTACGATTTTTTTGCTTTGTTCCCGTGTTCCCATTGCCAAATTTCCCGTGTTCCCTTGTTCCCCAAAAACCCCTGGGAGACCCTCAGAAATGATATTTACTGTGGGGAAATTATGTATTTTTGAAAGATGTCAAAGCCATTTAATCCGCATGATCTTCAACAAATTGCATATTACCCACCAACAGTTCTGTTTTAAATACCAGTTAATTCTGACACTCAGATAAATTACATATGGCAAAGTATTGACTACTTTAGCCAAGTAAACATACAAACGATGCTTCTCCCAAATCATTGGTACCATAATAATGATGTGGTGACTCAATGACGACCATTTTTAAGCGATGACGAAGTCATCGCGTTATTGCCATCGTGCCGTGGTGTCCGGATGTCTGTCCGGATTACACCCGAGAAACATTGGGAACTAGCCTTGGAAGATAAGGTCACGCGACCACCTCGTCTTTGCTCCGCCATTTTGTTTTTCTGTTTCAAATTTAACACCGCCGTGCTTTATTTATCGTGAATATATTTTCGCTCACTTGCAAACAAACAGACACGAAGTGATATACATACATCAGCAGTACATACTCGCACTCGCGATAGACAAAAGGTCTACACTAAATTATCGAGTCTGGGCGCTGAACTTTCGGAACAAATCTTTGCCTGTCTCAGAAAGAACTTGTCAGAACTGAAGGCCACAAATAGCACTGAAATAGCATTGATTTACTGAACTTGACTTATAACTGAGTTTCCTACGAGAGCTGTAGTGTGCGGTGATTCGCGATCAGTTGTGTACAGAATATCGGAGCAACTGGATTCAAGCTAAAAAAATAAAGGTAAGCCATCATTACCAGCATATTGTGTATACAGTTATGGTATCTTTAATGCAATTTTGAGCCGCTGTGGGGTTGTATAATGCTCATCTCAAAGCCAGAGAATGTTTAAATCGTGTCAAAGGAAAATTCTGGTCTATGTTGACAGTTGTTATTTGTGTTTTATCTAGAAGCTGTATACCTTTCAACGATGAGAAATGTTGTTTATGCGTGGCAAATGAGTTACTACACTAAGCTTTGGTTCACACAAATCTGCATGTATCGTACGGTTGTTATTTCCACTTTTGATTCGACTTGCTAACGATGTAGAAGTGAATCCTAGTGCTTGCGCATGCTATTTTCAGCTATTTTGTGGATACCTCAAAGATAGTTACAGCTGATTTTCATCAGGGCAATGTCTCGCTGTTTGGAAGTAATTCTGGTAAACAGTGTGTAGCTATTAACTTACATATGTCTCATATAAGAGATTGTCATTTACCATTACAACAATTGCCCAACCTCCCCGTCAAAAATAGAAAGAATGGTCCATCCCTAAATGTAATAGTTTTTTCTATACATAAAATGACATCTCTCAGTTCCCAAATTGAATTCTTCACCATCCATTTTATCTCTAAATGAAGCACTTTAATTCCTCTTTTAAGTCCCCATAAAGCCATTTTGATTTTAAACTTTAGTATGACAAAACACTTAAAAAAATGAACTGAATCTTAAGGTACTTCATTTATTTTCTTTTTAAAGGGACTCAATCACCTCCACTCAATGCATCTGCAAACATTTAGCACATTAACCAATGCTGGTAATAATGATGAAAAGTCTCAAGTGCTGAAGAAACTGGTGACCTGCTGTATGTGCATTAATGAAACCACAAGATGTCTACCAATAATCTCTGAAAACATGTTCAGAGCTGACAAAGTCTTTTCAATTTGTGAAGCACAAACATGGAAACAATTTCCAGTTGTTGTCATTTATCAACTGTAACAGTTTTAATGATGTACATTGTACAGTTCGAATTGTGCTTCCTGTATTAACACTTCATAGTAAGGCTGTAAGGAAATTTATCAGAAAACAACCATCCGGACAACAATGGACTGACTATCATGTAACTTGCAAAATGTACAAATATTGAATTGCACACAAGTGAAACTAACTCAGATGTAATTTGAAAATGGAAATGTTACCAGTGCTTAATGGGTGTGTGACATATATTAAGCCTGATCAGCATAAAATTATACCAACCAAGTGACACAAATATGAAGGGAAAATGATGAATTGTTTTGATTTTGCGCACGAGTTTGTGCAATATGGTTTAAATAAAATGTACAATTACCAATGCAGCAACCACAATTGTGTGATATACTTTCTCATGCATACCATGAGTATTGGTGTCAGCCAGGGCCTTAAAGGCCCAGTAATAACCATGACGCTCATTATTGTTATTTATTTGAACACGGGATCGAGACTTACATTGTTTTTATCAAGCAATGCATAATGGTCACTACTGGGTCTTCAACAGGAGGTTTTGGTATAAAAAGGGCTTAGCCCGGGGCCTGACCTGGCCATTCTCACGTTCAGTTTTCAATCAAACACAACAAAAGAATCAACAACTGACAAACATATGTTATTCCTACGACCATAAGTACAAAAATTGAAAATGTTTGGAAAAAACGTCATTGTAGCAATGAAAGTTCTACACCGACCCTCTTCTAATGGAACTTCGCATTTAAATCGAGTGATTCACTGATTTTATTCCAGACCTATTGATTTAACGCCAAGTTGAAACTCGTCGTCGCTTTTGTACGCATTGCGTACCTATTTTTATGTTTATATTGCACTATTGAGGTAATAAGCTCCTGCACATACTTCGAAAGCTGTGGCATATTGGGAAAGTAACTTTAAAGAAATTCATCATAAAAGTGAGAAAGAACTTGGTTTACTCACCAAACTCACTGCCTTTTGCGTCCTTCGCATCATGTTTCGCGTCGTTCGCATCAGGCAAAAAGCAGATGATTTTTTACGAAGATAAGCTTACTCGAGACCTTTCGCTCGGACTCAATTCCCTGGATTCAATTGGTCCCGAATATCCCTTTGCTTGCTCCGCGTCTGCTCCGGTGATCGAGCCCCAATTCCGAATACTCCGACTGTTGTAAACGACAAAATATCGACGTGGTTACATTACGCATTGATCTTATACTTCATGTAACAAGTCACGTAAGGGAAACTTCGGTGAAACCATATGAACATTACATCATATCTTACCGTATATGAAGTATTTATCGAATTTTTCTCTAACATAGTGTCTACGTGCTGCGCACTAGACACAAAAATTATTTCCATCTAGCCCACTAACTGAACGCCTGGAAGAGGCTAATTTCCATCTTGCACTGCTAAATGGAAGCCCCAAAATCTCAAAATCTTCAACTTGGAACACAAGTTTCATGAAAACGACGGTCTTGAAACAAAAACACACGAGCGATTATCATTTCCACTGAAGCCTTTATTATGTTGGTCTCCAATAACCCACGAAGGTCCGCTTCACAAATGAAACCCTCCTGAAGTGAAACATGAAATATTTCTCTGAAAAGCACTTTTGATCAAGAGAGGAAACGTTTAGAAGTATAGCATTACATACAAAATTTAAGCTTACAAGCACACTTTCCCATTTCCGCAACCAGTCACTTCCTCATACCCGTGAGTTCTCTATTACTTATTCAGCGTAAACAAAGATTTATATCAAATATTCTGGTCACGTTCTTCCTTAGTTTGCCTTTCAAATAAGCACTACCGTGTCAGCAATGTGTTGAAAATATTTTTTCTCAATTTCTCAACTTCCTTCTCTGCGTATTAAACAGATATTTGCTCAAAACCATCACCAGCTAAATACGTATCTTGAAGGTGGTCGGGGGGTTGAGGAGAAGGCTTAATACCTGCTGTTAGGGCTATGGAAAGGATAGGTGCAAATTCAGCCTTTTAGCTAGTTTAAAGATTTTGCGTTTTTGGTCTTAGCCAGGCAACTATGAGAACGTAAATATACATTTATTTTCTCTCATGATAGATACATGGAGAGATATACATTTGTATCCAAAAAAGATAACAGAAGCAAATTGGAAAGCATTAGGGGTCATCGCATTTGACCAAGCCCCCCCCCCCCCCTTCCCGAACGCACTTGGGAGATGACGTATGCCAGGCTACTCAGCACAACTCATGTAAACAGGCGGAATGGCGGAGTCGAGAGCAGTAATTTTGAGTTCTGTCCTGTGGATAATACTTTTTACTGGGACTAAAATTTCTGCCGAAGATATTTATAGAAATATTTGGGCCGTGAAGATTCGTGGTAGTTTTCAGGAAGCGAAGCAGTTAGCCCTCAGACATGGTTTCGTGTATGACAAACATGTAAGTGCTCTTCCGCCATTAGGCACTCTATCTATTATAGCTACTTATTCGCAGAGTTCAGCGAGAAGCGTGTAAACATCATCATGACTACAGATAGTGGTAATGTTGCAGGTAAAATCCATTCTCAGTTTGAATCAGTATTCAATACAGTGTGTAGGTTAAATGTGTTCCCAAATATATGTTGTGGTGCAATTTTGTCCTTGGTGCAAATTTTATTTTCCTTTGTTTTTGGGTATGGAAATGTATGATAATGTATTATAATGAGTTTTAAACAAAGGAAAATAAATTTGCACCAAGGACAATATTTCACCACAACGTATATTCACTCTAGGAAAAGCTAACCCTAACCCTATCACAAAGCTAACCGTCACCCCAAGCACAAAGACACATGTAGCCAATGGTGAGATGGTTAGCTTAATGTGTTAAGGCTGATTTAGATGGCACAACTTTTGCCTACAATTATTGCATCGTCCTGCTCTTGCCATACATATAACACAAATTGCGTCGTTTAAATCAGCCTACAACTCATTCATAACTAGTGTTGCATGCAACACAAAAAAAGTTATAGGATTTTGAAACGTTTTAAAACCCTATAACAATCGTAACCACATACAATGTTATGTGTGTTGCATACAGTTTTCACCTGACGCAAGCAGTTTGCGCTACAAAAAATCCCATGCAACAAAGTTTTGCTGTGTAAATCAACCTTTAGAGGTAGCTGAGGTTAGCTTTGTGCTGAGGTTAGGGTTAGCTTAAACATTTAAACATTTTAAATTTTTTAACCTTGATTCAACCTGAGAACAGACTGATTTGACCTGCAACAAATACACCTGGTTAGCTTTGTGTTAGAGTTAGCTAGGGTTAGCTTAGTATGTTAGAGTTAGCTAGGGTTAGCTTTATGTTAGAGTTAGCTAGGGTTAGCTTTGTGTTAGAGTTAGCTAGGGTTAATTTTGTGTTAGAGTTAGCTAGGGTTAGCTTTGTGTTAGAGTTAGCTAGGGTTAGCTTTGTATAAGAGTTAGCTAGGGTTAGCTTTGTATAAGAGTTAGCTAGGGTTAGCTTTGTGTTAGAGCTACATGTTAAAGCTTTGTGCTAGGGTTAGGGTCAGCTTACCAAGATTGAATGCACTGGGTACACAGACTTTGAATACTGATCTAACCTGAGACCAGATTTTACCTGCAACAGTAACACCTAATCAGAATTCAAATTCAGCAAATTTGCATGTTGTGCCTGCGCGCACCTGTATTTTGTAAGGAGTGTAGAATTGCCTGACATGTCTAATCTAACATTCAGTAATCAAACTCAATCAAAACATCAATCATTCGATAAGGTTTGGCAATTGAACATACAAGTCATGTAGTCAGAACTCACAAGAAAACTTGTTAATTTAATGCAATCAAATGTTTGAGTACCAGATGGCAATGATAGTCAATAAAACCATAACAGCACATTTGATTACCAAACACCCATTTGTTTGTTTGAGTAGAAATTCTCATAAAAGCAAAGTTATAAAAAAATGCCTAAATATTGTCGAAAAGTTCTCAGATACATGTATACATGTATATGCATAATGTAAATCCCACATACATGTTACCTTTTAAAAATAAAGAAAAAATTAGAAGAAAAAAATTAATCCAAGAAAATTTTAAATTCATACCATTCCTGGGTGCCATACCTGAGATGGACATTCCTGTTATGCTTTTGCTCCGGACTTCATGAATACATGTGTATAATTTGCTTGATGATATATGCCAGAAGATATATTTTGCACAATAGCCAGCATGTCTACACATCCCTCGGGAATGAATTCAAAGGGCTGAGGAAGAAGTTAGTCACATGCCATAAAATCCCATTGGGTTTCTAAAGTCATCCACCTGACCAGGGTGGGGTTTTGACTGGCTAATAATAAAATGAATAATTAATGAGTTTGAGAATAAATTATAAATTAATATTTTATTACATGCATGTCACCAGATTCTGGCATTCATTAATGACTTTTTGCATGTGTTTGAAACATTTGTTATATAAACCAACTGTTTTATTATGTGACATCTGCTGTCAATTGGAATGAGTAAACATACCTGAAGTATCTAGTTCTCGAAAGTACAACTTTTGTTTTTTAATGTATGGACTTGTTATGATTGTCTTTTGCTTGTATTTTCACTAGCTGAGGGTTTTATTATACTCTGTCATTGTCATGATCTTCAATATCGCAACACAAAATACATTTTCACTGTATTACAAGCATTGTCAGTTGTCTGATAATTGAAAAATATCAGATTACATTAATATAAAAATTGAATGATGTAGATGTAGATGTACATGTGATATTATGACAGTGTAATTCAATATAGTGGACATTGCTACCCTGGGTGTTTGAAAGCCAGTTAAATCTTAACCTTGGGTTGAATCTGTTGTTGGAAAACACATTAAGGCTAACCTCAGGTAACAGTGGGTTAAATTTAACCCTCCTAGCCAGGTGGGTTAAAAAACTAACCTTGGGTTAAAAAGCTGACAAATGTTCGATGATTTAAGACAGTGAAACGTTCTCAAAAACAACAATAAATTTGTGGAAGATGAATAACGTCCTCACCATAGCTGGGCAACAACCTTCTTTCTGTATGACAAGTTGTGAAAGAGTGTTATAATGGTGAAATTGGCACTGTGCCAATCAAGGCTTAACTCGTCACTTATCAAAAGCAATGTGGTGGAACAATGACAAGCGAGCAATGCAGTCATCAAATTGAAACTCCAACAGTTCTCCCTGGCTTAGTTTCTACCTTTTACCAGATAAATAGGGTTCTTAAAATTCCATGAAGAGTTTTTTCACTTTTCAAACAGTAAGAGCAACGGTAGCAATTATTTTGTGGCACAATGCCATTGAACAATGCCATTTCAACCTCCGGTTAACAAACCTGCGGTCAAGAAATTTAACCTCTAGTTACACTGTAGGCCTAACCGGGGGTTAGTTAATTAACCCTGCTTTCGAACAACTGGGCCCAGACCTGTGACCTCGTAGAGTTGGACTTCAATAGGTAGACTCCAAAATTTCAAAAGAAGAAGGTTGAATTAGCTGTCCATCCAAACATTTAGCAGCGTGCAGTGGACACATGCTCACCAAAGGGAGCCTATTAATTTTAAAAAAGAAACCAAAACTTTGTCTTTTGACAAAATGTGACTACATACATTAAATCACAAGAATTGTTGTTGTTGTTTTTAAGGAAATTTGCAGAGCCTGTTCTTAAAGTTCTTACAGATACTGTAGGCTGCATCACCTAAAATTGCTTTTTTTTATATTAAATTGAGGACTGTGGGTAAAAAGATGTCACTACATTGTAAATACCAGTGCCATACAGTAAATGCAGTGCAGGGATGTAGATAATAGCCGGGACCCGGGAAAATTACGGTTTACCCGTCTGTGAACGACATTTTTCCTGTGAATGTCATTTTTCCGGCTGTAAAAGCCAAGTGCAGTTTTAAAAGGACTACGTTTTTCTCTTTTTTACCTGTCTGTCAGTTCTATATTTCCCGCTTGTTAAAAACTGAATCTACATCCCTGCAGTGTACATGTGCTGTCACTACTAATAAGCTAAATTTGACTGATTTCTTCACAGCTCTTTGAGGACTATCACATTTTTGAAAGACCGGAGGTAAAGAAGAGGTCAAAAAAGACACCTGAGTCATCTGAAATTGATAGAATGATGGATTCTGAGCCAAAGGTACATGTACATGTGAGAACTCAAATTGTACAGTGTACATAATGCATGTTGTGGTTCAAGTTTTTCTCTGGTTTTAAAATTTTCACACCAGTTTAATTAATTATTATTTCCTCTTGTCTTAGATTTATCATACTCTCAGACAAAGGAAAACAAAAGCCATTAACCCATTGGTTCCTACACCGGCCAAAACCGGCCATAACCGGCCATACAAGACTCCACTGCTTTAAAAAATTGCAACTTTCTCAATCGTGCGAACATTGCCTTAACTATCAGTTGTGAGCATTGACTAGAAAGTCTCTCAAATTGAGATACCCAATTTAAACACAAAAAAAGTCAGCCATTTTTGCAGAATATCAGCATTTGAATTTGGACAAGAACAAAAATGACCATTTTTAATGTCATAGAAAAGCAACAAAAATAACGTTTTTGCCTTTAGTTTGTTTTTATTCAAATCATTGTGGCAAACTCAAAAGGCAACATTCACTTGAAATTCAGTGCTAGTCCTACCTTTTGCTCTTATTCGTTGCTTGCGGGCCGAGCTACAGCCTCTCATTCTAGTGCATCCTGGCCTTGCCTTGATTTTCGACATCACAACCGCACTGCATGCCGGGTAATAACCCCAATTTTTGACAGGATTCGTTCCTTCCATGCATATTTCATATTTATAATACTAAGTCCACAGCCACTCCGACCTACCACCGAAATTTCGCGCTTGTTGTGTTCTTCAGTGGTCGCAACTTCCAAATATGCCTTGGTAGGTTGAGAAATTCATCCAGAGTCGAGTTCCAAAGCTACCGTTTTGTAGCAGCCATTTTTCCAGTTCCACGAGCAACGAGCCAAATTTGAAAATGAAGTACAACACCTAACTCGCTTCATTAAGAAAGTGGACGAGCTGAACTACCTTCAAGCTTAATGATGCTCATCAGGCAGCTACTAATGATGAATCAAAGGCTCCGGCCTTGCGAGCCAAGTCGTGACTATCAAACAACCATCGGACCGTTTTCTACCCTACACAAGGTGGGTCCTTTTAGATTGTACATGTTATGACTACTTCCCTTATGTTGCAGATCCACGTACCAATATCTTTTACCAAAGAAGGACCTCTAAAACCTTAATGGAATGTGTTTACTAGCGAAAATGAAATATACGGGACAAACTTACCTTTTCCTTCATTTTATTAATGTCAGATATCCTTGCCAAACAATAATAACAAATAAAAGAACCCCAACGTTTTCCCAAACCGACGTTTCAGCTCATTGAGCATTCGTAAACACAACAGCCGCAATGGCCGACTTGGTTTACTCCCATTTCAGACTCCATGTATGCTATTACCGAAGTGTAACATATCCACAATTTAATAGAAATTTAATATAAAGTTTACGTTGAGCGAGTGACTTTTCTTCAGTAATCGCAATAAGTTGTATTCAGGACTTAAAAATGGCTGTGAACTTACCAAAAATGCAGATTGCCTTTATTGCAATTCCACGAAGCAAAATGACGTCACAATGACGTTTCCAGTAAACTAGAGCCTTCAGTATTTTAAAACAGCAGCACTTTCCATGGTAATTTTAAATATGGAGTCATGAAAGCCCATGGGGCATGTGTATCCAGAAAATCGCTCAAAAACGCAAAAATTCTCAGGAGTGAATGGGTTAACTGACCAGTTTGAATTTTTTTTTTAAAAAAAAGAGAAAAAATTGAACCACAACATGTATATTCAATTGTATGCAAGGCATTTTCAAAGTAATATTTTTTTTTCATCATACAGGTGTACATGTACATGTATGTGAACCCCTGTGAAAATGTTGGTGTGATCACAACACAATATCACAGTGTTTTTGGCCGACATGATTTTAGGATTGCATGGCCATCTTGAAATTGCGGCGGGCAAAAACGGACTGTGAATTGTGTCGCAATTGCAATTTACATCGCTCCCATTAAAAATCGAGATGGCCAAAAATGTGGTGCGATTGTGGGGATATCGCGCCACCAGCCTATAATCCTGGTGGCCAATTGCATCATCGTGCAACAATTGCGGTAACATTGCTCCTGATGGTGCCATGCTACTACATTTCAACTGATAGTGACATTGCACCGCGATGCTAAAATCGCCTTCTGATCAAGTGAGTTCATGGCATGATTACATGTAGGTGGTTTGCATGGAGGCCACGTTGATGGTCTGCCACAAACAATGAAAAATTTTTGCATAATAAAATTGAGTTTAATTCATAAATGGGATGGAAATTTCATTATTGTTTTGATCACCAACATGGCTGCCACAGTTATGAGATGAATTCAGCGACCAAAACTACATGTAGATTTGCTTCATAAAAAGCAAATTGATATGAGTTACATGACTTATGTACAGTTGTATATGTTATAGTAAACAAAGATCAAAGGGCTCTTAAAGCCATCTCGTTAATGCGTTGAAACATGAGGTTAAAAAAAGAAGAATCTAAAATAAATATAAAATAAATAAGGTAAAGATGGCGTTGTAGAATCAGACATTATGTAGAAAATGCGAGGCGCAGTAGTCAACTGGATATGGTTCTTGACAGGATAGAGAAGATTGAGAGAACTTGGTTTGAAAATTCGTGTTGGTGCAAGTCAAAAAAAGTTACGAGTAACAAAGAATCACGAGTGTGAATGTAAATAATTTTGATGTTAGGGAAGTGAAAGTGAAAGACTTTTCCCGCCTTGCTAGCTAATTGACGATGAAAATGTGTTGTTGGTTCAATTTACACAGTGCATTTTCAGTTATTCATTGTCTATTTTCTGTTGGGATATTTGACAATTGAAAAGACTTTCTAAATCAAATACAATAGATTGCCGCAATTTTAAAACAATTAAAAGCCCACATCGATAATACGTCACGTGCAATGACTTTATATCTGATCAGATGATACATTAATATTAATTATCAAAATATCAATTGACACAACAAATGGTGACTGAATCTTTAATATTCTTTAAAGTAAGGCCCGATTGAAACATTGAACTTCACATTTGCCGAATCTAATGGAAGGAGGCCGTAACAACATGTCATTTCTCTAGAGCTGCCTTTCCCCATGCCAGGACAATTTGAGCTATGTTTAGCAGACATCGCGCCATCAGCCATTTCTTTTTCAACTCTCCAGCAGTATTCGAAAATAGAACGAAAATCAAAATTTATGGTATTTTGCTGTTCCTACTCTTGCATAATGAAACGGAAAGTTTTGTAGTTAGCTAAAGTATCAAGTCTGCTGTTTTATATATTTTGACGTGAAAAATGGCGGGAAAATGGTGATCACGTGGTCATTTTTCGGTCACGTCTGCTATGGACGCATATGAGAAAAAAAATATAAGCTAGGAAAAATCTCGATTTGATCGCTTTTTACCAGAATTCACTGCGCCACGAACACATTTTGGGCCAGAATGCACTGCGCTACGAACAAGAGCCTCGCTTGCTGCTTCAAGCTGTTGGCTACGAGATTTGTAATATTTTGGTCCAACATGTCCCAGTCGAAATCGGAACTGAAGTGTCGAAGACTACCACGAGTTGAGCGAGGACTGTGAGGCATGGTGATAGGACCGTTGAATGGCAAACATTTTCGAAGATTGTACGGAATAAAAGACAAATTTACTTTGAAATCACTCCGACAGCGGTCGATGAGACTGAACTGAGCTGAGCGCTTGGGGACGCGAAACCTGAGCTGAGCTTGCACTATGAAACCAACTTTTGTTAAAAATCCATGAAAAGGCCATGAAAAACTGGTTATCTTCATTTTCATGGCCATGAATATCGCGTTTATGAAATTCATGGTCAAGTCACCGATTTTCTTGTGCACCATGAAAATACTGTGAACAATATTCACCGCCATTAAAATGTGTTGAAATCCAACAGAAATTTATTTTCATGGCAATTTCACTTGCCATGAAAATGGCTTCTTTGGTATTGCACCATGAAAATCCAGTGACTTTATTTTTCTGAATTTTCATGGTTTTTTCACCCTTTACTAGAATTTTCAAAACCATGAAAAAGTACTGAAAACAGACTGTACCCTTACAAAATCAAATGTGCCATAAGTATACTTTTTGTATACCATGAGTATACACCAACTCTACACTTGAACCAGTAGTTTTGAGTATAGATGGTTTTCACTCACGTGACTTTCAGTCCTGTGGGACTCAAATGACAAAGGCCATGGCGGCTATGTTGGTGTACATAACAAAAGAAGTTCATTAATATTCTTTTGTAGTTGTACACCAATATGGCCGCCGTGACGTAACGTGAAAACCATCGATACTTTTTGTATACATGTTGCAAATGGAACCTTTGAGCATTGTAACTGATGTATACTATTTGTATACCATGTAAATTCCAAAAAAGTATACATTCAAAACTATCCATTAGCCTTATCGCATTTGTTGTATACAAAAAGTATACACCCAAAACTACATGCATATGTATCCCTTATGACATTTGTTGTATACAAAAAGTAGGCACCCAAAACTATCCATTAGCCTCATCAATGTTATGGCATTTGTTGTATACAAAACGTATATACAAAATGTGAGTTTCTGCACCTATCAAATGTCTAGAGAAATAATATTGACAAGTTTCTTACTTTTCTGATTCAGGTTTTTTCTGAGTTTTTATAATTATTAGGCTAGCAGTTTCTTTATCAATAGCCTGTAATTTCAGAAATGCAGTTAATATTTTTCTAAGCTCAAACATAAACAGAAGATATTAGCCTGATTCATAGCTTGCAAGCTCTAGCTTACATGATATGTACAGTCAACAATCTTGTATTCGTTCTTATCCTGTTACAATCATCTAGTGTACTTCAATTTCACAATAAAAATCCATTTAATCCAAACCTTTACAAGAAGAATATCTCTTCAATTTACCCTTGGACTTATTTAAGCATTTCCTAGTTCCTATTTTTAATGGGATGTGAAAGATTTGAAGGGGAATGGCTTCAACATCGATAAAATTCCGCCATCTTACATTTGGAACGTGAATTGGCCGAGTGAACCTGGGGAGAGTGAGCCAGCAGTCAGCAGTTTTGGCCTATAGAGCATGCACTGTACATGCAGTGAGTTCGTTTTTTTGGCGGAAAATGCTGGAAGCAAAGTAAAGTGATTCCTAAAACAACCTTAACACACAAAAATATGGATAAATCTTCTTTCTAACGCAAGGTTAGTGAAAGAATGAATATTTGCTGAATCTATAAACACAGTCATGCAGCTTACATAACATAATTAAGCTTTGGCTTAGGCTGCTTAGATCTGTTGACTGTTTGAGAGGTGCAATACATGTACATTTCTATATTACTAAGTCCACACAGTCCTTCCCATTTTATATTTAACAAAGTCAAATAACAGTTTCACCAAGATAGACCAAAACTACATGCATGTAACTGGACATAAATTATAACAATTTGATAGATCTCCACAAGCTTATATTTTAATTACTCTAAGTATGCTCCTATCCTAAAAGCTTATGCTTAATAACTTTTAGCTACTATACATTGAGATTTGTCTCCTGTTTTCATAATACATGATTGTATGATCTTAATTTAAAAGCTTTATATGTGCTGCATTAAAGGGGAGATAATACAACTTAAACCAATGTTTTGTTTTGTTGTAGCTAAACCACATGGATCAGTGGATGACATTATGAAAGCTTTCAAACAGCTTGCATGGGTACTCTGAAGTTATCAAACCTCCACTCAAATGTCCAATTCAGCTAAGTGTCGATCGAACAAACAATTTAATAAAAGCTATATGATTATTTTTGCAAGTACAATGTATAATAGGACTACTTCTGACAGATTGTTTTCTTCATGACAATTTTAGAGTGTATAAATTCAAAGCAAATTTTATGTTGATGTGACCAAAATTTTATATATAATCATGTAAAATAGAAACTACTAATAAATGTATGGTGAAAGTAGCTCCATGTGTAGCATTTTCTATATTGATGTTGTGATATATTGTGGGATTCCACATGGGATGACAAGATTAACAATAGCATGCTAAACTGATAATAACCACCAATTGAATATGGCTGCTTATGCAAACAAGGTCACTACTAAAATATACCGTAAACCTCCGAAATAAGCCTTGGGCTTATACATTTGCTCAACATCCCTTTTTGTCGGGCTTATTTTTGGGTGGGCTTATATTCAGGTGGGCTTCTTTTTTGGTTGAAAATAAATTATTTGTTAAAAAAAATGATGGGGCTATTTTCAGGTGGCATTTTGTGTCTTAAAATTTTGCGCGCCAAAGGGAGTGTGGGTTCAAGGCGGTGGAATTGAACTGCCTTGCAAGTTCTATGTATAATTTGAAAAGGACAGTAAATATTGGAAGGAATTTTTTGTTGTAAATTGGGGGGGGGGGGGGGGGGGCTTATTTTCGGAGGTTTACGGTATACAAAAAGTATACTTCTGTTGTACTAAATGTATATTTTTCTCATTTGCAAACAAAAAGTATGCAATTTCTTGTAGCAATAAGATTTCAGGTATTGTATACTTGTATACTTTTTATGCTTTGTTTACTTGGCAAAATGCAAAATTGTGCCCTGAGAGTATACTTTTACTATACAAAAAGTATACTCCATGAAAATGTTAAGCTAAAAAAAAAACAGGTGAAAACAGGTTTATTTCTTTTTTCATGGCTTATTCATGGCATTTTCACTACTTTTCGAGAAATTCATGGCATTTTAATGAGAAGTTACATTCTTCTGGACAGGAAAGCATGAAAATGCCATTAAAATGTCATTAAAAAATTCATGGCCATTAGTTTTTGTACCTTTCACCACTTTTTAATGGCCATGAAAATTTCATACCATGAAAAACAAGTTAAAATAACCCATTAAAAACCCCTAAAATTCTAGTTAATTCAAACTTAAAAGTAATTGCTTTTTCATGGCCATGAAAAAGCTGTTAACTGCCTTACCATGAAATAACCATTAATTTCTCATAATTAATGGCTTTATCATGGCCATGAAAGGTACAAAAAATACGAGGTATTTCATGGTAAAATTAATAGTTATTTCATGGTTAGTGACCATTAAAATCTAGTTGTTATGCCATGAAATAGTGATTACTGTAAAATGAATTTCCTTTGAAAATTACGTAAAAATGCCATGAAAAATTAATGGCATTTTCACAACATTTAATTTTCATAGTGTTGGGAGACGCGAACACAGTAATTAACCTAAATTTTCGCACCTTCCTCGTGGTCAACGCGTCCTTCACTCAACAATATTCTACAGACATTGCAGGAACTTGATGCGTGAATTACAAAACAAAATTAGTCTTATCAGCTGGAATTTTCGTCGATTCATCCCGGTTACATTTGCTTTGCTTCCCCTCAAAAAACGAAAGACAAAATTCCGTAATACCAGCGAGATGATAAAACAGCATTATTACAACAAATATACCGCAGCAGTTACTATCTTTTGGATACATTAGTATAGAAAATATTGGGTCTGGAGCGGATAAACAGGGCACCACTCCTGGCGGTCACTTTTTTAGTTTCCCTTAGATCGAAATGAGGTTCATGACAGGCCTGCACCGACTCCGCTATGTGGTTTTGCGGTTGCGATGCATTTATATTAGCTTTCAAAGTTTGGCTGTTATGAGTCGTGTCGTTAAGTGATTTACGTCTTGTATGATGTGTTAGGCGGCGTTTTGTAAATAGTTTTCAGGAATGGTTGGTTTTGAACGAAACTCCATTTTTCATCAGTATTTGTTTAAGGTTTTTCAGTCGTGGGTGAAATGTTGTGACAAAAGGCGTTATTATCTCGCGAGTTTTTTCGTTTTGTTTTCATGCCAATTGCGTTCCGGCAAAAGTGAAATTCAGAATACCAGTGCATTTAAGAGGGTGCTGATGGGGTTAACAGTTAACTGACAATTGCCCAAAAATATAGTAGTGGTTTACTGATAAATGAAAAGTTACCGTATTTTCTCTATTAAATGCCCCCGGCGTTTATTTCAAACTTGGCCTTGTGGACCCGGCGTTTCTTTGTATCAGCAGTTTTTTCTCGCCCGCCATTTTTTAATTTATTCGTTTTTCTTGGCAGCCTTGTACCTTTCCCTTAAATCTTAAGTTTATTATACCACAAACAAACGTTTGAGGAGCTTACTTACAACTTCCTTAATTATACCCGGCGTTTATTCGGGGCCCGGCGTTTATTCGGGGCCCGGCGTTTATTCGGGGCCCGGCGTTTAATCGAGAAAATACGGTAACAGTGAAGTGACATTCTATTAATTATACTAAATTAACGATTTTTAAATTAACTTTTTAAATTAACTTTTAAATTTTAAATTTAAATTAATTAATAAATCTAAATTAACGATTGTTGTTGTTAATAAAAGCAACATAGTTTTTTCCTAACAGCAAAGCTATTTTGTGACTTTTACCTGCCTCGCTGCGTGACCAGGTGACATATTAACCGATATTATATGCGAAAGGTACCAGGGTCGTAGAGCGTTGACCTTGATCTCCGTGATGGCGTCGAGTGGTGTGGTCAAAGTTATTCTGAGTTTTTATCGAGATGATGACAAAGGATCGGCATTCGAATGACACATAAGTCGCATACCGTTTGACATGACAAAGCACAATTCAATGGACATATAATCAAACAATAAGCGGAAAGTTTGGACTCGGTGAGTTTGATTTAAAGTTGTTCCGATTAGAGAAGATCGACGGGAAAGCTGTTACAAAGGCTCAGTTGGAAATGGAGCTACCTTTTCTAATGGGAAGTGCGACAAGTGATGGTAGTATGGTATGTATTTTGTTTCGTCATTTTGTCCTAGCACGCGAACGCGGGTTGACCCAGGGATTGACCACACGAGCCCTTTTCAGTGTTAGATTAAATGAGTAAGATTTCTGATTACACTAAAACCTGTATTAAGCAGACTCCAAAGTAAGCAGACACACCGTATTTTATTGGACACAAGCATCAGTGAGTTTCGAATTTTTTCCTTCCCATACTCTCTGTGTACGATCCTGTATCAAACAGACATCTTTAATACTGACGATCCTTATTACGGTTTTGGAAGCTATCTTGACAGGTGAGAAATTATGGTTTTTGTATGAGAATCTAATGTCGAATAATTTTCGTAAAGCGGCTGTTCTAAGTCCAATCCCGAAAACGCATTCACTCTGGTCATTCTCATGGCCTTTAAAGTAACCTTATCTTAACTTTGCAAATTTAAAAGCCTTACTGATATACGTAATTTCCTACTTGTCAAGCTAAATCACTTGATAAGATCAATGAATGAAAATATTGAAATGAACCGATTTCCGACAGCGTGACCCAGTTAAAAAAGAAAAAAAAAACTTTCTTATACAAGCGCATGAGTATAGGCTACCAGTGTAGCCTCTTGTTAACTGACAATTGGCCGAAAAAATAGTAGTTAACTGACAATTGGGTACCCCCATTAGCACCCTCATTTAGCAGTGCTAGATTAATTTGTCGTGTGTTTGGCCTTGTTTACAAAATGGTAAAGTAAGCTCACTGTAGCTGTCGAGAAAAAGCTGCGCCGGGTTTACAGCTCTTTACAGGCAAATTCTCCGCGAGAAACAACTTCAAGCATCACGCTTCAGTGAATGTTCTGACACCTATAGAATGAATTGAGTTCCATTGTAATAATCTAATGGATAGTATCAATTATATATCCGGAAAAAATCTGGTCATTTCACGAACAGAAAAATCTAGAACCGGAAAGGAGGAAAGAGTTACGCGATTAACATCGGAACGGATAGATTGCCGTCCAAAATGGTGGCGCTGTTCAGATGTGTGTTACTTTTCCTTTATACCCTCTTAAAGTTTGATGTTCCCAATGCTTACGTATTTTTCTACGAAAGAGACGATAACTTAATTTGTAATAGGAACGAAATTAAAAAAGCCCGTCAAGGTTGTTGAAAGGTGGTGTCGCAGAAGATTCCTGTCAGTTTTTAGAATTTTCAGTCAGTTCAGTTGCAACCTGTTGGTAAACGAACTTGAAATGTTCACCTGTATACAGACTTCTATTTTATGAGAGGGGTGAATGCAGCGATCTGTTTTTGGTCGTATCGTAAGTGTCTCAGTAAAGGCTGTAATTTTAGCTTGTATTCGCTACGCTTTATAGCTGCGTGGAGCTCGCTAAAACCTCCGTTGGCATTTTTGACAGTCTAGCGACTGTTACGTTTAAGCCTAGCTTTTTCAGCTGCATGTAGAAGGTAAGTCTTCTAAAAACCTAGGCAAACCTAGGCAAAACCTAGGCAAAACCTAGGCAAAACCTAGGCAAACCTAGTCTTCTAAAAACCTAGTGCACCAAGGATATAGATAAGTACAGTTTTAAGGGGTTGCAACGGTTAAATTCCTCTTCATAAATATTTCAATACTATTTATCTTTTGAATTAAGAGTAAACTAAATAGGTATTGAGTCCATCCATTTGAATTAATGATTTCAACTGATTTTTAAAGGCCTTAATTATTATATTGTCTACGAACTTCTCATTGCGTTAAAACCACACGGCTAGGCCTTGCACGCTCAGCTTATTACAAGTGCACGACTCATCGTCGTACATTTTTATCCAATTGAATTCCGGTTATGCAAAAATTGATTAAACTCGAACCCTTCGTAGAACTCGAAGTTTACGCTAACTGTTACAAAAATCGATTACATTGAAATGGCATTTTTTGGCAAGAGAATAGACCAAAATCTTGTAAAATTTTAAACTTTCCCGGAAATTTCTTTCACAGTGTGGCGCGTATAAGCAACTGATCTTGAAAATCCACCGGCATAAAACCATCCGAGCCAAATGAACAAGCATTTGAGAATGCAATGAAATTCATCGGAACTTGAATATAAAATTTGAACTCATTTGAGTCAGAACAGCGAATTGATAATAATTATGTTTCGTTTCTTGATAGATCATGGCAGGTAGGTTCAGTAGTAATGATACCTCGAGTTGGACTTCGAGTTCGAGTTCGAGTTGGAGTTCGAGTTGGACTTCGAGTTGGACTTCGAGTTGGATTTCGAGTTAGTAGGGAAAAAAAATCGAGAAAAATTAAAAAAACAAAAGAAAACAGCATTTAACTAGATTGTCACCACAGTGTTTTAATAATGGGAAAAGATTCACAAAAGATTTCATCTTGGATATCAACACTCACTACAAGCCGACCGAGACCTTTCAGTACAGACACATCGTCTCACGCCTGACCCACCAGGCGTAAAATATGGATTCATTAAAGGCGAAAGCAATAAGATTGCTTAGAACTAACTCTTCATAAAAAAGAAAACATTTGAAGAGAGCGTTTTAAGATTCAAACAACGCCTCAAATCACGGGGTTACCCAGAAAACATCAAGGTGTCTTTGCCTCTAGACAATCGGCACTTACACAAAAGAAAAAAGGTCACGAGAGGATACTGCCTTTTGTCACAACGTACCATCTGGCAGCACAGGTAGCCTAAGCTCAAGTGATAAACGTCGTGGTAAATGGCGTAATAGCGAAATTATAAGGATTTGTATTGGGAAAATTCACTTCGAGTTTGAGCGTAAAATTAGGAACGATATTTGAATAAAACTGGTTCATCTGAACTTCTTTGTGTGTTTACTTGTGTCTCAGTGAGTGGTTTTGCGGTCGATTCGCGATTCCAGCGATTTTTATTTCAACTGTTTCAGTCCTCCCTCTGAAAGAGACAGCACTCCGCTCATCGAGCCGATCGGATCCACCGAAGGAAATCGGCGGTAAAATCGCTCCAACACCTCCAGTCGCCTCGAAATTCTACTTAGACCATAGTCGATAGTTCTGCTTTCCATTCGTTATCTTCATCAGAGTCGCACATTACATTGAGAGAGAATTAAAGGTCGCTAATCTCTGCAAACTTTCCCGTTTTGAGCCATCAGAAACGGCTTTATTCATACTTCGCGTTCATCCGTTCAGTAGCCGTGCGGTTTTGCCGTTCGAACGTCATATATATTAGCAAAGTTAATCCAATGGCAAAATAGATCAAGTCGCTCATCTGTTCACTATCTAAAGTACATGCAATTAACGAGATATCTCCAAACAAGTCTTCTTCTGCAATAAGCTTTACTCGCAGCACTTCACTTTCCAATGGAAACTACTAGTTTATCTTGTACAGGATTTTACTGATCCAGATCCGCGCGGCCAAATTTCTTGCCTACCGGTAGGCAAGATATTTGGCCGCGCGATACAAACGTCTGTGAAATTTGCCGACTTTGCGGAGCTATATCTCCATTATTTTAAAAGATATCGCTTTTAAACTCGGCCATTTTACTAATTTTGAGACGCTTTTCCCAGCAGTGTCGATGGATTGTTGCTATCAGGCCCATATAAAATTTTGGAAAAACCGTGATAAGGTCTATTCTGAAAACGTCTTGCGATACATGTTTGTAACCGCAAACAGGAAATTGTATTACTTACTCAAACTATCATCACCTGATCACCGGAGTGTCCGTGATAAAGAGGTTAAGTTTATATTAATTTGCTCTCTGGGACCGAATTTAGTGTCCGTTGTCCGTATTAGAGAGGGTCCGTATTATAGAGGTCTTTTTTAAAGAAAATATGTGAGAATTTTGTCGGGACACAGGAAACTGTCCGTAATAGAGAGGTATCCGTATTAGAGAGGTGTCCGTAAGGAGACTGTCGATTTTTATCGATTATAGTTTTTCATATTTCGAAATCCAACTCGAAGTCCAACTCGAACTCGAACTCGAACTCGATATCCAACTCGACGTTTCGGGATTCCCATACTGGGACGTTCATACTTGCATTGCGTGAGAGCTCTAGAATAATTCAGGAAATAACGCTTTTCCACTTATGCTGATAAGCGTTCATGTTTAAAATTCTAAGCCGCCACCCGCGTACTAGAACAAACGCAAATTTTGCTCTGCCATATCGCTCATATTAAAACACAAACTTTCCCGTCCCATTTAACTTTCTTAAAACGTCGCCATTCGTAAAAATACACCGTGAAATTCTCAAACTGCGTTTGCCAAAAAACGCATTTGACCTATTTTTGGCTTTACGATAAATGATTGAAGCTGATAGGTAACGTGAGATATCGAAACTTTATAAGAAGAACTTAATGCCTTTGCGGTAACGTAATGTGAGATATGACAAGTTCATCACAAGTTCTGACATCCCAATACCCTAGGGAAATTAACAATAGGTCCGGGGGTGCTCCCCAAACATTTTAGTGGCAGTATGTGACGCCCTTCTTGAAATCCTAACCGGTTTAACCAACCATATCCTCAATGCCCTAATATAGCTTCTATAAAGAAGGAACAAGAAACCCCCCCGGACAAAAGTCCACAAAATTTTGTTAACAACTTTTGTCCCTTTTTAGTACTCGACTTCGAAATCTCGCTTAATGCGCAAGCGCATTAACGAGATAAAAATAAATAGTCTGATTACAGAATATTTTCACCAAGGACTTGTTCAGCATTGAAGCTCTTCATCAGAAAAAAAAATACAATTAGACCGTCCTCGCCTGGGTTTGAACTCCACACCATTGGCTCTGAACATCTGCTCTAACCACTGTGCCATCTTAGCCAAGCTGTTAACCACCAGGGAAATTTAGTTATTTGACAAATGCTCTTGGCTTCACAAGGCTGTTTTAAACAAAGAAAGAAATAAACTCTTTATGTAGTATAAAGAAACATTTCATGTGTATATTAAATGGGTACTGGCGACATAATGCTGGGGATAACCCTGTGATGGACTTTCATCCCATCCAGGGGGGAGCAGCAATATTCCTAGTTGTTTTATGCTACAGAAACCGAGTTAAGCTCCGGCCGTGTGGGCCATCCAAGGCTGGTGTGCGACTTTACCTTTTTTACCTTACAATAAATTTGTTGGCCCCTTTGGAAAAGACTTCAGACAGCCTTGCCGTAAATCATTATTACCACAATTAGACATTTTTTCAACCTGAAAGCCAAAGGTGTTCTTTATGAAGTAAATTTAAATACAGGCTAAATTATTTTTACTGTTTTTACAGGTTAAAAATAATAAAAGCCACTAACCTTTTCATCTCAAGGCTTGTCGTAATTAAGACAATTATTAATAAGCTCACACACTTGAAAACAAATTAAGCTTATCGCCATAGACAAATGAAACCAGATGCATTAACCGGCCACGATTCAGATTTTCCAGTAATGGTAAAAAATCCTCATGTACACTGTACTGGTGTCCATCTGGAAGTAAAAATGTCTCTTCATCCAAGATATCCAAAAAAAATTCAATTACTGCAAGTAATAGCTAGTGTTTCTTCATTCGGATTCTGTTTTCTGTCAGGCGGTTTAACTTTTGGTTCACAATAATTTCTATCTATTTCCAGATTTGAAAACTCAGCTGGCTGATTCATTGTTCATTTTTGGATTCCTCCATTTTTTAGTTTTCCTCCAGCTTAGTCTTCAGTTGTTGTAAACTAAGATGAAACAGTTTTTATAACATAATTATAGTACTGCATGTTGTAAATTTCAAAGTTTTCTCTGGCTCGGTGGGCTGATGTGAAGAGATGCTCACTGATGGCATGTTTGAATGAACCAAACACATCGCCTGATGAGGATAATTCTCCTGACGAAAGAAAATCCGCGAGTGCATGCGTGCAGAGAAAATGGTAGGGCATGAAATCACAGAATGACCATGGTGGAAAGATCAGCTGCATAGAGAACAGTGGGTCAACAGTCGATTGTGTTAAAAGTCTATGACCTTTATTGGCATATTTCAAACCTATCTTTTTGATATCACAGATGTTTTGGTGAGTCCTGACATGTCGAAACGCCTGGGAAATGTAACTTTTATCTCTCAGAGATGTCTCATTAGAATACGTGTATCATGATGACCAAATGACAATTTCATTCAAAGGCAACCATTGCTGAGAGAAATAATGTCAAAAAATCCCCAAAGTTTGACAGGAGTGCAGTAACATCACCAGTGCAGTTACAAAGCAATTAGAATTGAATAACCCTTGCAAATCTCAAACTTGTCACCTGGGTAATCAAGTTTTCTGGGCAGGGTTTGGTGCATGCAGGGAGTGAAGAGGATGAGGGTGAGGGTGGATGGTGTTTGTTGGGAGAAAAGTTGATTGCATGTGAAGTTTGATATAGAGCAGTTTTCAATTGAGTATCGAAAGTAATTACACAATTGCTTTGGTTTTGCATTGCTACGCTTTGTGATTGGCTAAAAAATCTCGCGCCACTTTATTAACCAATCAGAAGTAAAACCAAAACCAATCGTGACTTGCTCGCACGCGTTTTCCCGCGCTTGGCGCCGCCCACATGTAATTGCTTCGAGCTCTGATTGGTTCATTGGATTGTTTACGACTGCTGTGATTGGTCAGAGTAATTACTTTGGTTTTGGTTTTACCACACTCAATTGAAAACTGCTCTAATTAGGTTCAGTTGTGGGAAGGATTCACTATGCTATTATCTTACTATAGTCCAGTCATTTTACGCGAAAAATATGCCTAACCCAGAAAAAATTCCCACAGAAGAAATTTCTACGGTTTTCGACTCAGAATTTATTGCTTGATAACATACTAAAAGTCCCCAAAAATCCCAGCATGGCAACATGCCGAAAAATGGGTCCTATTTAGGGCCGTTGACAAGCAATAATTCCACTGCATGAAAACAAGGCTGGCTACGGATCTTTTGAATTTTGTCTCAAAGTAGCTCTTAATAATGCCTAAAACTTCCCCAATCGAATCATTGTTGCTTTGTTTCATCATTTCATAAGAAAATGTCTATGGGTATTTTATGTATTTTTTATTTTGTTTGCGATGCACGATTTGTAAGATACAAAAAAGCGGGACCGACACGCAAAGCTGTTTTACATTACTGTTTTAAAATTATTTTAAAATCAGTTTTGTACAGGAAGAAAATTGAATAAAACAATAATATCCCTTTGAAAATAGATAATTATAACATAAAAATAATTCTCAAGGAAGAAAGACCAGAAACCATTAAAAAGACGCGACAGTGAACACAGGCGTGTCGCGACTGATGTTACGAAATGCATCACACGGATCTCTCTACGCACTAGTCCCTACTAGCTCACTACTCGGAAAGTTCTATTTCTTGAAACTTAAAATATCGTCTATCCAGTCCTTTATTAACAGGTAAGTGAATTATAATTTATTGAATGACTTTGCGAGATTTGCATCTAATCGCTCCTTGCGGGAATTGAGCTTCCTTAATTAATATTCATAATCGCTCTGATTTACAAAATAGGACAAGCATTGATTCAATTACTTCAATTCAATTCAATCAACCCTTTATTTCAAGTTGACTTTTCCCCATCTCTCTCTTCTTCCATTGTTGTTAGTGAAAAAAATGCGAGGAATTTGCACCTGAATAGTGAATATTCATAAGATTTGGAAGCGCAAATAATAATAGGGCGATCTTTGCTGACGTTGTTGTTTTCATTTTGTCTCATTAGCATACAAATTTACGTAGAGAAGACATTGTGCTAAATACAAATTGACTTCAACAGTTGAAAGAGCTTGTTAAATGTTGTCCATGTTGAGATTGAAAGAGGCATGCCCAGACATTTACCAACAGCTAGCATCCGGCTACCACGTAATAAGGAGAAGCGACCGTTCATCGGCAGGACTGTCAACCGATCTTGTAATTGAGTAGGTCCTCATGAGAAGCCTAAAGATGACAGGAGGCTTGACGCGTGGAAGTGGCATGACTGAAATACAACGACTCACCTGGTTGCTATCAATGCCAGCATGTGCTGAAGTGAACTCCGACATGCAAGAGTTGACAGGTGTCAAATACAACTCAAGTGAACAGATCAAGGATATGACCAACTCAAGAAAGGCGCGTGATGGCAGAAACCCGTTCGACCAGGAGCAAGTATTGATAAAGAACATTATGACGGGGGTGAATGCGGAAGACACTGTGGCTCATGTCAAAGGGGAGAAGATTTTGTCTTCTATGATAGGGAAGACAGTGACCACATATTCTTTCAAACGAAATGAACAATCTGTGACACTGGCAACAAAGTCGTCGATACGGATTGAAGACGAGAGAGTACATGTAGATCCTCAACTCTTATTTCAGCGACTTGTGATCACTTGCATGATCAACGCCAATGACCTTGAAGATGTTTGAGACTCCAGCGACCCTACGCCAGGCCCAAAAGGCGACGCTTGCAGATGCTCTAAGGGCAAAGCTATCAGCAAATGCTGAAGAAGGACCAACAGAATCCGTCCAGTATGTCCTTGATGGCAGTGCCCCTTCTCCATCGGGTTCTGTGGCCACAAGTCACATACCAAGAGGTGTGCCGCCTGTATTGCCAGTATGTGATGAGGAAGTATGGCAAAGCGATGATCGTGTTTGATGGTTACACTTAGGCCCTCTACAAAGAGTATGACTCATGAAAGATGCGCAGCTGGGAGTGCTACTGTGCTACTGTGACATTCCAGAATGAGATGAAAGTAATGACGAGAAAAGACGCTTTTCTTTCAAACGTAGAGAACAAGAAGCACTTCATAACCATGTTGAGACACTTCTTATCAGAAGCTGGTTGTCAAACTGCACAAGCAGAGGGGGATGCAGATCTTCTCATCGTTGAGACAGCCATTGACTCTGCCGATGAACGTCCCACTATACTCGTTGGGGATGATACTGATCTCCTCATGCTACTGTGCTACTATACGCGAGCAGATGGATGCGATTTGTTCTTCCAACCAGAACCAAAGGCTAATTCCAAAGAGATGAAAGTGTGGAACATGCAGAAAGTTAGAGCGGAGCTCGGCGAGGCAGTGTGTCACAACGTGCTTTTTCTACATGCAGTTATGGGCTGCGACACCACATCTCGCCCTTATGGGCTTGGTGAGATGGCATCCCTTAAGAAGTACAGCGAAAGCGCATACTTCAGAGATCAGGCGAAATTGTTTGACGCTGCCCGTTCGTCCCCAGTTGACATCACTAAAGCAGGAGAAAATGTGCTTATGGCGCTGTATGGAGGAAAACCTGGAGAAGGCCTCGACCACATGCGGTACCAACAGAATTACGAAAAAGTAGCGACCAGAGGCCGTCAGATACAGCCACAGAATCTACCCCCATGTCTGCCGCTGCCAAATACCATTATGATAGCTTCAGAGTGTTTTTTGCAAATCAAACGATGGCAGGGTCTAGATGAGGGGATGCTACTGGAAGAATGGGCTGGAGAATGAATGGCAGACAAGTACTCCCCGTCGCAACTGATCAACCGGCTGCTCCTCAAACTCTTCTAAAGATGATCCCCTGCAACTGTGCATCTGACTGCGCCACGGCAAGGTGTAGCTGCCAGAAATACGGGCTTGACTGTCCTTGACGGGCTTGACTGTTCTTGACAGGCTTGACTGTTCTTGCCGTGGAACGGCGTGTACAAATAGCACTGCAGTTGTTGAGGAAAGTGATGATGAAGAGGATTGAGAATGGCCAAACTATAATTTATAACTGTCAGGTTTTTTCTCACCAAAATAACAAAGTAAAAGTCCTTCGATTTCTCATAAGCCTAAAGCCACAGTACTTTGTATCGGCAAGTTAATTCCGCGTGCGTTTTGAAATTGTGCCAAAGTGCAAACTTCATAGATGCTCAAGCTGAGAGAGAAATGTTGTACATTTTCCATATTTTTATCCAAAACAATCGGTAATTGAAATAAAGGAATGTGTATCTATAGAATGCTTCTGATTTTATTGATATTTAGTCAGAAATTAATGGCATTTAAAGTGCAATGAAACAAGCACTTCCGGTTTCAGCCTCTTTCCCATGTCGCAGGAGAGAGCTTTCTAACGTTTTATCAAATTTCGCAATGTTGCCATGTTCAGATTTTTGGGGACTTTTAGTATGTTGATTAGCACATTAATTCTGACATATTTCCGAAGAGAAAGCTTTTGTGGGAATTTGTTCCGGGTTGAACCCTAAAATGACTACTAGCACAATATATTTCACTCGTAGGCCTGTCAGCTGAGCAAGGGAGACTGTGTTCAGCTGATGATGAGGTTGGAGAGGGGCACCTGTTTGTGTTTGGATTTCTTCCTCTATGTTTGATACAGAATGCTTATTATAAATAATTAAGACCTCCTATTACATGTACATGTATCTTACTGTAATATACATGTACAATGTACATACATCTAATTTTATTAAATATGTTACAGGTCGAATTTGATTTCAGGTTAATTTTGATTTTCCGTTGTTTGATGTTCATTAGATATCATATATTAGCATAGAAAAGAACAATGGAAAATCAAAATTAACCTGAAATCTGTACTGTATTGTTAGTACTGCACTGTACTGTACTGCACTGCACTGCACTGCACTGCGCCGCACTGCACTGCACCGCACCGCACTGCACCGCACCGCACCGCACTGCACCGCACCGCACCGCACCGTACTGTATCAGATTAACAGATTCATTAAATTGTAATTTCTTTGTACTTTAATGCTTATGAATTATTAATGAATATTATAAATTTATTTTCAGGTTGAATGGTTTATGCAGCAGAAAGAGAAAAAGCATCAACTTTTGTCTCTGAGTTTTAATGACATTCATTATAAGGAACAGTGGTACATTGTAAGTAACCCGTTCAGTAAAGCATTAATTTTCCTCTGTTTATTTCAGCACTGATGACAAAAATTATAGTAACAAATTTAAAAATTAACATTCTCTGGTTGCCAGTCTGCAATCTTTGACAAACAAGAGGCTGTGGGAGCGTATACTTGGGCGTCGTTGTATTAGGCATATTGGGTTGGGGTTAAAAAATTGAAAATGCATGTGCATGCACGTCAGTTCAGGGTTTGATGATAGGGAGTATTAAGTATTGGGATATTCTTGTATGTCGTTGACTGTTGGTGTACATTTGTAAAGTGGAACACATGAAGTGCGGTTGCACTTGTAGAGTTTGTAAAAGCTTATAATAATTTGGGGAGCAAAACTGCAAGGAAAACAGAGAATTCATGGAAGTGCATAGTCTGTATTCAGGTTTCAAATTACCCTTTTGACACTTTTTCCTGACAACTACAACAAACCAGCTTAAAAAGGCTAAATTTGTTTTTTGCTACATACCTTTCCCTGCTGTCTGACTTCGATTGTTATATATTACCGGTAGTTTCATTCAAGATTTATCTCACAATTGTATGAAGTTCAGAAAGAATATTACACATGAATTTTGCATGACTTATGCACTGCCACTTGGGGCCACTTGTTTACATAATTTTGTTTGCTTTCTGTCAGAAAACTCACTCAATTCAAAATTTTTCCATAGCCATTGGCAGCTAGCCATTCAAAATTTTTGTTCTGTTCAACCATTCAATTACTTAAAAAACGGTGGGTTTTCAGAAGTAGCCAGCTGCCAGCAAAAATCACGACCTACTTTGTCATATCAGCTGGCTTCTTTGCTTTCCAGTTAACATTGTTAGAAGAGATGACATTAAAAATATATGTTTGATTATTTTCCAAGGTGAGGTTTATAGACATCTAATAATTGTTAGATGTTTATGTTTGTGGGTCAAAATTTGCCTTGGTTCAAAATTTTCTTTCCTTTGTTTAAAACTCATTATCATACATTATCATGCATTTTCATACCCAAAAACAAAGGAAAAGTAAATTTTGAAGTAAGGAAAATTTTGACCCACAACATATACATCTAACATTTCTGACAACCCTGTTAAGGTGGCTCCCCTGTTAAGAGGTTTGCTAGCCTTGAACAACAAGCCCAATAACTCAATCATTGGTTGCCATGGTAATGAGACAAGACTGCCAAATCAGACAGACAGAAGACCTAAGCTAGTCATATACATGTACAGTATGTGTACATGTATATTATGCCTAGTATATCGCAAAAAAAAAAAAACTCTTGAAAGACAGCAATAAAATTGTGTACTAAATTTAATTGGAAGACTGGCTAATAACTATATGGAGTCATTAATGGGTATTTTATTCTGAAGGAAACAGTTTTAAACTATTTATGATCTGTCATCTATTTTCAACGATGACAAATCATTTTTGCTCAACAAACAAAGTTAGTCAAAGTTGATTTCTCTTTTACAAACCACAGTCATCTAACCGACACCTGTAAGCAGACACCTCCCATAAACTGACCCTCCCGTAAGTGGATACCTCCCATAAGGAGACACCAAACCATGGTCCTGGTGATTTATCCTCTCCAACACTACATTTTTTACCCCCCGTAAGTGGACACCTCCCGTAAGCAAACATAGGGTAGCGGTCAGGGTCCACACAGGGTCTAAAATAACCTTGCATAAGTGGGATATAAAAAGCACATCCAACAACCCTGTAGTGGATACATGTAATTCTTAAAAGCTTCAAAAGAACATGTACTTGCATCTGGTGCAGTATTACATCCTCTAGCTATTTTTTTTTTCATAAGTGGACACTTGCATGTAATCTGAAAATATCACATGCTGTACGTGTATTGTATATGAAACAGACCTTTATTGCCCACATGCCTGCATACATTGTAAGTTGGAGCAAATAAAATCAGATAAAATAATAATTATACAAATTGCAATGAAGACTGGGGCATTGGAGCTGTGAAAAATGCAATTCAGTGAAACCTGTATTAAGCGGACACCCTCGGGACCCTCGCTAGTGTCCGCTGATAGAGGGGTCTGTTAAATACAAGTTTGTTTTACGGTAAATATGGGAAGAAAATTTAGGGGCCCAGCTGGTGTCTGCTTAATAGAAGGTGTCCCTTTTATACAGGTTTCATGGTATTATAATTACCCCCTTTAACTTGATTAATTATTTTTAGGAGAGACCTAACCAACCAACTTTTAATATCACTTCTGTGTGGCCGGCATACACAGGGAAAGGAATTCTGGTGGCTGTAGTTGACGATGGAGTTGATGGAAATCATCCTGAACTGTCTTCAAACTATGTAATGACGTCAATCTTTTGTTTCTTTTTCTCTTTGTGTCAGCTTAACCCTTTAAGCCACAATAGTGCCACGGGGCACATACATAATCACATATTTAACTTGTTCAACATCTGGTCAATGTCAATGAATTTTGGCCACCAAAATGGTCTTGGAAAGATCTACCCATTGAACACATAAAATCATACCCCCCTACTCTCTGTGTTGTGATTGACCACCAACCCAAGCATTTCAATTTTTTTTTTCTTGATGCAAATGTTCTCTAAGATGAAACTTGTGTTATTCTACTCACTGAGAGCTGCAAAATGAGGTATTAAGTTTGGGGGTATACCTAGAATGTATGAAGACTACGACTTTGCTAAATGTTTTTGTTTTTATGTTTTAAACCCATTTCTATCAAAGAAAGTAACTTCCTCCATTTAAAATGGCATATTAAGTTTTGAATCATACTAATCAAAACCTTTCAAATGGTATCATACATGCAGTGTTCCAGTTAACTTTCAAAGGCAGGGAGTCGATGAATAATTTTAAGGGGTCAACAGGTCGTGGGTCTCTAAAACTTCAAAAGTAATATAGCCATTTGATTTGTCGGGTCAGGAAGCCAGCCTTGTCGGGTTTTTGACCCGAGACCCGTCTCTTATCTGGAACACTGATACATGGTCATAGAGTTTTTAGTAACCAGTTTGGAAAAAAGGCGGATTTGCTTCAGGGCTTAAAGGGTTTGATTTAAACCTTTAAAATGATTTCCCCTGTGAAGTATGAACGTGATTATTGACATGAAAAAAATAATATGAATGTTAAGAAAATGTTAAATATTGAATTTAAAATGTTATGTTGAACAAAAGGAATTGAATATGCTTCATTCAATTTTTATTCAATATAGTCAACACTTTCATTTATTCATTCGGACTACTTTTTAATAATAACTCTTCATTGAGGGAGGGCACTAATTGGGGATATGCAGTATTCAGTTGACTGTTATGAACTATCACAGGGGTGGATCCAGAATTTTTTATGGGGGTTGGCTACGGGTATATGCCTAAGTGTATAAAATTTTTCATTGTTGCAATTAAAAAGAAAACAACTGTTAAAACCGACGGTCCAAAGGGGGGTGGCTAGCCACCCAATCTACTTCCCTCCTGTGTCTGCCCCTGTATCACTAATGTTTGAAGTTCTTAATTAAAAGTCCTTTCCACAATGGTTTCTTTGGTGATAAAATTACGAAATGAATGTATACATGTATTAACAATATTGATATTATTTGGACCCAATAATTATTATTAGTTATATTAATTATATTGAGCACTATTTCTGTTAAACAAATTATAATCTCAAAAAATATTTTATTTTTCAAGAATTCTGCAGCAAGTTTTGATTTTGTGGAAGGTGATGGAGGTGGGAGAACAGTGTTTGGGTATGTATTCAATGATATGGCACTGGCTGTAACACTGTCCAGTAACTCCCCCCTTGCTGGAGTGTGTCTTGAAATTAAGCCTGTCAGTTAACATCCGTCAATTGCGCTTTTGTCAAATTAGTCCTCCAGGTTTTTGTGGCTCACTTGCTGAGAGGGAAAGTGAAAACTCTTGGTTCAAATCTTTCATGCACCTGCTGTTTGCGTATCCATGCCTGTTACTCTCTAGGGAAAGCTTTGCTTCGCAAATCATTATCTATTTATTTTTTTTTTTTAAGAAAATAGATGAATGGCTAAAATGACTATTAAAAAGCGACTTTGTGAAACTTAATTTCACTTAATTTCACTTTAATTTATCACTAGACATGGCAACAACTGTGCTGGTGTTATAGCTGGTGCAGCTAATAACAATATGTGTGGTGTGGGATTAGCATACAATGCCAAAATAGCAGGTACGTTGGCTAGTTAAAAGCACCATGCAAAAATAAAAACAATAACTAACCAATTGTCTTCAAGTTGTTGATATTTTTAATTTCAACGGGTTTGTGAATATAGAGTGGTTTTTAATTGAGTATCGAAATTAATTTACAGAATGCTTTTGTTGACAGTGTGTATGTTCAGGGACAAGAACATGACTCAACTTTAATCTGTTCTAGACTAACCATCAGGCCAGCTTGCCTGTGTCTCTCGCAAACAAGGCAAATAAATGAAAGAAAAATGACAGCCATCTTTGGTTATGTGACAATCATATTGAAGAATCTGACCCACCCAGTTTGCATTGCGCGCCTACGTGGGTTCATCCGCCATTTTCAGGGCCCCCGAAAGTCCATACTGTATTGTAGTTGAGAAATTCACTCGTGCAAGAGGTGATATGCTTGCCCAAATATGAAATATAATAATATAATAGAAGCGCGCAATGTAAACTGGGTGGGTCAGACTCTTCAAGTGATTACCACTCATCACCTGAGGCCCTGTCCACACTAATGCATTTTTGTTTGAAAACGCATGCTCTTTTATCCGTTTTAACCGATCATCCACACTAAAACGATTAAAAACGGAGATGTTCAGAAAACGTATGTAATAACAATAAATGGAGTAAATAAATTTAAAAAAAATATTTATCTATGAAAACGGAGGTTTTCAAAAACGTTTTTCAGTGTGGAGACTTGAAAACGCAGGTCTATTGTTTTAGTGTGGACGGAAAAAACGGAAGTTTCCAAAAACGCTTATGTAAATACGAACTAGAAACGCGCAACGCGTAGTATCGCTGACGCTATTGGAGCATACGTATTGAACAGAAAAAATGTCCGAGCAGAGCCTGGTGATGCAAATGCATCTTTAACCCATGAATACGCGCATGCGTAATGAACGGGTTATCGGTAATGGCGGCCAATTCACTCACTCACTCGCTTGCTCGCTCGCTCGATCCATCACTCAGATGTAAACTTTTTCCTCATATTTACGATGAAATAACCAAATTTGACCTCATTAATCAGTCAAATCCTTGGTAGCGCAGTGGATAAGTGAAAGGACGTGGGTTCGAATCCCGCCGGGGATGTATTTTTTTCTTTTTTCTTTTTTTTTTCTTCGAACTGAAAGTTACTTTTTTTCTTGTTTGTTTGCATTCGTCAAAAGTCATTACATTTAATTTCCAAAAAAAACCCCGCAATATTGCCTTACCGTTAGCATTTCGTATTTACGGGTTGGCTCGAAGAGGCCTTTGATTCAGCTTCTAGTGTGGACGGTCAAAAGTGATCTGAAAACGTAGTGTGGATGCAGATCATTTTATCCGTTTTCGGGGAACCAAAAACAGAGGTTTTCAAAAACGCATTAGTGTCTACGGAGCCTGAGAAGGCACGGAAATATCAAGAGCCTGTAAAAACTACATTTAGGGATTCTGAATGGGCAACTGTTAGTAGACATGTAAGTTGGAAGTTAGCCAACTAAAATATTGCATCACCATTTTTCTTGCTACAGGTATTCGTATTTTTGATGATAATGGCCTTTCTACTGATGCCATAGAATCACTTGCCTTGTCTCACAAACTGGATATGATTGACATATACTCAAACAGTTGGGGGCCTGGAGACACGAGCGCTGAGGTTGAGGGTCCTGGAGAACTGACCAGAAAAGCTATCAAACGTGGGATAGAGAAGGTATTTACAGTGCGTTGTTTTGAAAGTAAAGGGATTATGATTATATGAAAGGTTGCCAAGCTGTGTCATTAAAAAAGAAAATTTCATTTTAAAGTGGTAGGCTTTCGCTGAATAAGTCAATCAGAAGACTACAAAGTCGTTGCAGTTATACTTCATTGTATAGTAGGTCTGTACCGTTAATAAAGTAAAGGAGTTTTTTTTTCTGTCAAGTCTCTTTTTAGGATATTTCATGGCATACCACAAAAAAGTATTTTATTTTATTTGTCATTTATGTTTTATTCCAGGGTCGTGGAGGCTTGGGTGCTATTTACACCTTTGCAGCTGGGAATGGTGGCATAATTCAAGACAGTTGTGCTTATAACGGTTATGTTAATAGTATTTACACTATCGCTATCAGTGGTGTGAACCTAGACGGTTCCAACCCGTCCTATGCAGAAGAGTGCCCTGGGATCATGGCCTCCACTTACAGCAGGGACAAAAATCAAGGAGTTGGAGAAGTTGTAAGTAAAATAGTTCACTTGGAAATGGTGTGATTTCTTCTCTTCTCCTCCATGGCACTTAATTATCAATAATTGTGAGTGCAACGAATTATGTTATACCTAACTTTCCTTTTATATTTTTGTACTTATTTTCCATTCCATTTTGCAGATAACTGCTGATGAGCAGTCAGGATGTAATAAAAAGTTCGGAGCAACATCAGCGGCTACAGCAATGGCTTCTGGTCTCATTGCAGTGACACTTGAAGCAAAGTAGGGTTCCTGTTTTAATGCTTTAAATTGAAGGGCTCGGGCCCGGCATAACCAACCTATGTTGCTTTTTAGGTCGTTTTTTATTTTTCTCGCTCAGGCATGTGAACTAAAAATTAGTTGCAAAACATTGTTCAGAGTATTTTTCTTTTTTCCCCATCATTTCCAAAAAATAACATATGCAAAAATCCCGCTCGAAATAATGAATTCCAAGGTTGACCCGAATTTATCGATTTTATGCTGATTCTTCACAGTGCTCAGATCGTAATTTTATGAAATTTACACCGGTTTTCCGTGGTGTGGACTCTTATTTACCACGATTTACGTCATCACATGGTCAAAATGTTGTGGACTCACGAGGCGCAGCCGAGTGAGTCAGCAACAAATTTTGACCATGTGATGACGTAAATCGTGGTAAATAAGAGTCCACACCACGGAAAACCGGTGTAAATTTGATTTTTACAACAATATTTAGAAAAAATACAAGGAAAAATCGAAGTCTTGTTACAAAACGTGACAGCAAAGAAAGAGCAAGCGTTGTCTATAACTTTCTCGCAATCTGATTGGTTGTTTTCAAGCGCGCGTGATGTTAGCGTCAGCACCGTCGTCTGGACTCTCATTTACTACTCACGTCGACCAATCAGATTGCGAGTTTAGCGGAAATTGTGGTAAAAATTGGATTTTACGGTATGTTTTATCTTATAGCCCATTCCTCACATGGCGTGATGTACAACACGTGATAGTTAGAAGTGCAAGACCAGCACCAGGAGGGGACCCACTGAAGAGAGGAGCTTGGGTGAGAAACAAAGCTGGTTTAACCGTCAGTAAGTTTTTTGGCTTTGGTCTTATGGATGCTGGCAAGATGGTGCATTTGGCAAAACACTGGAAAAGAGTGCCTGAGCAACATAGCTGCGAGATTAAAGGCCAGGAGGAAAACAGGTTTGAGTTTTGAAATTTATTTTTGTAGGTGCTTGGCCTTAGGTTGAGCCGCGCTAGAGATTGAAGCAAAACATCATATAAGCTCGGCGCAATAAAAAAAACGCACTCTTGTTTAGAGGCTCTTCTTGCGATGAAAATTAATGCACTATATGAGACGAGGTGTGTAATACGAGAGAGATGAGAGCGCGAGTAAAGCCTCTGCTTAGGGAATTCATTCTTGTTTGTGAACCTTCACAAGTTTACAATTCCAAGACGAGGCTTGGGGGTGAAATTAGCTAGCCTGACGTAAACGACATGCTAAAGGGCTATTCGAACTCTATACTTTTATATGGGAAACGTGAGAGAGAATAATGATAAAGAACGATTTCCATTTGGCAGTCCTGTGAACTTTTACTCTTGTGTTCCTGGGGAAAAATTAGGCAGTACTTTAAATTCAAAATGTACTATTTAATTCGAAAGAAGCTAATTACCATAATGTGATGACAACTTCCAAGTGCATTCATTTATGCAGTGAGGGATGGTTTAATTACACTCCAAAAAAGGGTTATAATTGAACGAATGCCCTTGGCGCAACACATAGCCAAAGGGATTCAGTCAGTTTCTGAACCATTTCCAAGCAAGCTGACAAATAGAATAAAATAAATTGATTGACGGAACTTGAACCAGCTACCTGTCCTTTTCATATATATGTGGAACATATCATATGGGAGAAAGTTAAAGTTAATGCTTTAATTTACCTGCTAAGGATCAAAGGATAGCGTCTTTTCACACACCTCAATCCTTCACGACAGTAGACAGTTTCTCTATATTCAGACCAGTGTCAAAACATATTGTGTTTGCTCCTGGAAGAGGAACGTTTTCAATATTTAAAACCAGTCTATTAGTTTTTACTATTTCAATAACAAATTATACAGCTCCCTGACAAGCAGACAGGTAGTGGCAAATAAGAAAATAAACTCGGAAGGCTTTTTGTATAAATACATCGTAAATAAACCACTAGCCTGGTTCATTCTAGCCTGTCCCATACCCTCAGATTGTGGGAACATTACTTAAAATATGAATGCAAAGGGGCAGGCGCGCCCTCTTGTCTCTGATTAACTATCATGTGCGCTTTCAATTCTACTTTTAACGTTTTCCCACTATCTTGACTATCTTTTTCATACAACTAAGGTGGACAAAAAAGTGAAATTTGTTTCATGATTAACTTGCATTTTTTGTTTCATTCACTGCATTTTAATTCACATGTGAACATGTACAATACAAGTTCAAATTACGTACAATTCCTAAATAAGCATTTTTCTACAGTAAATTCAATACAAATGTTCAGAGAGAAATTGCTTATTTTAAAAAGACTAAAAATTTCTTACCGCTATCTGTCGTGAATAAAAGTACTTCTTTTAATTCCAGAGAAATTCCATCACTTTTTTCCGTAACAATTGGGAATTGCGATATAAAATTCCTGGAACACGTTCAGGTGAAAGTAAATCTTGTTTTTGCACGCCGTGGGGACTTGTATTTGGAACTGACGGCGCCGACTGGTACCATATCTCCTCTGACTCGTCAACGTAACATTGACAACTGGTTTGGAGGCAAAAACCTGACAAACTGGGTTTTCACTACTCTGTTCAATTGGGGAGAAAGTCCTGAAGGACCATGGTTGCTCAAAATTAAGAATTTGGACACAAGTTTCCCAACAAAGGGTAAGTACATATAATGGCATTTTGTTTTCATCTACAGTCCTATTAAATTTTTCGTTCTTGTTCCCTGAGCCTTCGGTATCTTTCGAACATTTTCTACGACGGGCAAATTTTTCCCGCGTAACAAAGTAAACCAATCAGATGCATTTTATAGTTTCAACCGAAACCCAATTAGAGCGAAGACTGGCAAGACATCCCCAGAACAATTCTCGTCCTTAGGCATGCGTAAAATAGAAGAGCTCCAGGGTCAGCGATGTCTACCAATCAAAAGTAATTGTTAAGGGGACACTGTCACAAGGGCGCATGCGCTGGTTTCTACCAGGTACCCAATACTGAGTGAAAAACAGCAAGATTTTCCCAATACATCCTTTCTTTAGCTGAAATTCACCAGCTGGCTTTGATAATATACAACTTCTTAGATTTCAAATGACATATAAAACTTTAAATCCGTCGAGATATTCTTATGAAAAAAATATTTGCATGAGAGGTACTAGACTTTCACTTGAAGCTGTTACATTACTTGGTTGTGCGAAAATCCGGGATTATTATTAATAAAAGTGTTTTGTGTTTTGCACTCAAAATCACTTTGCTATAAGAAATCTGTGATCTCTTTAGTTTTCAAGTGACACTTGTTCGAAGAAAGATCCATTTGGAGGGCCAGGAAAAAGAAAATTGACAATGGAATGTCCAAAAACCCGACACGAGAATATTGATCAGTGCCGCGCATGGCAACTCGTAACAGTGTCCCTTTAAACGCTTCTCAAGAAATGGTCAGAAATTTGGATATTTTAGCAACTTGGACCATAATAATAATAATAATAACTAGAAGTTTCAATGTGAAAGTGAGTGCTGGCGAGGGGAAAGCTGTTAATTTGATAGAGTAAAAGTTCGTGGAAGTACGTAGAGAATAAAGTTAGTTGAATAAAATTGTGAGCAATTTGAAGGGAGTGAAAGAATTGTGAACAGTGTGAAGCAGTGTGAAGGGTGTGAAAGATTTATTTGGAGATAAGTCATATGTTTAGAAACTCCATAATTTTCATCGTTTTCTCGCAAAACGACAATTTTATTTGCCATGTGATCGCGACGTTTAGTAATTCGCTATTTTAGCCAGCGCTAATACAGTTGTTATTCGCAATATAGCGCGGCACCCCAAAAGTAACCAAAGCCACATGCAACGACCAACGCGAACGCGAACTTGTCAATTGCGTACACAATAATGATTGTGACGTCACATAAAAGCCAGTGCGCATGTCTTGAAAGAAAGCGACTTTCATATATAAATCTCCCGCCTTCCTCGCTTGAAAAGCTCGCTGGACCGGAAACTAATGCGCGTAGCGGCATGAGTTATAAAGTGGGCTTCGTTATTTTTTTTGTCACAATTTTGCATGCAAATTTATTCACGCATATTTTAAATTGTGCATTTCCGGTTCACAGCTTTTGATCGTTACACTTCCGGTTTAGCCACTTCCGACTACTCTCACTTCCGGCAAAACATCGTTACTGAAGTGTCACGACAGCGTCTCCAACAACCCTACTCACATTAGTAATGTTCACGTCAGGTATATATTATTTTCACAAGAATGACTGGCTTCATTGTGGTACAGCCTTCATTTATAAAACATTCAATAGTAACATGGTTTGCAGGTACGATGACTGAATGAAAGGAGTAACTCTTCTCCATGTCGGACGTCTTTTTATCTTGTTTAAAATATTAAATTGCTTCTTTTCTTATGGTACATTGAAATATAAGACAAATGTTTGATACGCATGCGCATGACAAACATTTTCCGTCATTTGGTCTTATTGGTGTATAAGTCAGTCCTGTATTTCTCCCATCAAGGTGAACGTTGCTTTTATACACAGCATACAACTTGAGGCCGAATTTGTAGCGATTCTGAAAAAACTAAGAGCTATTTTTAATCAGAGTTCTTCCGAGGCAAAAATGACAAACATTGATCTCTCGCGCTGGTAAGCATATTGTCAATTTATTCCCCTTTTTACTGCCGACTCTTTACAATGCCTGTGTCGGAGCAGTCCTCGCTGCTTGTGGTGAGTAATTTCAAGACTTTTTTTAAAGAAAGAACAATAGAAAAACACGGCAAAACAGCGTCGTTACTTCAGCCCCTCAGATTTAATAAAAAAATTAGACTTCGGGACTGAACTTCTGTGGATTATGGACTGTGGAATGCGTGTCATATTAATGTCGATTTTTACTGACCCTATTGCTTTTTGTGGTTACTAGGTTACTAGTAACTACTATGTTGTCACCTGGGTAAGTAAGTCCGACTTTCCGAAGCGCGAAGTTGTGCCGAATTCAATCGATTGCTGTACGATGAGACAGTTCTGATAGCTTCGGATTGGACGACTCGATTGTCAAGGCAGTTCTGTTTGTACGTGCGCGCTTTGGATCCGTGGGAAAGGTAAATGGAGCTTTCTCGTTCTTTTTACTGCTTTACCAAGCACAGGTTTCACCAAATGTGGCCAAGTATTGTTTTCAAAGATTATTTTAGGTGTTTTCGTGGTTTGGAAAAAGGTTTTAGTGAAAAATCGAGCTGTGAATCGAAGTGTTTGTTTGCAGACCATGAGCTATCCGAGATTCAAACGCCGCCAGCATTTCATTTCTGTACCTTTGACCATTCAGAACTGCTTTTTTGATTAGCGAAAGCATTATGCGAATCATTTTTCCGGATAAGATTGGCATTCTATTACACTGGAAAAGTCGGCAATTTTAGGCCCCCGTCCACACGTATCCGGATATTTTTGAATCCGCAACTTTTTTGTTGCGGATTGGCCTTCCGTCCACATGTATCCGGCGAATTCGGCTAACGAATCCGCAACTTTTTGAATCCGCTCTCCAGAGTGGAAATTTTTGAATACGCTACGAGTACGGCATCGTGTGGACGGTCGAATCCGGATATTTTTTAATACGCTGACGTAACAGTATCGGATCCAGTCTTTAACCGCTCGACTATTCAACAAGGCCGACCCAAATGTCGTTGCATCACTTCTACTTGGACTTATTGAATAGAGATTTTTAGCAACGACGACGGCAACGCTAAGGAAAACGTCACTTGAAAAAAGGGTTCGCGCTATTTTAAACTGCTTTGCAGTTACTTCAATTTGTTTAGTTTGGCTAATGTGACTGGATTGTCCAGGAGCTGAATTTGAAGGGACGGCTTACTAATTCAAATGGAGAAAGGAATATTAAGGTGATTCCTCAGAAATAAAAGTTGTCGAACGATTTTTTTTAAATTTTCCCTAACAGCTCCCTACCATAAGTTGTTTCGAAAAATTCAATAAAAAAGATAGGTCACCGTGCTCGGTAAAGAGATATGATGGACCAATGTTGCCCCATTTATGCCTATAGCAATACCGATCACGCACGTCATTATTTGATCGGTTCATGTTTCTTTTCCCGGTAACCCGTGAAAGCAAAGTTTACAATTCTTCAAAAAAACTTGATAGGTTAAAGCCTCCACCATATGGGAACACTTTAAAATAAAATTTATGAAAAAGTCACACAACTTCAAATGACACGTACTCAAAACGTTCCTCGCGTCCATGTTTTCAAGGTCAACAATTTGCTCCCACGAGTAACTGATTTGAGAACGTTTTTAGCGATATCTTTTTTTCTTATCGAGGAATTTTTTTTTAACTTTGTTAACTTAAAAAGCATTAATTTAACATCAAAATGATGCAATAAAAAATATAGGTCACCATGCTCGTTAGAGAGAAAAAGACAGTCGTATTTTCTAACGAGCTTGCGGGCCTTTGATAAAAAAACATTCCATCCTCCGAAATGTGCGCGCGCTCATTTTGCTCAACCGCGCACGCTCATTGCTTATAAATTATGGTAATTCTCCTTTTGAAAAATACTCGTAAGAAAATTAAATTTCCAGCTGCGTGTTTTAAAAACCGTTCACTAAAAAGAGTGTTGTTATCAACTGGCTGCCATGAAAGGACTATTACGTGTTATGCGCAGTACAGGATGCGCAGTGCAATACTGAGGAATCACCTTAACCGCCGTGTGTTCACGTTCTCCACAAAACCTCTAATAGAGCGTATGCACATGACGTCACGGCGGCCATATTGGTGTACCAAAACAATAGAACGGCGGCCATGTTGGTGTACCAAAACAATCCTGTGGGATTTGAACGCTTTTCTTATGTTAACACTTTCTTTTGTTCCAATAAATTTGCATAGCTGCTTGCCACGTGAGTGCATACGCTCTATTTGATCATTTGACGTCGTTGTTTTGCAGGGAACGGCAAAGAAATGTACTAAAATGTAAAACGCACGTGCAAGGGTAGTTTTTTTTTTTTTTTTGCTCATTAAACGTATTGTTTTGTGCCGTTCTCGCTGCCGTCGGCGTCGTGGTTGCTTAAGCTCCCTATTTCAAGTCTAATAACGTGTTTACAGTCGAACTTGGTGAAAGCAATCGAATTTGCCGCCAAACTCGCACAACGCGGCGCACAAAATGTTAGCCTTTGCGCATACTCTGTTGACAACAATTAAAGAGGTGCCCTGGGTACTAGAGCGAATCCGGATACGTGTGGACGGGCAAATACGATTCGAATACGCTACGTGTGGACGCGAAAATTTTCTAATCCGCAACAAAAAAGTTGCAGATTCAAAAATATCCGGACACGTGTGGACGGGGCCTTAGAAAGCATAATAAAAATAGGTTGCTGAATTGAATTATTTTGTGGTGTTTATTATATTTTCGCAGACGCTAGCCGGGTCCACGCAGTATTAAATTAGGATACAATAAATCGCCAAGACTTCCAGAAGCAGAAAATCACTGAATTCTGAAAGGTGTTTGACTCTTTTAATCAAAGGAAAGACATTTTCATTCAAGGAAATATGAGTTTCATTCAAAAGTTTCGACCTTTTATAGAAAATATATTTTGGTCATTTCAAAACAGCTTGCTATCAAATTTATTTACCGTTTCTCGTGAATTTGCATAAATGATCAAAGGCTCCTTAGAGCCAACCCGTGAATTTGAAATGCCAACATTTAACGCAATATTTCAGTAAGCTTATGTTTTCACTCTGTCACGGTTCAATATCTTTTTAAAAATTAAACGTAAGGATTTTTGACTTCTGCAAAAATAAAAATACCGTACATCACTTTCATAATGTTCAGTCCGAAGAAAAAAAAAAAAAAAAAAAAGAACGGCCCGAGCGAGATTCGAACCTGGGCCGTTCAGCTGTAAGTCCACGCTTTACACCACTCGACCACCGTGACCACTGATGTAAAACGGGATAAATTTTATTACTTGAAGGTAGATAACCATCAAAACGCGTGTCTCAGTTGAAAATTCCTTTTAGATCGATTTTAACGTTGCATTAAAGACTCCAAATGCGAAACATCTTTAAGCTTATTGTTGTTTGTATTCGTTTACATCAATTTAGTTATTGTTACGCTGGATTCACGCTGTTCTTGTTACAAAACGCATTCGTAACAAAGCATTACGTCACTAAGTTTACAGCTGATGGAAGGAGTGAGCGAGTGAGTGACTCATTTGCATATCTGTCGCCGTTACCGATAACCCGTTCATTACGCATGCGCGTATATTCACGGGTTAAAAACTGTGTATTTGCGACAACACTTTAAAGAAACTGTGAAGCCTGGAAAAAACTTATTATAGATGGCAAAATCAAAGCATTTTTTTAAAGAACCAGCTTTAAGTTATGGAAACATTTCATTTCGATTTGGTCTTAATTTAGTGAATGCGTCACGCAACGTTTATTTACGAAATGTTTGACCAATTCATAGCAATAATTATCACCAAACATTTGAAAACTTTAAAAAAAATCCCGGAATTCCTGAATTCGATTTCCTGTTTATTTAGGGCCTACAAAAAGTTAACGGCAATCCGGGCAAGAGGTGGTATCTGGGTTAAAAATCAAGGTGCGAGGGTGGGTCGGCCTGGCCGGGAAATCCGGGCGGGGGAGGGGTAAAAAAATATTACATCCGTCGGGGGGGGGGGGGGGGGGGGGGGAGGGGGAGGGGGGGTTCTGGAATAACCCATTTTACACCGGTTGCATGCGATTTAGTAACACAGGAAAACTAAGTCTTTATATTGATCATCAATTTTCTTTTTACAGCATGTGGGCCACATGCAGTCCCCGACTGCCTATTTTTTTAAGCAGAAATAAATGTAACAGAAATAATTCATGGCTTGGAAAGTAATAGACGAGTGTGGATTTGATCGGGAATCAATAAATTAAATATTAAAAGCGAGTACAGAAAAATTGGTAACTTCAATCAACGCGTCTTAGGCGTCGTTCACACTTGGTGCCCGAGCACAAATGTGAACACGGCTTTTTGTAAGCCAATAATTGGGCACGGTGCTCGGGCACGGGTACAAGGTCGAAACCTTCTACTCAGGCACTGGTGCCCAGGCACAGTGCTCGAGCACCAAGTGTGAACGACGCCTTAGAGTCTCATGCGCATGAGTATAGGCCAAGTGTAGCCTCTTGTTATTATTTTTATTTTTTGTGTCACGATTTTGCATGCAAATTTATGCACGCATATTTTAAATTATGTACTTCTGGTTCATAGCTTTGCCATCTACACTTCCTGTTTGGTGACTTCCGGCTACTCTCACTTCCGGTAAAAAAGCGTTACTAAGTGTCACGACAGCATCTCCTACAACCCTACTTACATTACTAATGTTCACGTTAGGTTTTTATAAGACTTAGAAGAATCACTGGCTTCATTGTGGTACAGCCTTCATTTACAAAACATTCAATAGTAAGCAATGTGGTTCGCAGGAACGATGACTGAATGAAAGGAGTTAACTCTTCTCCATGTCGGACATTTTCTTATCATGTTTAAAATATATCATAAAACTTTCTTACGCATGCGCATGAGTATAGGCTGCTTGAAGCCTCTTGTTATAATAAATTTTGAATGAAACTTATAAATTTAATCAAAGTTAACGGCAGAAGTGATAATTTAAAAGGAGGAGAGAAACAAATTAAGCCCTTTGAAATATTGTTTTTTTTTTTTCAGTTGAGGTAAAAATGTTTCAATTTGCATAATGTAAAAAGTAATTTGAAACCTTTCCAGTAACGCATAACGCAGCTATTCAAAGTCATTTGAATATACTTTATTATGCATGCAAGCCAGTAGTCTCGTGCAAATGGATATGGAATCCCCTCGGGGCGCTCTCATTGGTGTAACGGGTATATATTAACCGCTCCCTGCTTAATTTGGCATCTTTTGGCGGAAAACCACGCAGTGGAAAGCTCGCTTTTGTTTTTTGCATCAACTCCGAACACAGATCACGGCCGACCAAGACATCGCGGTTCCGCTGCCGGGCAATTTGCTTAGGCCATCCAAGAGAACAACGCACCGGCTCCGGCCCAGCAAGGCGCTGTCGAGGTTTGTTATTAGGTTTGTTGTTTTTCTCTTGGTGTTATTTGGCATATTTCAATTCTTCGAGCACATTTGTTGGGATTTCGTCCGTCGCCCTTCGCGTCTAGAAGCAAGTTTTCTCCTCAAAGCTTTTGCTTGTGTTGCTATTTTAGTTTTCTCTTGGTCGACTCGTGGTTTGTCCTCGGTTAGGTTCAGTCCAGCACGCGGTTCCCAAAGATTTTATTAGTTTTACATGCTTTGCCTCTTTGTCTCGCGCACGTGTGTTTAGATCGTCAAAGGAATTCAGAATAACCGTGTTCATGTTTCTGTTTCACTTCACGGTGTCCCGTTTTGGTGGTTGGTTTTTTCATTCTGTGGGATTTTTTGACACATTGACTTTCGGGCGTTTATTCAGGTTTGGAAATGTGGCTCGTGGACTTTAGGTCCGTTTATATAGAGCGCGTTCGAGTCTCTAATTGGCTTCGGGCCTTTTTCAGAGAGGTTTCGTGTAGCTCTGTGGACTTTAGGTCCGTTTATAGAGAGCTTGTTTCGAGTCTTTGATTGGCTTCGGGCCCTTGTCAGAGAAGTTTTTTGTGTAGCTCTGTGGACTTTAGGTCCGTTTATAGAGAGCTTGTTTCGAGTCTCTGATTGGCTTCGGGCCCTTTTTCAGATAAGTTTTTGTGTAGCTCTGTGGACTTTAGGTCCGTTTATAGAGAGCTTGTTCGAGTCTCTGATTGGCTTCGGGCCCTTGTCAGAGAAGTTTTTGTGTAGCTCTGTGGACTTTAGGTCCGTTTATAGAGAGCTTGTTTCGAGTCTTTGATTGGCTGCGGGCCCTTGTCAGAGAGGTTTTTGTGTAGCTCTGTGGACTTTTGGTCCGTTTATAGAGAGCTTGTTCGAGTCTCTGATTAGCTTCGGGCCCGTTTTCAGAGAAAGTTTGGTGTAGCGCTGCGGACTTTAGGTCCGTTTCTAGAGAGCTTGTTTCGAGTCTATGATTGCCCTCAGGCCTTTTTTTCAAAGAAGTTTTGTGCTCTGTGTGGGCTTTAGGACCGCTTATAGAGAGCTTCTCGAGTCTCTGAACGGCTGCGGGCCCCACTCTTTTGAGGAAGTGGTGGAGCTTTTTCATCGGCTTTTGGGTTGTTTACGGATAATTATTTTTGTCATTTGGGCGGCTTCCGCCTTTGATTTTGAAGGATTATGTACTCCTTGAGTCCGTCTTGGGTTGTTACCCATGCTGCTTGGCCGGGGGCTCGCTCTCCGACCGCCTCGGGAGGTGGTCTTGGATCGATCTAAGATCGATCTCATTTAGATCGATCTAAACGGCCAAGTGTACGGCCCGAACACCAGAAAGACTCTTGGAGATGTCAAAACTGCGCAAAACTTCAAACCCCAAGGCAGCACCCTATAAAACAGAGGCGTTTGCTTCTATTGCAACGGCCTAGTGCACACGCAGAATTGGTATTTTCAGGATGCAGAGAGACCTGGAGAACCCACCTGCTGTGAAGCGTCCTCCATGGGATGAACGGTGCCCTTAAACAGGGCGGGTCGTTTTAATTTTTGTCTTGGTTTGATAGGCTGCCTTGTTTTTTTGCTTAGCGGGTTATTTCAGCCCAAAGCCCAATAAAGTGTTTTCGTTCGCAAGGGCGTTAGCGATGATTAACTGTAGTCCTTTTTTTGAAGTTTTTTGTTTTTCCCTGTTATCCTTTTTTCGATCACAATCATTTTCGGCTGGGAACAGCAATCCGCACGGACATTCCGTTTCATCGGGTGTCACGTGTATTGTCCGTTCGCGGGCGTGTTGGAGCGGAGTGTAACTTTTTGTCGCGGGTCGCGAGTCGCGACTCAAAGTCGCGAGTCGCGACTGAAAGTCGCGGGTGCGGGTAATAGGTGCGGGTGCGGGTAAAAGTCACGGGTAACAAATTATCAAAAAATTAAAATTAAAATACCCAATAAAGGTTAATATAAAATAGCGAATTTTTATGTCTCACATAGTAGGTTTATAATTTTTTGTCTGACCTTTTTCACGCAGCGGCTATTTTGCATTACAGTGAACCCATTAAACCGTGAACGCCTAAAATTATTTCTGGAATGTTTATTGTTCTGCGATTCAGATTCGAGACGTAACTGCAACAAACCACAAGAGTAATTAGCTGAAAGGTTTCGATCACGAAACGAGTCGGTGGCTTTTGCCGATCCACGATAAATCCTCAGTTTCACCGCCGATTTACAAACACTCTGAAATTGTTTTTTTTTTTTTCTATTTCAGAGTTTATGCATAAGCAAAGAATAACTATAAACGATATTTCACTGAAAAGAGATATTAAAATAATCGAACAGACACGGCTAGACAGCGCGTCTGGAAGCAGAATAATTGTATTCAGTTTTCGATTTTTTAAAAAAACGGCCTCTCTGGTGTTGTCAGTTATAATCATTTGTAGGTTTCAGCCTTTTCCCTGTTTGACCAAAACAGTTTACTGAATAAAGTTTGCAAAAGTTTCCCTTTACCTTACTCTGGTGCGGAGAACAGTGCATGCAAATTTTGAAAGATTTAGGCCTCAGTTCGGTAGTTGTGTTACTTTGGACCGACGGAATCGAAAACATCAAATGACGGCCAAAAACAAGCACGTTTTGAGGCAAAACCAAAGAAGTGATAAATAAAATGTTTATGCAAACACCGAAGGAAACGTATCTTTTTTTTTTAAATATTCTAAACGCGCGAATTGCTTCCACTACTGTACTAGAACTGGACATTTGTTCACTTCTGCCGTCTATCCTTCGCTCATACAGAAGCTCTCTGAAATAGTAAAGAATAACAACTTCAGTATTTCCAAAGGGTATAAAAAAAATTGAGAATCGTGGAAGAAAAATCCAGATCGTTATTTCATGTCGTTAAATTGTTCAGCTAACGACTTGCGTGACGGAAGAGTTTTGCCGTGAACGAGCTTCGTGACATTTCATGCACTGTTCTCCGCACCAGAGTAAGGTAAGGGAAACTCTTGCAAACTTTATTCAGAAAACTGTTTTGGTCAAACAGGGAAAAGGCTGAAACCTACAAGTGATTATAACTGACAACACCAGAGAGGCCGTTTTTTAAAAAATCGAAAACTGAATACAATTATTCTGCTTCCAGACGCGCTGTCTAGCCGTGTCTGTTCGATTATTTTAATATCTCTTTTCAGTAAAATATCGTTTATAGTTATTCTTTGCTTATGCATAAACTCTGAAATAGAAAAAAAAAACAATTTCAGAGTGTTTGTAAATCGGCGGTGAAACTGAGGATTTATCGTGGATCGGCAAAAGCCACCGACTCGTTTCGTGATCGAAACCTTTCAGCTAATTACTCTTGTGGTTTGTTGCAGTTACGTCTCGAATCTTATTGGTCGCAGAACAATAAACAATCTAGAAATAATTTTAGGCGTTCACGGTTTAATGGGTTCACTGTAATGCAAAATAGCCGCTGCGTGAAAAGGTCAGACAAAAAATTATAAACCTACTATGTGAGACATAAAAATTCGCTATTTTATATTAACCTTTATTGGGTATTTTAATTTTAATTTTTTGATAATTTGTTACCCGCGACTTTTACCCGCACCCGCACCTATTACCCGCACCCGCACCTATTACCCGCACCCGCGACTTTCAGTCGCGACTCGCGACTTTGAGTCGCGACTTGCGACCCGCGACAAAAAGTTACACTCGTTGGAGCGCTGTTTCCTGGCTGGGACTCCCTCCTTAACCCTGGGTTGTCAGTTACTCTTTTTGTTCTAATCTTTATCCTTTGTCAATCCCGTTGGTTTATTTGCTATTTTATTCCTCGAAAGCGTTTCAAACACTCCAACGGTCTCAGCGTTCCAGTATGGAAATGATTGCTCAGTTTTGCCCTCTAGATGCTCAACGAGAGCAAGAGAGCGACAGCTCCGACGGGTTAAGTTCGGCGGGAGTCCCGGCCAGGAAACAGTTTTTTCCATTGAGGCATTTGCATGAACTCCAGTGGAGAACCGAGTCCCTCTCTTCCTGACTCATTTCGCCTCTTTTTTGTCATCTGGCTCAGTGGGCGTTAGTGTATTGCCCTCCAGTCTCCTGATGTTCATCTCTTTTCTGGAGCAGCCCGTAAGTTCAATAACCCTTGATGAATGCACCAAGGTCTTAACTCCTTTACATCGGATAAGGTTCCTGGAAATGATGGTTTACTTACAGAGCCTGACATACGACGTTGGGGGTTTTTCAGGGGAACCTCTAGTTGAATGTTTTAATAAGTCATTTGCAAAAGGGACGATAGGAAAAACCGCTTTTTTAACAACGGACTATGCTCTCTCTCCTTTAACATGCATGGAGTTATACGGGATGTCCCCCTTCGGCTCTATGATTATTTTTGTAGTTTCAGTTAAAATCCTGTCCATTGCCATTAGGATGCAAGAAAATGTCAAAGGAATAAAATGAACGGTCTGGAAATGAAACTGCTCCAGTTTGCTAGCGACTCTACGGCGGTTTTATCGGTTTTGGATTCCGCAAGAGTTTCATTTCTACAACTTAAACGTTTTAAATTGCCTCCGATCTAAAACATGAATGCCATGAAACGGGAAGTTGGGGTGGATCGGACTCCTTTAGAACTGTGATGTGAACCACTCGGAGTTTAAAGCAGCAAATGTGCTAAATGTTTTAGAAATCTTTGTTACATATCACGTACAGCCATTAGTTCAGAAAAAAACGTCAAGCAGGGATTGGAAAAAAAAAAAACAAGAATGCAAGAAGATTGTCCATTCATGGGACAATAAACATTATAAAAGAAATTTTGCTTGCGGAAATGATATATCCTAGCTTGGTGTTAGGTACCCCTCCCAAAGTTTTGGAAGAATTCATTACCTTGGTACTTCATGCGATTTTTGTGGAACCAGACAAGGACATTCATGGGACCATGGTGGTCTTTAGTGATGGATTGCGAAACGACGATAAAGCTCTAACGCTAAGCTGGTTAAAGCGCATAACCAACTAGTAGTATGGTGGCCAAACTTCAGAGAAATTGAGGATTCCGACAATCTATACGAATATATTCTTCGGTACAAAGAAGGAAATTAAACAGGATCGACAGCAAAAGTGCCTTTTGTAGACATTTCTTGGATAAGGACTTTAACTACGCAAGTGACCTGGTTTATCACATGTCAAACAGTGATGCAGTCAGAGATGCGAGACTGACAAGGTCAAATTTTCCTAGCATGGATAAGTCAAGGCAATCTATTCCACAGTTGCCGCTTTTTCAGTCACTGATTTAAATTTTAACAAAATGGGATAACCATATTTGGTTTGTTGCTCCTTTTCAAACTCCTTTTGGAATGAGGTAAACTTGACAGTCAGTGAGGTAGCAGTTACATTCCGAATGTACCTGCGGTTGTTGTTAGGACTTGGCCCCGCGCGATCCTGCGCATGGCATTCTAAATTATCACACCCGCGGCACACGTAAATCGCTCAGTTCGCACATTTCTTCGTCGTTCGCCCATTGTATGTTGTAAGCCAGAGTCTTCAATGTCAGGTTCACAATGTCGCGTTTCTTTCCTTTTTTTTGTCTTGCATGTTGGAACAGCAAACTCGTGCTTTATGTTCTGGAAACCACTAGCATATTGAAATATGGACGTGATTTGACTAATGGTTAAGTTAGGGTGATTTCGTGAAATATACGATACCGTTGAAATTTCTTCTGTTGAGTTCACTATAGGAGCCTCTCTCTCGCCCATTGTGATACATTGCTTTGTCATATAGGGGTTTTAAAGAAGGAAATCGATCTATTTAATTTTATTGCAGTTAAAGGCCAATCGTATATGTGGACCTGTCGAACGATGCAGAGACATTAAATCTTCATTGAGTCATTTCAAAGGAATTTTGCTAATAGATGTGAAACTGCAAAGTGTATGTACTTTAAACGCGAGGTTCCGGTATAAAAGGAGCTTGGCCCGGCCATTCTCACCTCCAGTCGTCGATCAACCACGAAAGCATACACAACTGACAAATAGCATTCGTCGTTGCTAAGACCGTTGCTAACACGATTTGGAAAGACTTTATGAAGGTTATATCAGAAGTCTTTATGAACTTCTGTTCCCTTTTTTTTGCTTAGGTAAAATCTTGGTTTAATTAGATTTTTGAAGCGAATTATATTTAAAGGACGTGCAAGTTAACCACGTTTTTATGACTGAAAGACACCTCAATTTGCTTTTCACACCCAAAAGGTGTGAAATGGGGGAGGAGCTAAGCCTTTTATACCGGAACTTCGTGTTTAGGGATGGACCATTAGAAAAGTGATGGGGGGGGGGGGGGGGGGGGTGGGGCAAAAGCAAAAAAAAAAAATTTCCCCAGTAAATTATTAAGAAAAAAAAAATATTCCCACGCATTATCGCAAAAAAAAAAAAATCTGCCCTAGGACAATTAAAAAATAAACTACTAAAAAAAAAAATATTCCAGCCATCGAGTGAAAAAAAAAAAAAGATTTCCACCTTAGGTGGACAAAAAAAAAATTTCTTGCCTCTCCCAAAGTTCCCACCCCCCCCCCCCCCCCCCCCCCATCACTTTTCTAATGGTCCATCCGTTAAATCGGATAAGATTTATTTGTTAAAGGAATAATAGAAAATGTTTGAGGAAACGATTTTAATCATCAAAGCAGATTGACATCTAATACGTATATTTTTATTAATTAGGCGTCATAAATAGAGGTTATTCAGCGTGAAGTTCTGTGGTGCAGCCGGGTATTTGTGCGAGTGGATTTTTGTTTCTTCGAGCCTTTAGGCGAGAGGAAACAATTGCTAGCGGTGGGAATGCCCGGCCGTGCCGCGCGGTTTTTCGCTGAATAAGTTGTTTTATTATACGGCAATAATTCTTCCTCTAAAACTTTTCGAAGCTCTTTTTCCTAGCGCGAGGTCAGAAGAGTGTAATAACGTGTCATATTTGTACTCGTTTTGATGCGTATTTGTACTCCAGAATGCTATGTCGAATAATAATTTATGTTACGTTCCTTTTCTATAATCAAATATCGTGTCTTTGTAAGCCGGTCATATGATTTTTTAATGTAATCTATATACTTTAAGATCGCCTTTGTAAATGTGGGATTGTCCAAATCAAAGAAAGTTTGGAAAAAATAAACATACTCGTTATTTTCCTTGGTGAGTTTTCCCGCCGCGCCGCCGGCGCCGGGCGAAGTGGCAAGCTACCCCATGAGGGTGGTTTACCATCTGTGAAGTATGGAATTGTTTTGTGGGGTTCGTGTACTAATTCTGATCTTGTAAATTCAGTCAATAGTCTCCACTGTAGGGCAGCAAGAATTATGTTTAATTTACCTAGGGACATGCCTTCAACTGATGTTTTAACTTATGCAAAGTGGCAGAACATGTCATTATACTATAAATTAGACGTCCTAAAGATCTTCCACAAAGGACACAATGATGAGCTACCCACACTTCTGTCTGAGAGAATCTGCACAAGAAGACAAAATCAATATTCGCTGCGGGGCAAGGACAGCTTAGTGGTTCCTAGATTCCAAACTAGATACATGAAGGATTCCCTTGCGCACAGAGGCGCTGTTCTGTGGAACCTGGTCACCTTCAAGGATCACGACTTTCCGTACCTGGGCAGAAAAGACTTATACCACAGAATCAAAACGAGGGACTACATAAAAGATTTTAAATTTGACACTATCTCAGCCTCGAGCGTTCGCCGCAGAGACGGTGATTTTATTTATAATTAATTCTTAAAGTATATATATATATATGTAAATAGTCTCTTTTTATTTTTACTCTTTTATTGTATTTTAGATATTTTATTATACACACGACCCCACAAGCTAGTGAAGCTTTAAAGTTTTATCGTGTCTAAATAAAGATTTTTGTTTGTTTGTTTGTCAAAAATGCACTTGGCGTTTTGAGGCAAAAGATCGCACCTCCCTAATTAAAAAGGCACACCTTTGCGCTAAAGTGCGCTTGTATGAGCGCACATTCTACTAAACTGGAAATGTAAATCTAAGACCGAACCAGTTTTAATGGTCTATTTCAGAAAGAGGTCTTTGTGAACACAAAGATGCACGCACTCGGGTTGTTAAGCCAAAGATTTTTTACGATCATCCTCGAACTTTTCGGTGTGGTTCCGGCAGCGTCACTTAAAACAAAAGGCCGATTGTTTAAATCTTTATGTGCGAATTTGACCCGGTAAAATAGATCTATTCTTGATACCGCCTCTCTTAGGCTAAGAGGGACTGTATCTCTCGTTGTCACTGTAAAAAGTGTGGTCTTAGTATAAGGCGGTTTAGCATACAAATGCGTGTGTCTTTTCTCCTTTTTTGTTTATGGAGGGAAGGGGGTTTGGAGCGGGTTCGGATTTTTAAGGTTTGGAAAGGGGATATATTTTCGGGTGGTTTCAAGTCCCTTCTGATAGCAAACGTAGGAAAGGGAGTGACGTAGCCGGAGTGTCACTCTCCATATCTTAATCCAACAACAATGGCGGCAGAAATAATATAGTACTATTCAAAGTCATTTGAATATACTTTATTATGCATGCAAGCCAGTAGTCTCGTGCAAATGGATATGGAATCCCCTCGGGGCGCTCTCATTGGTGTAACGGGTATATATTAACCGCTCCCTGCTTAATTTGGCATCTTTTGGCGGAAAACCACGCAGTGGAAAGCTCGCGACCCACCCTCCCTTCCCGAGTGATCTGTGTTCGGAGCTTCCATACAATGGAGCGCAGTTTTTTCCCCCTTGTGCGTTTGGCGGGTCGCCAAACAAAATGTTTGTCTTTAGCTGCAATACGGCCGCGTGTCCTCCCCGCGGCCGGGGCAAAAAACTGCACTCCACCAGCGACACTCCGTGTCGTTTCCTGACTACGCCGGAGTGTCACTCTCCATATCTTAATCCAACAACAATGGCGGCAGAAATAATATAGTACTATTTCATAAAGCATCTCGCAATCAGACACATGAAAATATATCCAATTTTTATTCCTCTGTATCCAAAACGTAGAAAAGAAAATTAAATGAAAAAGTGATCTTTAAGGTTATTTTCGCCCGAGAAACTTTCACTAGCGCAAGCGAAACTCGCAAGATCCGTGCATTGTTTACATCTTCTATCGGCGGTGAATTTTTGTAGCCGAGGCTGTTTTGTTCCTTCAACTTCACGAAATAAAAATTCATAAAAGGCAAATAACCGAAAGATGTGAAATTAATTGGGATTTCTATCATGCTTATATTTCTTCCTTTGCTGTCCAGTGTTCGCTTTTTATTAAACAGGCACTTCGTATTCGTCTAAATCTGAGGCGTATGATTCCAGAATCGGGAAAATAACCGACACGAAATGAAGACAAATTATTTACATGTGGGAAAAATCTGAGACCTTTCGGAGTGCACAGCACGGCAGAACTGAAGGATATTTTCCAATCCCACGGCGATGGCGTAAATTTGATTTATGTCAGCCGGACGTTTTAAAGATTATTAGCCAGCGTCACATATCGCAATGTGGCAGCACTTTACTTCCAATATGGAACTACTACTACTGCTGCTGCTGCTGCTGTTGCTACTGTTACTGCTGCTACTACTACTGCTACTACTACTACTACTGCTACTACTACTAGTACTACTACTAACTACTACTAACTACTACTACTACTACTACTACTACTAACTACTACTACTTCTACTACTACTACTACTACTACTACTACTACTACTACTACTACTACTACTACTACTACTACTACTACTACTGCTACTGCTACTGCTACTGCTACTGCTACTGCTACTGCTACTGCTACTGCTACTGCTACTGCTACTGCTACTGCTACTGCTACTGCTACTGCTACTGCTACTGCTACTGCTACTGCTACTGCTACTGCTACTGCTACTGCTACTGCTACTGCTACTGCTACTGGTACTGGTACTGGTACTGGTACTGGTACTGCCACTGCCACTGCCACTGCCACTGCCACTGCCACTGCCACTGCCACTGCCACTGCCACTGCCACTACCGCTGCCACTACCGCTGCCACTACTACTACCGCTACCGCTACCGCTACCGCTACCGCTACCGCTACCGCTACCACTACCACTACCACTACCACTACCACTACCACTACTACAGTAATAAATAATAATAATAATAATAATAATAATAATAATAATAATAATAATAATAATAATAATAATAATAATAATAATAATAATAATAATGACTTTATTAACGTGTCAGAAAATAAGAAATAGAGAGCTTAAGCAACCACAACGGTGACGGCAGCGAGAACGGCACAAAACAATAGGTTTAATGAGCGAAAACAATGCCTCTGCACGTGTGTTTTACATTTTTGTACATTTCGTTGCCGTTCTCTGCAAAACAACAACGTCAAATGATCAAAGTATAGGTTTTGTGGAGAACGTGAACACGCGACGGTTAATTTTCCTTTCTCCATTTGAACTGGTAAGCCATTCAAATTTAGCTCCTGGACAATCCAGACACATTAGACAAACTAAACAAATTGGAACAACTGCAAAGTAGTTTAAAATAGCGCGAATCCTTTTTTCAAGTGACGTTTTCCATGGCGTTGCCGTCGTCGTTGCTTAAGCTCTCTAATAGCTGAGGGGTGAGACCCTCTACTAATTGGGGACACTTGTTTTTCTTTCTTTCATTTCTTATTATAGGTACACTTTATAGCTGGTCTCTGATTTTGTATGGAACAACTGTAGATCCCATATCAAACAACTTACATGTTTCGACAACTTCTACAGACGTTACATCTGGAAAATCTTCAACAAGTTCAGTTCCTTCGAGCCACTCAACAATAAAACCTGCTACAGCGCGGCCACCTTCAAAACCTGGTAGGCAAACTAATTCCTGTTTCTCTTTGGAACATGACCATCACAGTACCAATGCCTACCTGAAAAAGAAAAGACTTATTTCAAAACACAAACCACTAACAGTCAACTCCCATCATAGCCTCTTTCGCAGCCGTTATTTTGCATCGTCACGCAAGGAGCGTGAGAAGCGTTGCGTGATGCAAGCGGATCCGTTCGGATAGTTCGCAGTTGTTTCCCACCCAAAATGTGTTTCCCACTGAAAGCCAAGGTGGTCGCTTATGGGAGGTCGGATCACAGGGGGTCTTAACTTTGAATCGTATGAGCCTGTAGTACCGTATTTATTCGAATAAGCGTCCTGGGCGCTTATTTAATTTCGGGACCTTGAGGGTGGGTGCTTAGTATTCTATTCACATACATTCATATTCATGCTCAGTTGTAACAAGGTGTGGGAAAAATGATTGATCAGCGGACTAAGCCAAGCTGGGACAGCTTGGCTTAGGAAGTGTTCAAGATACGACCCACGCGATTTTTGGGCGGGACTGGGTGGCCGTCCACTTCTTTGTGGCTCCGCTGAAAAACTGAGCAAGAATGAATCATTTTCGCGCCAAACAAGAATTTATCATCGGCAATTACGTAATCGCACGTGAGACCGCTAAACTAGCCATGAAAAAACCTATTATTAAATGTATTTTAACTTCGCATATCATTATGAGTGTTGCGAATAGTAGTTTTTTCAACATTTCAGCAAGTGAGGACATTTTTAGAATATAACGAAACAAAAGGTAACAAGTTTATTTCGCTTAAACCAAACAAAACAAAGTGCAAAGGCGGACACGAACAAAGAATAAACAGTCAAGGAAATAAATTTAAAGCCAATTTCGGAACAGAATTGATGCTCCTCTTCCTTTACGCTGGGCTAGTACAAAAATGCTTGGTGGGAGAGGGTGGGGGGGGGGGGGGGGGGGGGGGGGGGGCTTATGCAAAGGTGGGCGCTTATTTTTTGGGAGTGGCTTTCAGGGTGGGCGCTTATTATTATTATTATTATTATTATTATTTTTTTTTTATTATCAATTATTTCTATTTTTATTTTTTGTAATTAAGATAATTTTTAAATTGTGAATAAAGTTTTATTATTATTATTATTATTATTATTATTGTTGATATAATTATTATTATTATTATTTTGGCTTTCAAGGTGGCACTTATTATTCTTTTTTTTGGCTTTTAGGGTGGGCGCTTATTATTATTATTATTATTATTATTATTATTATTATTATTTTATTTTTTTGGCTTTCAAGGTGGGCGCTTATTCGAATAAGTACGGTAATTTTAATATACAAGACACCTATCAGTGCAAAATAGTGTATCATAGATGTTTTGATGCAAGGGAAACAATTTTCGTTAAATTGGAGTTGTACTGTAACACATTAGTCAATTTGTGTCTGTCGTGACCTTAAAATATAGCGAGTGGTTGCTTGCTTACCAGAGGTTAAAAACAGTAGAAAAATTCAAATCACAGGCGTTGAAAGTGGTCGCAGTCGATTACGGGAGGTTTCCACTATAATGATTTGACTGAGAAAACTTGATAATTTGGAAAAGTGGTGACGGCTTATGAATGGTGGTCGCTTACGAGAGGTGGTCGCTTACAAAAGGTGGTCGCTTACGAGAGGTGGTCGCTTACGAGAGGTGGTCGCTTACAAAAGGTGGTCGCTTAGGAGAGGTGGTTGCTTACGAGATGGTGGTCACTTATGAGAGGAGGTCGCTTATGAGAGGTGGTCGCTTAGGAGAGGTGGTCGCTTAGGAGAGGTGATCGCTTGTGAAAGGTGATCGCTTGTGAGAGGTGGTCGCTTATGAGAGGTGGTCGCTTAGGAGAGGTGGTTGCTTACGAGATGGTGGTCACTTATGAGAGGAGGTCGCTTATGAGTGGTGGTCGCTTAGGAGAGGTGGTCGCTTATGAGAGGTGGTCGCTTAGGAGAGGTGATCGCTTGTGAAAGGTGATCGCTTGTGAGAGGTGGTCGCTTATGAGAGGATGGTCACTTATGAGATGTGGTCGTTTGGGAGAGGTGGCCGCTTAGGAGAGGTGGTCGCTTACGAGAGGACGGCACGTATGAGATGTGGTCGTTTAGGACAGGTGGTCGCTTAGGAGAGTTGGTCGCTTAGGAGAGGTGGTCGCTTATTAGAGGTGATCGCTTAAGAGAGAGGTGGTCGCTTAAGAGAGGTGGTCGCTTAGGAGAGGTGGTCGCTTATGAGAGGTGGTCGCTTATGGTGACTGGCTCGAAATGCAAAATGCGCTCATCTGTGACCTGGATGCAACTTCACAACGGCAAACTTTTGGTTATAACTTCTTTGCTTTTTACTCTATTGCAATATTTCTTTTTGTATCTCCTAGTGGAATGAAGCATATTGCGGCCCTCCTAGAAAAAAATTGGACCGTTTTATTTGGCTCAAAATTTGTGAATCGACTTCCTTCGATACATGTATAGTCTAGTCTAGGAAGGCCTCAATTTGAAATGAGGGATTTGCGCAAATCCAGATTTTGGCTCCTGTATAATTATTTCGAATAAAATCGGTTCATATTCATGCTTCATTCTACTAGGAGATACAAAAAGAATTATTGAAATAGAGTAAAAAACAAAGAAGTTATAACCAAAAGTTTGCCGTTGCAAAATTGCATCCAGGCCACAGATGAGCACATTTTGCATTTCGAGCGAGTCACCTTAACTATGGCGCGAACAGACTACGGTAGTTTGTGCACGCAGATTTTAAGTGAAAAGTTTATATTATTCAATTTCTCAACATTTACAAAAGTCATTGCAGTGGAATCACGGGTTTAGTCTTCGTCATCGGGAAGAGCTTGTTTTACAAACAGTCGATTAAGTTAAAATTTTCGCTTATCGATGTCAAGTTCTGTCGATTCAAGCCAATCGAATCCCTCTGTCTTTTAACTCTTGTTGGGTTTGTATCACTTCATGGAAGGTCGAATCTTTCTTCATAGCACGATGATATTCTAAGAGTACTTTTCTCAGTTCCTTTCTGTAATCAAGAAGCAAAGCATTTTCAGCTTTTACTCGAGCCACAAAATTGTGTTAATCTCCGTTTTGCTCGTGTTCATTTATCAAAGTAGCTCAAAGTGTTGAACTCGGCTTCGTGGCGACTGAAAGCGTTATCGTGAATACGTGACCAAGGATTTATCTGCTCTTGCTGTTCTTGGGAAGATTCCATTTCTTCGGTAGATTGAGACCCTTGAGATGACTGTTCACTTTCTTGCGAGCTTTCGCTTTGTCGCGAGCCGTCGGAGGATTTTGCATTTATTTTGATTCGTAATGCTCAACTAGAGCGGACAAATTTCACACTTTACTGCCTCTCCCTCGAATCGTTTATATGTTAGATCCCAGATTTTAGGACACACGTGACCAGACTAGTCCAGGGTCTCTCTTTTCTCGCTTCAGGGGACGGGAAGATGAGAGACCCTGGGAACGAGGTTGCACCACAGGAAAGTACAGCTCGTCAGCATTCATTTAAATATATCTATCGTTGTTTTTTTCCGTAGTTCCCTTGAAGATAATCCTGATCATAACTGTTCTAGCAGTTGTAGCAGTTGTAGTTGTACATATGCTGTTGATAGCGGGCTGTCGACACGTCAATCGTAAGAGAAAAAGGCGCAGAGAAATAAAGGAAATAAAGGAAATAAAGCAGCACCAGAAAGAGTCACTATGTATTGACAGTGGAGTTTCGGTTTAGAGTGTTATTAATGTAGTATATACGATATATGTACACCTAATTGCAATAACGTCTTTGTAGAAAAGTGAAATATATAAAAAAAAAGCCAAATAGAAGTTAATTATCAGCCTAATCAAAACTATAACAAATTCTCGAATATGATTGGTTATCAGCAGGGCCAATTACAGCATTAATAGGACAGTTTACGCGTCATGCCTGTAATTGGACGATGTAATTGGACAGTATGCGTCATTAGCGCGCGCTGTCCTTTTACCGTGCGTGCATCTCGGTCAAAAACACACTCAATTCTTATGTTTTTAATCACCAAAACGTGTTACCATTTAACGTTTTCTCCTCAAATTTTGTTATAGTTATGATTAATTGGTAACAGGACTTCGTGTCATCCAATTCTGTCTGTAATCATACTCGTGATTAAACAAATCGGACTCCCGCGATTTTGTGAATCACTCGTATGATTACTGACCGAATTGGTCTCCACTCAGTCCTATTACCATTATTAATTCTTATAGCGTGCGGCATTCACAGGGAACCCACATGTTTATAGTTGTACATTAATCGTGCAATTAAAGTAAGATAACGTTATTAACTTGTATTCTGAGGCGTTTTGAGCCCGTTTCTTTGGGCGAATTTCATGATTTCTGCCACCTTATAACCCAGATCTTAATCTAATAGAGAGAACTTGCCATGAGACAAAATAATTCATTCAGGAAAATGATATCGCTTTGGCTTCGATCCGTTGTTGCACTCGACCCCGTGCAATCTCGCAAACTTTCGGACAAATTTCCCCTGCAAACTACCAAGTAATGAAGTACCAATGAAGAAAAAAAAAATTACTGAAAGGTTGAAGGGATAATTAATGATTACAATTTGGATAATTACAGCTGTACATGGTATATATCGTGAATCTGGCACACGTCCATGTTGGAAATATGTTGCTGCCCTTTGCGTCTCATTCTCTAAGAACAACTGTTATGTGTCCACACAGTTGTACTATGAAAAGGCAAGGTGCAAAACTAGTTACTACATCGTAGTGATTGACTGCTGTGAGAATTATTAAAATCCGAGAATGTAGTTTGTATGGCTAAGTAATTGCTCAGAAGAAGAATGATCCTCGTGGTTGTGAACGCAATTTAAGCAATTGCGAAAAGAAGCCTGAAAAAAAAAAATGAATTCAGGACTTCAACGGGGGTTCGAACCCGTGACCTCGAGATACCGGTGCGATGCTCTACCAACTGAGCTATGAAGCCACTGACGTTGGGAGCAGGTCAATTGTAGGTTCATATGTTCCCGTGAAAGGAGTGAATATGAAATGATATATATGAAATAAATCATATATGAACTACGGAAATGAAATCAATTGAAGAATGATCCTCGCAGTTGTGAACGCAATTTAAGCAATTGCGAAAAGAAGCCTGAAAAAAATTAAGGACTTCAACGGGGTTCGAACCCGTGACCTCGCGATACTGGTGCGATGCTCTACCAACTGAGCTATAAAGCCACTAACGTTTTTCAGGCTTCTTTTTGCAATTGCTTAAATTGCGTCCACAAATGCGAGGATCATTCTTCATTTGATTTCATTTCCGCAGTTCATATATGATTTATTTCATATATATCATTTCACACTTACTCCTTTCACGGGAACATATGAACCTACAATTGACCTGCTCCCAACGTCAGTGGCTTGATAGCTCAGTTGGTAGAGCATCGCACCGGTATCGCGAGGTCACGGGTTCGAACCCCGTTGAAGTCCTGATTTTTTTTCAGGCTTCTTTTCGCAATTGCTTAAATTGCGTTCACAACTGCGAGGATAATTCTTCATTTGATTTCATTTCCGCAGTTCATATATGATTTATTTCATATATATCATTTCATAAGTAATTGCTATTGGCAATTTTCATTTTTCTATGACAACGTTATTGTAATTAAGTTTATTTAGAACAATTTACGAAAAGGTAGATGGTATAATTTATCAGTTTCGGAGCCGTAATTAAAAGGTTTCTAAATATTGGAGTTTAATGCTCAAATGATTGCTTGAATACTTGTAAGCCAATGGCTAAAAAACGTATTTCGTAATTTAGAATCTATTGGAGATGTGAATAAATAGTTTGTATAATAATCAGTGATTAAAATTATTTCCTTTTGTTAAAATTCATTACTATAGCACTTTTTATTAGATGTATTCTGTGAACAGAATTTGTACAAGTTGTTAGTGGTATCTTTTGTATGATAAAGACATTGTATAAGAAAGAAATATAATTACTCGTCTGGTTATTTTAAATAAGTGATAGATAAAATATGAGCGGGAGATCTGTATGGGCGTTTACAATGGCTCGCCTTCGGCTCGCCATTGTAAACGCCCATACAGATCGGACGCGAATATTCTATCTGACTTATGAAATGAAACAATGAGTAGAGATCTGTATGAAAAGTTAATGAATACTAATTAGCTGAGTAGAGATCTGTATCAAAAGTTAATGCATACTAATTAGCTCAGCAGAGATCTGTATCAAAAGTTAATGCATACTAATTAGCTCAGCAGAGATCTGTATCAAAAGTTAATGCTACTGTTTAATAATTCATCAACTCAGTTGATCTGTATTGGGGTTTACAAATCTTCATTAAACATTCATTTCTTTTGTATTTTACTTATGAATTATTAATGAATTTTATAATTATATTTAAAGTGCCTATCACCCCTAGAAAGTTATTTACAGAATCAACTCCTTGTACATTGAATAGTTGAATGGTAAAATATTTCTGGTTTTGAACGTTGCGTTTGTGAGTTATAGAGATTTGAATTTACAAAATGCTAATTAGATGACGTCAACCCGGGAATCATTTATTATACAACTACTTGTTTTCACCTCCAAGTAATATAATATTTTTTACGAATCAATTGACTATCCACAATTTATTTTTAGTATTTATCAAAGCCATCAAATTAATTATCCTCAAATTGTAAATTGGCGTAGATATAATGGCAAAGTCCCGGGCTGACGTCATCTAATTAGCATTTTCCACACAGGAAATCGTCTGCATATCCTGCGAACATCGCTCCGCGCCGCATTTACTTTGAGAAATTCCATACTGATGACGTAATTCTGTCCTGCACAGGAGCGCTGATTGGTCAACTCGATAATTTTACATGAGAGGATTAATCCTGTCTGTCGTTAGAAAACGTTCGACTCTGTGTTCAATCTATTTGTTCTGTGTTTAATGTTTTGACGTTACAAGCAAGTCAGTTTCAGTCTCTTTATATTTTTATCTGCGGTGAAGAGGTTTTTCTATTTTTGTCAATTTATCGACCGGATATGGCAAATCACTGATATTTCAAACGGCGCCACTCGTGCACGTCTGGATGAATGAACATTTATCGGCGATACATGGGAAGAAGAATCCCGGAATTGTCATCATCAGTCTGCTTTTAGCGGAAAGACTACCTTCAGGCTCATGGCACCGCAATGGTCGGGGACAAAAATGGCAGTTTCTTTCGCCACCATTGCACTAAGAAATAACAGCTGGAAATAAAAGCGCGCAAGGAAATGTTATCCTCTGTAACAACCCCGTGTGCCTACATCCTCATGGACAAATGAATCACAACCTTTGCTTAGACGGATCGATAAAGAACCTCCCCTTATTTCATACGAAATGGGTAGATCTTTTAAAGACATACTGATCGGGGCTAAACTGTAAAAAGTCAAACCAACTTAAAACCGAGTGAACAAAGGTCATAACAAACACGCCAGCCGCGAGTAGGATTTGTGATGGGCCTATCAACACCTTTCATTTCATTTGGTTTCACTGCATGGACATTATTACTAGTAGTAATCATAGATTATAGTGCGTCTCCTTATACCGTAGCACCTCGTCTTGACCTACGTAGTACCTCAGTTTCAGCCACTGTTGAAAGGGGCTATGTCACGAGATATGTCACGCAGGCAAAAACTTCGGGCCGACGTTAAGGTTACAGTGTACCTTCAGATCGAAAATTTATTGAAAATTTTTTTTTGGCATTAAAATAAAGTTTACAGAATGAACATTCATCCAAAAAAAAAAAGTATCGAAAAATAGTGAAAATTGACGGAGAAATGACGGTATATCTTTTGTGGGCGGAGTTTGTTTATTAAGCGACATGTTTTTTTTTAAGCGCCGTTTTCTCAAAGTTAATTTTTCGCTTGTTGGGGACACTTTAAAGAGCTACAACTCAAAGGGAATTTGTTCGATTTTCCTTAAATTTGGACAGAAGCTAGGCTAACATATAATCAACAAAAAGTGTCGGCGAATTTCTTAATTCCGAAAACTTTTTCGTCAAGAGGCATTTCCGTGCGATCATTCCAATTTTTTTCTCCCCTTTTCGAAAATATTCTGTAACTTTTCACTGCAATTGAATATGGAAAATCGCCGACACGTTTTTTTAAAGCTTCGTGTCCGGAAACCCGAGAACAAATCAAATTAGCAAAATATAATAATCGCTTTGAGTTATAGCGTTTTAAAGCTGATTCGGACGTTCGAATTTAGACGTCGTAAAAAATTCGACAATTCATTTTATTACCAAATGGTTTCCATAGCTTTAATTTGATATCTGGGTTTAGGTATATTAAGTGTAATTTTAAGACGCTAGAGCTGTTATACTGGAGACACCCCCGAAGGTACACTGTAACCTTAAACAAATTCACGCTTTCGCCGTGGAATCGGGCAAAATCCTTCAATTCTGCCGTGCTGTGTACTCCGAAAGGTCTCAGATTTTTCCGACATAAATAGTATATTTGTCTTGATTTCATTTCGGTTTATATTTCGCCTATTCTGAAATGATACGCCCCAGTACTTGGTGTGATATCCGCAAGTTACCGACTAAATAATTAACTATTATAGCGCGAAAGCGCGCGTGATATCGCCTAATACTTAGCCGACGAGGCCGTAGGCCGAGTCGGCTAAAATTAGGCGATATCACGCAAGCTTGAGCGCTATAATAGTTTTATAATTCAACACATTGATAACAAAGCACAGTTTGAAGAAAAAATATCGCCGACAAGCCTTTTATTTATAAAAAAAAGCTTACAGATGTTTTACCGCGCGAAACTTGTAACATCACACAGTTCATGAATGAAAGTGGCGCCTTTGTCAATATTGTGCAAGCTTGAACACTATAACTGTTTTATAATTCAACACATTTTAATAACAAATCACAGTTTCGAGAAAAAATTCATTGAGATATACAACCTTTCATTAAGTAAAAAGGCTAACTACAATATTTTACCTCGCACAATTACTTAAACAACAAGCAGTGAATGCCGAAACTTTTGCCAAGCTAAAATTAATTTAGCGTACACAAACAGTTGACAGTTTCTACGAAGAGCTTTCGTCTACTCAAAGAACGGGACAGAGTAGTAACTACAAGAATTAAAACACAGTAAAATGGCATAGAATGTCTTAGTTACAAGTGTTTCGTATCTTAAAAAGTTCAATTCAGAATAAAAACAAATTGAACAAACACACGGCTACGAACCTAAACATAGCGGCAAAAAGTCGGAAAGAACTGCAGCGTGGACAGTAAGCTTACAAAAATTCACAGCTAAAGGATACAAGAAACGGTTAAAACATCGTACCTGTAGTTGATTTGGCTTTTTAGTCCCTTCCATAAGCACCAAATTTTCAAACATCGAAGTACGAGCTGAGTCGATCAATGTTGTTTACAAACTTGGAATGCTCGTTTTTTAGCTCCCACAGCCGTAATGACGAGATCAGAAACTTTTCTGAGGAAACATCAAGTCTATATCATATTCCAGGGGTGATTACCAAAGGAATTTCACTAAAATTGTGCTCCTTCATTCACTTCTTGTCGAGCGGTTAAACTTTGAACCAGTTTTCATTCAGTTACGCCAAGAAACACTACGACCGCGACAACGCGAAAATTTCGCGCCTTTTTTGTCCAATCATGCATGTGAACAGTATTTTTCTCTTTTCTTTTCTTCTCTTTTTTTCTTTCTTTTCCCTTTTTTAACTAATAGTTCACGCACTTTTTCGCCAAAAAACACGAAATTGCAGGCAGCAGTCATTTTCACTTTCCTTCAAAATGCGAAATTTACCGCCATCGCTGGTTATACGTCATGTAGACATAACATATATCGATAACTTTTTTACCATATTTGGGCAGTGTATCAATGTGTTGAATTATAAATGTAGATATCTCAATGTCTGGAAGTTGCATTCAGCATAAGTTTAATCAAGATGGCGCAGATTTGGTACCGACACTTTTCTCGATTCTTTCCGCCTAGCCGACATGATTAGGACCAGGCTTAACTAATCAATGACATCAATGATATCAATGTAATCAATGAGTAATCAATGGGTAATCAATGAGTAATCAATTGATTACTCATTGAGTATTGCCAATACTAATGAGTACTCAATGACTAATCAATGACCCACAAAATGTTTGGTCATTGATGTCATTGATTAGTCATTGATGTCATTGACTAGTCATTGATGTCATTGATTAGTCATTAATTTGCATGAAAAGAGGTGTTGACAGGCCAGACACGACTCATAAGCTCGTGATAACGTGGAATGTGACCTTTAGAGTTTTGCATGCTGTAACAAGTATATCCCCCAAGGATTTTCCTTTTTTGTATGAGATAAGGGAAGGCTCTTTGTATATTTCTCTTAGCAATGGTTGGTTCTGAATTAAATGCCAGTTGTTCATTAAGATGTTTTTAAGATTAGGCAACGCCAGGTGGTACGTTGTTACGAAAAGCAGTATTCTTTTTCGCACGTTTTTTTGCTGCAAAGATGACTTCCGTTCATTGAATTTTACCTCGGAAATTATTTTCTCAATGAGATTGTGAGTGTAGCCTCTAGCACGGAGGCGTGCTTTGAAGTTGTCGATATTCTCACTGAATGATTTCGCTGAGGAATTTGTTCTAAAAAGTCTCAGGGCTCCACCTTTCCTGAGCCCTTTTCTGACCCCTGGTGGGTGACAGGAAGGGAAATGGGTGTACTGGATGGTCTCTGTTGGTGTAAAATGAGCAATCAATGACATCAATGAGTAATCAATGACCCACAAAATTTTTTGGGTTCGATTAATCATTGATTACTCATTGAGTATTGGCAATACTCAATGATTAATCAATTGATTACTTATTGATTACTCATTGATGTCATTGATCATTGATTAGTTATGCCTGGTTAGGAAGAGTCTCCTTCGTCGACGCAATAATTATACGAGATTAACGACGGGTGATTTACATCATTAGTATGGAATTTCTCAAAGTAAATCGCAGACGCTCTCGCGCGCGAACGCCCCTAGCGGCCGGGAACGATGAGAGGCGGTTGTATTCGCAGGCTATTGTCTGCACTGCAGGTTCTTTTTCGTTCAATCATGTGATCGACAATTTTTCCGTTTTTTTTTTCCTTATTTTTTCTTATTTTCTTGTTTTATTTTATTTATCATTTTCCTTCTTTTTTTTTAATTTATAGAAATTCGACGTAGTAGTCATATGATAAAATGCTAAGTTACTGTGCTAAATCGGAACGGAAAGGAAAATATTTGGCTCTTGGTTATGGCGCACGGACTGCCATCGCACTCAGTCAATAAGGATCAATACATACTGCCTTGGATTTTGTTTTGTTTGCCTGTTTAAATTACTGCTGTGTTTATTTCAGATCGAATAAAATTCTTGTAAAACAGCAGTAGTGTAGCAGCTCTCCGAAACCTCTATTTTCATTGGACTTGTAAAACACAGCTTCTATTGATTTTAGGTCTAGAGCCCATTGTTGGGTTGTTTGTTCTATTGTTCTCCGAACCAATGGTGTGAGACCTTACGAGAGTTGCTACATGACTTGTAAAATCAAGAAATGGAAATATAATTTATACGATTCACGAGAATCCAGCGTTGAGGTATTTTGGCGGTTTTCGTCCGACGGACCATGCCGTACTGCCCGCCGTACCGATTTTTAAATGATATTTGCCAGTAAACCGTGTCAAGACTAAATTCTTCACGCAACTGATCAGTTTCGCGGAAAATGATACCGTATTCTAGACCGAAAATCTCTGATTACTATACCCTATCCCAGACTAAACTGCTTGAAAACCATATCCTTCACAGCGGCACATACCCATATAGCTTATATATGGGAGTACCCCCCCCCCCCCCCGACCCCCTCCCCAGGCTTGAAGGTCGCCGGGTGGTTCAAGCCTGGCGTGTTTCTCGAAAGTCCCGGAAACCATATCATATTTGATATCAAAACTTTATTTTATTTCTGCAAATACAAAGTTTGTCTACAACGAAGCGAGTCCTTTTATTTAGCTAGAGCAATCCAAAAATATTTTTCTCATAAATCATGATCTCGGTTTACAGTAGGTACTTGAATGTTGAAAAATCAAAAGAAAATTTTCTCCGGGACTCGAGATACGACAACTATTTGTCTTTCTACGGACAACGCAAAGTATAACAAATCATACTGTTGTACTTGTGCTTCCATTCCTCACAAGCCACATAATTTAATCTTATGCTAAATTTTCAGATTAGCCACCAGGTACAGTGGCTTTCACGGATCTCAAAATTAAAAAGCAAATCCATTGGTTTGCAAGCCGGTTCTCCATTAGGCTTCGGGCTGGGGACCGGGTTCTCTTTGCAGAATGGGAGTCCAGTAAGGTTGGCAGAAACAAGATCTCTTGCTGTGGACAAAAACGAAATAGAAGTGATAAATAATTTAAAGACACTACTCAGACCCATTTCTTGAACTATTCCAATTTCCAAATTTTCGGAATTCTTCGAAAGATATTTCGAAATAGTAGCGTGAAAACGCAAAGTATGTTGACAGTGTGTAGGACTGCATAAATGTATGGTCAAATGCAACGGGGGCTAACCTGCATAGACTACAAGCTGTCAGAATTTTGCATTTGATATTTTAACCAACTTTACAGTTATCTGAAAGAACACGGTTTACTCTGACCGACTCCCAATCGGGCTTCAGACTCCCATATTCCACTTTGACCGCTTTATCAGATGTCACTAATGATTGGTTTCTAAATATGGATAAAGGCCTATTAAAGGGTGTCATGTTCTTAGACCTAAAAGAGCTTTCGACACCATGGATCACGAAATTTTGTTGGACAAATTGAAACTATATGGTGTATACCAAGTACGCAAATAAATTGCTTTGCTTCACCGGGGGGGGGGGGGGACTCCCATGTAAAAATGACGGGGATGCTCGTCGGAAAATTTCGAAAAACACCCTAAAAGGTACCAGAATCTAGTTTGATAGGCGTGGCTCAAACATATTTTTACTCCTAAGAGGTTCTATTTGATACAACACAAGACATATTCTGTCATATTTTTTTCAGCTCAATACCCTAAAAGGTACCGCGATAATTCTAACCATGGTCATTTTAGATCAGTTTAGTACCCTAAGCGGTACTAATCTACAAATTTTAACCCCTAAAAGATACGACGAGCACCCCCGTCATTTTCATATTGGAGTCCCCCCCCCGGGTTGCTTCATACCTCACAAACGAAAAACTTTTGTTGATGGTGTGCTGTCAGATAGCTGCACAATTAAATGCGGAATACCATAGAGTTCTATTCTTGGACCGCTACTATTTATTGTTTACATAAATGATCTCCCAACTTGTAACCTCTACTCTAAAGTGTAGATGTATACTAGCTTGCATGTTGCACATTCTGATGAGTACATCTTGGAACAACAAATGAATCATTATCTACATGTACACTACATGGCTAATAGCGAATAAACTTAGCCTAAATGTAATAAAGACAAAATATATGATTGTTAAGCTAATTAGTCAATATAGGACAAAACACCTTGAGTACCAGTTTAATATTCATGTCGATCACAAACCCGTTGTAAGGGATGAGACGTATAAATATCTTGGTGTTGAAATAGATCAATGATTAACATGGACAGATCATGTAGACAAAAATGCTAAGAAAACTTCTGGGGGATTGGAGTTCTGAGACGTGTAAGGCATCTCATACCTTATCATACATTAATTACGATGTACAGCTCCCTTAGCTTGTACTACCATATTTCGATTATTGTAGTATAGTGCGAGGAAGCTGTGGGAAAGGGATGTGTAACAGACTCCAGACCCTCCAAAACAGAGATACCAGGGTGGTATCCTCCTCTAATTATAATAATAATAATAATAATAATAATAATAATAATAATAATAATAATAATAATAATAATAATAATAATAATAAAGAACATATTCATCCAGGATGACTGCGTCAGTTTAGAAAAACTGCTATCAACGCAGGTCCTGCAAATTAAAATCTAACTAAACTAAACGAAAGACTGACAATAACACTACACAAATCAGAAAAGTTAAAAATTGAAGCTAAAAACTATTTATATAATATAATTACGATAGACGATCAGTTGTGATCCTGGATGAACTTGGGTGGGATAATCTTGAGACACGAAGGACAAGGCAATTAGCCACATTAATGTATAAATTGAAAATTCGAATTGCACCTGATCATTTGGCTCAAATTTTTAATAGTACAAACTCTACCAAGACCGGTATACTGAGGCTGGAAAAAAAGCTTCCACTATCAGACTATAGAGGGGCGGTTCTCTGGAATAGTCTATCAAATACTATCAAAGGACGGACAAGCCTGAAATTATTTATCTCACATTTATAATTTAGTACAATTTTATAAACTATATATCTAATATTGTTTTTATATTGCATGATTTTTGCACAGCTCTCTGGTGGTGGTGGTGGTGGTGGTGGGGCGGGGGAGTGAAAAAGGGCAGGAGTGAATAAGGGAAGGGGGATTGAATAAGGGGAGGGGAGTGAATAAGGGGAGGGGGTGAATAAGGGGAGGGGAGTGATTAAAAGGAGGGGAAGTAAATAAGGGGAGGGGTGAATAAGGCGGGGGGGGGTGAATAAGGGGAGGAGAGTGATTAAAAGGAGGGGAAGTAAATAAGGGGAGGGGTGAATAAGGGGAGGGGAAGTGAATAGGAGGGGGGGGGGGGGGTGAAAACTAATTGTTCCTGAAAAGCCCCATGGGAAGGTATATATAATTTGTTCAATTTTCTAAGCTGATAATTACCTAAACGCGTCCGTCCTAAATTTATGTTGCTCAGGTCAGGGATTGAATTCACGTCAACTTCTTCTAAGCGATAGGCTGGGTACTGGCCACAGAAGTCCTGCACTTCTCGTCCGAGTAGAGATTTGTCAACCCGTTCTGCAACAGTCCAGTACTTCCTCTCAATAACCTTGTGCTTGGAGGGAGGAGTTTGAGATACCTTTAATTAGAGAATAAAAAAAGTCATGATATCATAAGTCTGTGCTGTGGTTATGGTCATAAACTTACTAGAACTTAAATATAATCAAAGGCTCCTTAGAGCCAACCCGTGAATTTGAAATACGTAACGCGTTTAAACGCAATGCGGTAAGCTTATGTTTTCACTCTGTTACGGTTCAATATTTTTTTTAGAATTAAACGTAAGGATTTTTGACAAAAGCAAAAAATGAAAATACAGTACATCACTTTCATAAAGTTCAGTCCGAAGAAGAAAGAAAAAAAAAACAAAAAAAATGAACGGCCCGAGCGAGATTCGAACCGGGGCCTTTCGGCTGTGAGTCCACGCTTTACCCCACTCGACCACCGTGACCACTGTGACCACTGACTTGTAGTAGGATAAATTTTATATTACGATATAATAAAACCTTTTTCGCATACCGACACAAAATTCAACGAGCGTCTTATAACCAATTATTTCAAAAAATATAATTTCAAACAGTAGTAAGAACTTCTAAATGGGATATTCTGACGGATCACATCGAGCTTATAAAACAGGTAAAATTGGTGGATCGACTGGTCCACCTGGACCGCCAGGTGTCGGATTTAAATTAACTGACACCGGAGATTATGACATACAGCGGAAGCGGTTAACAACGGTTGGTGAAGGGAATCCCGAAACGACGAGTTGGACATCGAGTTCGAGTTCGAGTTCGAGTTGGATTTCGAGTTGGACTTCGAGTTGGATTTCGAGTTGGACTTCGAGTTGGACTTCGAGTTTAAAAAAATAAAATAGAAATATGAAAAATATAATCGATAAAAATCGACAGTCGAACCTCTCCTTACGGACACCTCTCTAATACGGACAGTTTCCTGTGTCCCGACAAAATTCTCACATATTTTCTTTTAAAAACTACCTCTATAATACGGACCCTCTCTAATACGGACAACGGACACTAAATTCGGTCCCAGAGAGCAAATTAATATAAACTTAACCTCTTTATCACGGACACTCCGGTGATCAGGTGATGATAGTTTGAGTAAGTAATACAATTTCCTGTTTGTGGTTACAAACATGTATCGCAAGACGTTTTCAGAATAGACCTTATCACGGTTTTTCCAAAATTTTATATGGGCCTGATAACAATAATCCATCGACACTGCTGGGTAAAGCATCTCATAATTAGTAAAATGGCCGAGTTTAAAAGCGATATCTTTTAAAATAATGGAGATATAGCTCCGCAAAGTCGGCAAATTTCACAGACGTTTGTATCGCGCGGCCAAATATCTTGCCTACCGGTAGGCAAGAAATTTGGCTGCGCGGATCTGGATCAGTAAAATCCTGTACAAGATAAACAAGTAGTTTCCATTGGAAAGTGAAGTGCTGCGAGTAAAGTTTATGCAGAAGAAGACGGTTTGGGGCTATCTCTCGTTAATTGCATGTACTTTAGATAGTAAACAGATGAGAGACTTGATCTATTTTGCCATTGGATTAACTTGGCTAATATATATGCCGTTCGAACGGCAAAACGCACGGCTACTGAACGGATGAACGCAAAGTAAGAATAAAGCTGTTCCTGATGGCTCAAAACGGGAAAGTTTGCAGAGATTAGCGACCTTTAATTCTCTCTCAATATAATGTGCGACTCTGATGAAGATAACGAATGGAAAGCAGAACTATCGACTATGGTCTAAGTAGAATTTCGAGGCGACTGGAGGCGTTGGAGCGATTTTACGGCCGATTTCCTTCGGTGGATCCGATCGGCTCGATGAGTGGAGTGCTGTCTCTTTCAGGGGGAGGACTGAAATATTTGAACTAACAATCGCTGGAATCGCGAATCGACCGCAAAACCACTCACTGAGACACAAGTAAACGCACAAAGAAGTTCAGGTGAACCAGTTTTATTCAAATATCGTTCCTAATTTTACGCTCAAACTCGAATTGAATTTTCCCAATAAAAATCCTTATAATTTCGCTATTACGCCAGTTACCACGACGTTTATCACTTGAGCTTAGGCTACCTGTGCTGACAGATGGTACGTTGTGACAAAAGGCAGACAGTATCCTCTCGTGACCTTTTTTCTTTTGTGTAAGTGCCGATTGTCTAGAGGCAAAGAGACCTTTCTATGATGTTTCCTGGGTAACCCCGTGATTTGAGGCGTTGTTTGAATTTTAAAACGCTCTCTTCAAATGTTTTCTTTTTTATGAAGAGTTAGTTCTAAGCAATCTTATTGCTTTCGCCTTTAATGAATCCATATTTTACGCCTGGTGGGTGGCGTGAGGCGATGTGTGTGTACTGAAAGGTCTCGGTCGGCTTGTAGTGAGTGTTGATATCCAAGATGGAATCTATTGTGAATCTTTTCCCTTTATTAAAACACTGTGGTGACAATCTAGTTAAATGCTGTTTTCCTTTCTTTTTTTTTTTTTAATTTTTCTCGATTTTTTTCCTACTAACTCGAAATCTAACTCGAAGTCCCGCCAACTCGAAGCCCAACTCTAAATCCAACTCGAAGTCCAACTCGAACTCGAACTCGAACTCGAACTCTAAGTCCAACTCGAGGTATCATTACTCCCGAAACGTCGAGTTGGACATCGAGTTCGAGTTCGAGTTCGAGTTCGAGTTGGACTTCGAGTTGGATTTCGAGTTGGATTTCGAGTTGGATTTCGAGTTGGACTTCGAGTTGGATTTCGAGTTGGACTTCGAGTTGGACTTCGAGTTAAAAAAAAATACAAATATGAAAAAATATAATCGATAAAAATCGACAAAAATTAACTACAGTCGAACCTCTCCTTACAGACACCTCTCTAATACGGACACCTCTCTATTACGGACAGTTTCCTATGTCCCGACAAAATTCTCTCATATTTTCTTTAAAAAAGACCTCTATAATACGGACCTTCTCTAATATAATACGGACAACGGACACTAAATCTCGGCCCCAGAGAGCAAATTCGTATAAACTTAACCTCTTTATTACGGACACTCCAGTGATCAGGTGATGATAGTTCGAGTAAGTAATACAATTTCCTGTTTGTGGTTACAAACATGACACATACCGCAAGACGTTTTCAGAATTGTACTTTATATTTACTTTTTCAAGTGTAAAATGGGGGTGGCAGGCCTGCACGGCTCTTACCTCATGTTTTTAATGCCATTTGCTCCTTCTATATGTTTTGAACGGGTATTCTACATTTAGCTGTTTGTTAAGGAGGATTTTAGTGACTGTAGAGTGTAGACTGAGTTTTAAAACCTTTCAAAAGCCGCGTGCAACGGACTAGAGGTCAAGTAAAGGTGTCTGTTGTAGTTTCCCATGGTGTTGCGCTTGTAGATTTTGACCTCGTTTTAGCGTCCTTATTTGCCTGGCGGTTGTTTCGTTGTTTTCTCCATTAATATTGGCATGTAGATTTTTCAGTACGTAGGAAAGGTTTGAATTTCTCTAGCTTATCTCTCTGAAATACCGGACATGACAGGATCGTCCGTGAATGTCTTTCCTGCTATTAATTTTATGTCACGCTGGGCCCAGCTATTTTAGATTTGTCTTTGCAGGATTTTAAATTTTCAGGATCCAAGCTTTATAGCAGAGAGAGTTGTAGCTTAAAAAGCTTTTCATCTTGTAGAGAGTTGAAGTTTGTCTCAGTCAAGGCGATAATTTTATCTTCCATTCGCTACGCTTTATAGCTGTGTGGAGCTCACTGTGATAACTAAAATTTCCGTTGGCAATTTTGGCAGTCTAGCGACTGCTTCGTTTACGCCACTATTCCTAATTTTACGCTCAAATTCGAAGTGAATTTTCCCAATACAAATCCTTATAATTTCGCTATTACGCAACAGTTACCACGACGTTTATCACTTGAGCTTAGGCTACCTGTGCTGCCAGATGGTACGTTGTGACAAAAGGCAGTATCCTCTCGTGACCTTTTTTCTTTCGCTGTGGCTATATGGCCGGTAACCGGTCAAGGTGTTGAAAACACTAAATGGCCGGCAGTTCTATATTCTCAGTAAATTTCACAAAATCGAAAAATTCCAGCTAATCTAAACTATCATATGTCGATTTAGAAAAGTCAAGCGATCCTGAAATGCTTTATAGATCTCAAGTCTAGGGTTTAGTTTACGCTGGGCTCAGAAGACGAAACCATGTTTCGTGACACTTAGAACTTTTTTCAGCTCGACTGCCGGTCAAGGTTTTCAAAACACTAAATGGCCGGCAGTCCTATATTCTCAGTAAATTTAACAAATCGAAAAAATACAGCCATTCTGAACTATCATATGTCGTGATCCTGATCAAACGAGCCGGTTTTGTGGGATTTCTATATCACGAAACCATGTTTTGTGACACTTAAAACTTTTTTCAGCTCGACTGCCGGTCAAGGTTTCCAAAACACTAAATGGCCGGCAGTTCTATATTCTCAGTAAATTTCACAAAATCGAAAAATTCCGGCTAACTAAACTATTGTATGTCGATTTAGAAAAGTCAAGCGATCGTGAAATGCTTTATAGATCTCAAGTCTAGTGTTTGGTTTACCCTGGGCTCAGAAGACGAAACCATGTTTTGTGACACTTGGAACTTTTTTCAGCTCGACTGCAAAAAACATGGTTTCGCGATATAGAAATCCCACAAAACCAGCTCGTTTGATCAGGATCACAAAATATGATAGTTCAGAATGGCTGTATTTTTTCGATTTGTCAAATTTACTGAGAATATAGGATTGCCGGCCATTTAGTGTTTTGAAAACCTTGACCGGCAGTCGAGCTGAAAAAAGGTTTAAGTGTCACGAAACATGGTTTCGTCTTCTGAGCCCAGCGTAAACTAAACCCTAGACTTGAGATCTATAAAGCATTTCAGGATCGCTTGACTTTTCTAAATCGACATATCATGATAGTTTATATTAGCTGAAATTTTTCGATTTTGTGAAATTTACTGAGAATATAGAACTGCCGGCCATTTAGTGTTTTCAATACCTTGACCGGTTACCGGCCATATAGCCACAGCGTTTTTCTTTTGTGTAAGTGCCGATTGTCTAGAGGCAAAGAGACCTTTCTACTATGTTTTCTGGGTAACCCCATGATTCGAGGCGTCGTTCGAATTTTAAAACGCTCTCTTCAAATATTTTCATTTTTTTTTATGAAGAGTTAGTTCTAAGCAATCTTATTGCTTTCGCCTTTAATGAATCCACATTTTACGCCTGGCCATGGTGGGTGGTGTGAGGCGATGTGTGTGAACTGAAAGGTCTCGGTCGGCTTACAGTGAGTGTTGATATCCAAGATGGAATCTTTTGTAAATCTTTTCCCTTTATTAAAACACTGTGGTGACAGTCTAGTTAAATGCTGTTTTCTTTTTTTGATATTTTTCTCGAATTTTTTTTCCTACTAACTCGAAGTCCAACTCGAAGTCCAACTCGAAGTCCAACTCGAAATCCAACTCGAAGTCCAACTCGAAGTCCAACTCGAAGTCGACAACTCGAACTCGAACTCGAACTCGAACTCGAAGTCCAACTCGAGGTATCATTACTCCCGCCGGGGTTCTTGGGTAAAGATTATTATTGTCACACCTGTAAAAAGCCATATGTAAAACGCGACTGTCATAGGTGTCCCACAAAGTGTACATCATGTTTCAAGTACTTTCCTGAGGGGAAAAAGTGTTCTGGTGAAGAAATTACATGCGGTAAGTGTTGTAGGACTTTCTTTGGAGAAGAGTGTTTTGAGGAGCATAAGCGGAACCGATCCTCTGGGGAAAAGCCAGACATTGCGTGTGAAAAAATAGGAAAATGCCTGAAATGCGAGCGTATAATTACAACTCCAGTAGATTCAGAAGTTCATGGTCTAAAGAAGCACATATGTGGATATTCGGTGTGTACGAATTGTAAGAAGTACGTTAATATGCATGAACATCTTTGTTACATGACAAGAAAGAAGTGTAAGGGTGGAAAATGTACGGGTTGTGGTAAAACGAAATGTTATTCTTGCAAGACAAGAACTGATGAATACATTTTCTATGATTTTGAGGCAACTCAGGAGTCCGGTATGCATAAGGTCAATTGGATCGATTGTGAAGATTTTCATGGAAATAAAAATACATTTGAAACGCTCGATGAATTTTGTAAATTTATTTTTGAAGGGCATGGCGGGTATACCTTCGTAGCCCACAATTCAAAGGGGTACGATACTCAGTTTATTCGAAATTGGTGTATAGAGAACAGAGTGAAACCCTATATAATTTACAACGGAACAAAGATTATGTATATGGAGGCTAAGGGTGTTAGATTTATTGATTCTATGAACTTTATCGCTGGTCCGTTATCAGCATTCCCAAAGACATTTGGTTTGGCAGAGTTGAAAAAGGGGTATTTTCCACATTATTTCAATAAAAAGTGTAACCAGAACTATGTAGGGCCGATTCCTAGTAAGAAACACTATGGTTATGATCAGATGAGTTCTTCAGCGAGAAAGGAATTCCTAAAATGGTACCAAGCGCGAGTTGATGAAAACTATGTGTTTGACTTCAAGAAGGAGCTGTCAGAGTACTGTAGAAGTGATGTCGATATCCTCCGGAGAAGTATGTTGAAGTTTCGTGAAGACTTTATCGAGTTAGAAAACATCGACCCCCTTCTATATATAACCATAGCGTATGTATGTATAACCGTGTACAGAAGTAACCATATGCCGTCGGGAGAGATCGGCGTTGTAAAAGAAACTACTCGCGGAGAGACATATAGCCATGCTAGTATCGCTTGGTTAGATTGGATTTCTAAGAGAGATGATGTTAACATAAAACACGCTCTGAATGGTGGTGAAGAATCTTTACCTGTTTACCTGGTATCGGAAAAGTCGATGGTTTCTGTGGGAACACAGTCTATGAATTTCAAGGTTGTTTTTGGCATGGATGTGAAAAGTGTTTTTCTAGTGAGACAATAAATGCAAGAAATCAGTTGGATATGTTAACTCTAAGAAAGAGGACGGCAGAGAAAAATGATAAAATTAGAGCTGCCGGGTATGAATTGGTTGAGGTTTACGAATGTGAACTGAAAAAAGATAAAAAGTTTAGTAAATTTCGCAAGTTTCTTTAAAAGGAATGGTATCGGGAGATTGTTGGGTCTCTAAATCCTAGGGACGCATTTTTCGGTGGGCGTACAAATGTAACAAAACTGGCCTACAAATTCAAGAAAGGTGAGAAAGGAAAATACGTCGACTTTGTAAGTTTATATCCGACGGTTCAATTCTACATGGATTATCCAGTAGGTCATCCTACAAAGATATTTGACCCGCCACAAGAGTACGATGAGAATTGGTTTGGTTTTGCGAAATATAAAGTTTTACCTCCAAAGGGTCTTTATCATCCTGTGTTACCTGTAAAAATGAAATGCGATAAGGCTAAAAAGCTGTTATTTCCGCTCTGTAGAACTTGCGCCCAAATAAAGATTAAGAAATGTACCCATACTGATGATGAACGATCGTTCATCGGTACATGGTGTACAAATGAATTGAATTAGGCGATTCAGAAAGGGTATAAGGTACTTCGCATATATGAGGTGTGGGATTTCCCTGAAAGAACAGATGGCCTTTTCAAAAGTTATATACGAAAATTCTTAAAACTCAAGATGGAGAGCAGTGAGCTGAAGACTGGGGAAGGTTGTACTTACAAATCCGTTGATGAGTACAAGGCAATTGTAAAATCAAGGTTAGGAATTGAGCTTGGTGAAATTAAGTACAATCCTGGGATGAGAGCAATCGCAAAGTTGTGCCTGAATAGTTTATGGGGAAAGTTTGGCCAACGTAATAACTTGAATCAGACTGCGTACGTTACTGAACCAGACGAATTTTACAAGATCTTGTTAAATGAATCCGTAGACAATTTGAACATTCAATTTATAAACGAAGATATGGTTGAAATGACTTATAACATGAAAGATCAGTTCGTTGATAATAGTAATAACACAAACATATTTATTGCGGCCTTCACAACCAGTCACGCTAGATTGATGTTGTATGGGGTGTTAGACAAACTCGGTGATCAGGTTCTTGGTTTTGACACCGATAGCTGTTGGTATATCGATCGCGAGGGAGGTCCACGAATTGAAACAGGTGACAGTCTCGGTGATCTAACCGATGAGTTAAATGGGAATTATATTACGAATTGGTGCGGTTCTGGTCCAAAATCATACAGTTACATAACAAGTAATGAGAAAATGGTATGTAAGGTCAAAGGTTTCACACTGAATCATGAAAATAGTCAATATATAAATCATACTACGATGAAACAAATCATTGAGGGGCAGAAGCAACGAATAACAACTGTAAACGAACGAGCGATAACTCGGGATCCCTTAACAAAACAGGTTGTAAATAAGTACCAGGAAAAAGACTTTAGGTTGTGTTACGATAAACGATGTATGGTAAAGACTGAATCAGGAATCGAAACGTTTCCATATGGATATTGAATCGACAAAACACACTAAAAATGAATAATAATAGTGAATAATTATAGATGAATCGTCTATAATTATACATAACGTACATAACTAAAAAATTATCGAAAAATTACTATAATATAAACGGCTGCCATTAAACCGCACATAACTAAAAAATTATCTAAAAATTACTATAATATAAACGGCTGCCATTAAACTATAGTAATTTTCCGATAATAACCCAGGGGTGACTTATAGTGCCGTACATAACTACTAAATTGATCGAGAGATTAACACTGATTTTGTAAAATTACTTAATGATAATGTCAAAAAGTAGCTTGATGTTATGTTTGTAAACCTTGAATGTTTTGTTTACTTTCTCTTTTGCAATCTTGAGAACTACCGTTTTTCCTAACATCGCTTCATGTGCAATTTTTGGGTAATTTTTGATTTTAATGGCTTTTCAAAACTCTGAGAAACGGCTCGATGGATTTTTTTAAAAACATTTACTGTGCATGCTTACCGATGTGCAAAATATTATCTGAAAGTTTCATTGGCATTGATTCACTGGAACGCCTTTAAATTTAAACATGAAGACGACGTACGAACCGGCCGAAAAAACGGCGTTACAAATTTACTTTTTTAAGTTATGCTTAATAATGATTTCAAATCAATGCGCACTGCATTCCTCCGTGATTTATACTTTCGTTGTGATATGCTGTGCATCTATTATTATCTATATTCGAGCATGATTGTACCTTATTACTTTCCTTGCTAATTTCCAGATTCCCTTAAGTCTCTTTTTAGGATTATTTTGAGCAATAAATGCCCTTTTGCGTTTTGAAAACGTTTTTACAGCAGGCGTTTTGAACGCAAAAGAAAACAGATGCAAAGAAATTTGCATCAACGAGCGTACATTGCAATGTTTGTGCAGTGCATTGATTTGAAATCATTACTGAGAATAACTTAAAAAAGTAAATTTGTAACGCCATTTTTTCGGCCGGTTCGTACGTCGTCTTCATGTTTAAATTTAAAGGCGTTCCAGTGAATCAATGCCAATGAAACTTTCAGATAATATTTTGCACATCGGTAAGCATGCACAGTGAATGTTTTAAAAAAATCCATCGAGCCGTTTCTCAGATTTTTGCAAAAGCCATTAAAATCGAAAATTACCCAAAATTTGCACATGAAGCGATGTTAGGGAAAAAGGTAGTTCTCAAGATCGCAAAAGAGAAAGTAAACAAAACTTTCAAGGTTGACAAACATAACATCAAGCTACTTTTTGACATTATTTCACAAAACCAGTGTTAATCTCTCGATCAATTTAATACCAGTACGCAAATAGTAAGGTTTGAAATGTTATTGCGATTTATTTTAATTCAAACATACAGAATTTTTTATTCTTGCAAAATATATATGCCATATACCATATTTTAAGATGCCTATGTGGGATTTTCAATGCGAAATCTTAAACGCGCTAGATTTCACTTTTACTGATTTCTAATTTTCTTGTTTATCGTCGTCATGGTAATATCGATTTTACCAGAAAATATATCTTGCCAAACTTCAGTTCAAAACCAGTTAGTGGTGAAAATTTCACGTTGATCTGACTTGGACAAGACGGCTTAAAAGCCGATTGAAAAATGTTGTTATGGTCTCCAGAAAACTGTATCGAACCACCTTAAGCATGCGCATAGCCATATCACCCTGGCAGTAGCTGTCATGGACAGCTTTTTCCTCCCTGTTAGGACTCATCAGCATGGCATAGCCGTCGGACCCCATAGCCCCGAAAGTCGTTTTTAGTTTTTGGTCTCTTTTTTTTTTTTTTTGCTTTTGCGGTTAGTGGATCTTTAGTTGGTTGTTTTTATGTTGATTTTTAACACAGAGGGATCAACGTTTATAGTTTTTTCTCTTTCTGAAGTGATATGTTCTGAAATGATGTTGACCGTTTTGACTTTCCTGCTGTTTTTAATAACGCTGAGTTCAGCTATTTGTGTTTGAGAGAGAGAGAGTGTTAACAGCATCGATTCGCTCCGCTTTATATCTGCGAGTTGTTTGCGTCTGGAACTCGATATTTTGTATATTACCTCCATTTGGTAATTAGAACAATACAATACTTTATTTACTCATTATTTTTTACAACTATATTTTAAAAATACCTACACACATTTTATTAACTAAGTACTGATAATTTAAATAGTTAATATAATTTTGAGCCTGGGAGTTTAGTTTACCAGTCTAGCGACTGTTTTGTTTATACCACTGTATGATTCAGGCAAGACCATGGTTTCGGTTCTCCACTTGAGCCTCATCACGGTTGCCGGGTTTACATTTGGTGGTTGCTTCCTTTAGAGCAACGCATAATTAAGGCGAGAACGGTAAACGTTTCGCAGTTTTCGGGCTAATTTGACTTTTAAAATCTACCCGTACTCACGGTAAGTGGGATCGAAAATGGTGCTTTCTGATTGGACCTTGCCAGCTAGCCAATCAGTTGCTGTAGATTCGATCCGTTTGTATTTTAAGTTATATGGGTTGTGTTTTTTAAAAGATTTGGAGGTGTTGCAACTTATTGTTCTGAACCGAAAAGTCGTAATATAAAATCTATTGTCTTTGTTTTTGGTCCTCTGAAAATAGAGGAAATGTGTTGATATATATTTTGCATGTATTTTTGTAGTTGACTCTTCTTTACAGTTCATGTACAACAATAAGTGGTTTCACGGGCCGCGGGCCGTGGGCCGTGGGCCGTGGGCCGTGGGCCGTGGGCCGTGGGCCGTGGGCCGTGGGCCGGGGGCCGCCGGACCGCGGGCCTGCTTTTAGCAAAACCCAATATAACAATCCCGCTCGTTAACAGCAATCGCCTCTGGTGCCTCTTGTTTTGGTTAAAGTTTCACGTTTTCTTGTCCCCCGGACCAAAGAACCTTCTGAAGAGCACCATTGAAATCCATAATTTACCGAAAAGTTGGCCGAAAACTTTACCATAAATGAAAACACAATCTCGAGCTGGCGGCCATACAACACGGTGTGCAAAGGACGATGGGAAGTCCCCGATCTCCCTTCCGCCTGACCGTGGGGGATCTGGGTACGAGATTACTGAACGCTATCGTATCCGACTAAATCAGTTGATGGGACAGCTAAGTTTGTTGGTGGACACGTCGTGGTCATTGATTAGGCTTATTTCATCGAATAGTGGTAAGAAATATCGAGGAATTTTTGTTTTGCATTCGTTTCATGTTATTTTAATTGGGCTTCGAGTGACCTTCGTTTCCCTAGATTTGTATTTCAAGTTGTAGCAAAGAGTACTACCTAATAAAGAAAATATAACTTGCTTACGAAAGTGCTGATAGCGTTATTGTGTTGTTGTTATTTAAAATGGGTAACCTAGTGGTAATATTTCTTTTCACCCTTGGGCTTTCTTCAGGATTTCTGCCTCTCCTTCAATACATGTACTCGTCCCTGTTAAAGCAACATACTTCTTTAATATTCGTGGCCGTTTATTAGCTTCGTCTTCCAAGACACATACTGATTATTTTCGGAAACGAATCGCTCATATTTAGCGACAATCAGATCCCGTTATAATTTGAAATTTAGCAGCCGTATCTTTACCTACTAAACCAAACAAAACTGGGTGACATTGGTCGTTGAAATTAAAACGTTGGTTTTGTTGATGTAGTCGGTCATAGGACTTCAACATTTGCAATTCAACCGGAAGTAAAACCTTATGCGTAGAAGCGTAAAATTTTTTACCTTATTGCGCATTCATTTTTAAACGGCCAATCAAAAAATTCAAATTTTCGTCTGTTACCAGAGCTACACGAGACGCAATTTAAAAAAAAAACCATGGAGCTCTGGGGACGGGAATGGGCCGCAACATATGCACAGTACACCACACAAACGGAGGATGGTAAACCTGTGGTATGAGTCGCACACCCACTTTTTAACAGAGAACTGCAAGATTCATTTTCATTTTAAATAAAACCATACCAACCTTAATTTGGACACTTAATATATTCTAATAAAGTACGATATAAGCCCAAAGGCAATTCAACTGCCCCGTCCTTCGGTTGTGGGGGATGGACGTCGCGGTTGCACCAATTTGTTGCAATAATCGTTCACGAGGAAAAAAAAACCGCTTATTCGTTTTTAGGACTTCTAAACCAATCAAGACAGATAGATAACATTTATCAAAGGTAGAGTAACATTCTTATATGAATTCTTATATGAGCGAGCTTCCTGTTGCACTGCATGCATTTCCTGTTTTTCGGCTAGCTGGGCGCATGTCACGCAATCTTTTGCAAGCACGCCATGGGAAGACGGTTTGTATGTTTCTCGCCCACATTTTGAGTAATTTGGTATCAGTACCTGTAGGTAGAATCAGTGATACTTAGTCGAAATATAAATAAGAAATGGCATAATTATGTGGTTTATTACACAGGAGGTATCGTCTTTTGAAAGTATAAATGTAATGCTGATGATGTTGAGACCGTTTTGTCGGCCGTTTGCGGTAAATACAACTTGAACTTTGTCTGTCGCAAAATTAACGTTTACTATTCAGTATTGATTCCAAACAAAATAAACGCTAAAAAAAGACAGTCACTCAAAAGCAAACTGATATTAGCGATATTGGTAATTTTGGGGAGAATGTTGGGCTGTTATTTATTTTAAACGAGTCGATTTAACGCTTTTTGAAGGCCGTTTAATAACAGAAAATGTTCTTCTACAAATGTTTTTCTCTAAAATACTCTAAAATACTCAGTCATGATTGTAAAAACTGTATTTTATATAACTCTTAAGTATTTTAAATTGTAAGAACTGTATTTTATGTAAATTTTAATTATTTTAAATTTTAAATAATTAGTAATATATATTATAATTTAGGATAGTGTCCTTATTTAGTGGGAGACTGCTACATTTCTTGACACTGAAATAAAGTTGTTATTATTATTATTATTAAGAGTTCAGTTCAGGAATTAGAGGGCTGTCCACTCTATCACAGCGAAAAGGTTTCTACAACATCGTCCAACACGAATCGATAAACTTCTTACAACAAGAACGCACATGGAAATCGAGTACATTTTGAATGGGGGGGTTCAATTAATTACAAAATGGCTATAGTCCTAATCAGTTCCGGTCCGGTTCACTTCCCGTTCGAGCCACTAAACAGTTCTAACACACTCCCCCTTTGATTGACCTAGGCAATCAACAAAATCATAACATCAATGTCATCTGAAAAAAAACTAGCGGTTAGCCACAACAACGACTGGAATGTCTGCATCACTAACCACCCTGATAGGCGTGGTAGCAGTGTTTGCATTAACTGACTGGTCTTGTGCTGCTGTCACTTCCAGAGGATACAACCTCTGTAACGGTCTTGTGATCTCAGTTCCTTTGTTCACAAATCTGAGTAATAGAGCCATGACACGGAACAACTTGTGCACATCACTGTATGACTCACATGGTATGACAGCATTCAAACTAATGTCTGGTACTTCACTTTGGTTGGCGACTAGGTTGACATTAGGGACCTTAAAGCATCGACGACGAAATAGGACGACGACGCCGACCGGAAGTGAAATTTTCCCGCGTGAACCTTCTGGGCATGCGTTAGATAGTCAAAACGTCGACCAGCCTTCGTCGACGACGAAATTCAGGGAGGTTTGCCGTCGTCGCTAAAACGTAAGTATAAAACTATAATTTTTGCGCGTAAATCACTCTTTTTCTTACTTGTGATTCAGTACAAGTAGAAATATATTCTTTGTGGATTAGCAGAATCCAAATGTTAAGCACTATGTCGATTTTTTCGCCTGCTAACTTGAATTTACTTTTCAGGTTCGGTTTGTCTGAAAACCTAAGTGATGGCGGAACAACCAGTCGGAAAGACAAGTAAGCTTTCCTCTGCTATCTTCCGAACCTGTTAGATTAGACGCTGTTCGTTCCCTAACGGGTTCACTATAGGTTGTACTATAGGATAAATGTTAATTTTTTGTGCTAAAATTTAATAATTTCCCATGTTGTTTTTAGGCGCTAGTAAAGACAACTTTCCAGTGGACTCAGCAGGAACATGATGTGGCTATGAGGAGCCCTGAGAAAGGACAAATATGGGAGAACATTGCAGCAGCCGAAATTTAGCGTAACTGCAAGTCAAAAGCTGCTCGAGATCGTTATTCACTTTTAACTTCAAAACAAAAACAAAAGCTGCGCGACGAACTAGAGAACTGCTTCCAAAATCGAATAATACTGGTCGTAAAGAACAATAAATTCGCCATCGTCGATTAAACCATCGTCATAGCTTATAAGATGCAAGTACGGAGGTCTTTGAATGCCATAACAAGACTGTAACAAGACAAAGTTCTTCGCAAAGAAAAAGTCGTCGTCTATCTGGGAAGCTGCACTGCTTAAACTTCGTTTTCCCCGCCGAAAACGAAACCCTTGGCCAACCTCGTTCCCAGGGTCTCTCATCTTCCCGCCCCCTGGAGCGACAGAAGAGAGACCCTGGTCAACTCTGGTCACGTGCCTCTTGGACAATTATATTCCTAAGGAGGGGTCGACAGTGTTTGTAACTTTGTCTCGTTTTCTTCACAGTGGCTCGTGCTGTGCGCCAGTCCGTTGATGTCTGGAAACGGTTCAATCAAACGATTCAAACAAAAGCGAATGAATTTATATGCGCAAGGATTAAAATGGTTATCGTTCAATAATTTTACAAGCGTATAATGAAACAAAAAAACGTAAAGATCTTGTATAGACATTAAAACGACTGGAACTGGTAACGGTTGAACAAAACAACATGCCTCGCCTATGAAGAATAAAAGCTATCATTATCTTCTCTACCTCGTTTCCTGTTATAAAAGTGTAAAGTCGATCTGCATGTCAAAATATTTTTCCACTTCGCCATCGTCCGAGAACAGACGGCGACTGTGAACTTAATGTGCCTGTCGAATGAAGCTTGAAGATCGCCTGTTGAATAGTATGTAGCGATAATTCATCTCAGTTCGGAACAAATTTTTTATTTGTTACATCCCAGATTTTGGGACGCACGTGACCAGAGTTAACCAGGGTCTCTCTTCTCTCGCTCCAGGGGGCGGGAAGATGAGAGACCCTGGGAACGAGGTTGACCCTTGGCCCAGTCTGCCTCGGTTGCGAAACGTCGTCGTCGTCCGTTTCGTTGTCGATGCTTAAGGTTCCTATTAGTAAAGGGGGTAGCCTGTTCCAGGCTCCGAGATAGTGGGGAACGCGCGAATTAAAAAAAAAAAGAGAAAAAATCACGGGAGAACTGGGAGAGGGAGGTCGGCGGAGCCTGTAAACATTTCTTTACCGACGCTCTTCCGCCCTCTTTTGGCAAGTTTTGCGATAATCCAATTTTCTGTCGTCAAAATGTCAAAATGTCAATTAACAGAAATAGTTCTCGAATTTCTCGCGCGAGTATTTCGCGCAAAAGCACGTGCAAGAACGTGAGGAAATCCACATGTATTGCAAGACGCGTACGCTGACGAGAATACTATACTGTCCTCAAATCTCGAAGTCCACCCTTCAAAGTGCTGCAGATGTTGTAGGAAAAACGTAGCATGTTGAGGAACCAAGGTGCCAAGAGTTTCTTTGTTCAGTGTAGTGAGAAATAAGGAATTGCTGGCGTTTTCTCGAACCGAGATGCTGGAGATTCAAATATTTCAAACCGGATGCAACAATTGACGCCATACGTCTGACAATGGAGGTACATGTACTGCCTAGCTCCGAGAAACACGTCAACTTAAACGCAGAATAAACTCTGAGGAACTTTTAAAACAAGTGCAAGATGCCACTATTCCAACAAAGACCGTGACTATCGAATAAGACTTCAAGGATCTTGGACTCTTTTAGCCGTGACGAAGAAACACTATCTCGCAAGTTATGCTAACCGCAGACTTGCGCTCACACTAAATCACGGACTGAGAAATGAACTGATCCTAAGCATATTATTCTAAAGCTGGGCTAAAATGCTTTTAGCGCCGAGCAGGATTATGTTAGGCCTGTCACCTTTTATAAAAACCGAGCTTTTTCAGTTGTTCGACTTGATCTCGCATCACTGAAACCAATGGAGAAACGACTATTATCGTCGATTTCTCTGCCAGAGCTGCTTTCGCCAGGCGTAGAAAGAGCTAAAATATCAAGCTTTTCCCGAAACCGGTCGACAGAATCGCGAAGACATCTTTACCACGCGCCAAGTTTACAAGACATTCTTGTTTCCCTTTCCTGAGCGCTTCTATATTAGGAAAATCGCGCAGGCATTCGTCCAAAATATTACATAACTTTGATTCCTCTTCATCACGCGCGAGGATCACGTACGCCATCGTTACGATAGCGAGGTGTTGACATTACCAGTCAAAACGGACCAATCAGAGGGTAAACCAGGAGGACCCAGGAGCTGGTATACCGGAAAGAGCTTTTTAAAGAAATGTTTACAGGCTCCGCCGACCACCCTCTCCCCAGTTCCTCCGCGATTTGTTTCCTTTCTTTTTACTTCGCGCGTTCCCCACTATCTCGCAGCCTGAAACAGGCTATAGAGGGGGTTTTTCCATCAACACCTGCAGATTGGTTACTCTTCATCTCTGATGTTACCTCGGGGAGGCTTTCTATATCTTTACTATCAACCTTCTGGAGGCTTGGCCAATCACAGACGTCTTGTTGTAAAACCTCAGGACCCTTCCACCACAGTCTATTACTAACGCAACTTGTGAGTCAGTCCAGCAAAACACCTGGTCAATCTGCAAAAGTCTTGATAATGCAGTTAACACAGTGTCCACAAGGCGAGCTAAGACAACAGCTCCTGTGAGTTCTAAACGAGGAATAGTCTCACCATGAATCGGAGTGTCTTTGACGACACTATCTGCGTAAGTACGTCCGCAGATGCTGTACTAGCGCGCAGATAAACCACAGCACCATACGCTTTCTTCGACGCATCACAGAATCCATGCAGCTGAATGTCACAAATTTCTAGAGTAGGGCACCCCTTGAAGTAGAATCTGTCTATGGAGATGAGCTTTACTCTCTCGATGTCAGTTACTAGTCGAATCCATTCCTCCTTGGGCTTGCCATCCAGAGGGGTGTCCCAATCAACTTTAGACTTGCATAAACTCTGGAAAATGATCTTGAGCAACACAATGATGGGGCTTAAGAAGCCCAAAGGGTCATACTGCTTAGCTGACGAGCCAAGGATCAGTCGTTTGGTCACAGTTCCTGTTTTCACAGCATTTCACAACCTGGTGAAGATGGATTCACAGTCGAGTTCTATAAGGGATTCTTTGATCTTTTAGGTCACGATCTTCTTAGTAGCATTAATGCTGCTTATGATGACGGTGAGTTGTCCATCTCGCAGCGTAGAGGAGTGATAACACTCATCCCAAAGAAAACACGGACTCAAGAGAGCTGTCCAATTGGCGACCGATAACTTTATTAAACGTCGATTATAAGATTGCATCAAAAGCCATTGCTACAAGAATAGAACAATTTCTTCCGCAGCTAATTAACTCAGATCAGACTGGCTTCATGGAAGGTAGATATATTGGCCAAAACATAAGGCGAATAAACGATGTTATAGAGCAGACAAAACTCCAGACTATTCCTGGTATACTCCTATTGCTAGACTTCAGAAAAGCGTTTGACACAATAGAATGGATTTTCATCCAGCAAACTTTAAATCTTTTCAACTTCGGTACTTCTATAAAGCAGTGGGTTAAAACGTTGTACACTAATGTTGAAAGTACAGTTCTTCATAATGGGTTTACTACTGAGTTCTTTAAGCTTTCCAGGGGAGTTAGACAGGGGTGTCCTCTCTCCCCGTACCTGTTTATCTTGGGGGCTGAAGTATTAGCGGCTAGGATTAGACAGGACCGCTCTCTAGAAGGGATTAGACTTTCTGGGAAAGAACATAAGGTCAGCCAATTTGCAGATGATACCTCATTATTTTTAAGCAATTTAACCTCAGTTGCAACTTCACTTAAATTAGTAGACGAATTTGGTAACATTTCAGGACTTAATCTCAATGTAGAGAAGACAAAAGCAATATGGTTGGGTCCTCATAGGTTTAATGAGTCCAAGCCTTTTGGTCTAAAATGGACGAAAGAGCCAGTGAAAGTACTAGGGACGTTTATTTCTTATAATGACAAAGAGAATTTAAAGAAAAATGTAGAGGCGAAAATTAAAATATGTCAACCAAACTAGGTATTTGGAGAGCTAGAAATCTCTCTTTACTTGGCAAATGTCTAATAGTTAAATGTTTGGGCATTCCACATCTGGTATATTCGGCTTCAACGTCAGTTATTCCAAAATGCTATATTCCTACCATTAAAAATCACATTTTTAGTTTTATCTGGAATAAAAAACAAGACAAAATTAAAAGAGATGTTTTGTATCAAGATTATGCAAATGAAGGCTTACGTGCTCCAAATGTTGATGTCCCATTCAAATCTTTAAATTTGGCTTGGATTTCTAGACTTCTGACAACAGACCAATACTTCCCGGAAGCCTGGAAAACAATCCCAAACCTTTTTTTTGGAAAGTATGGTGGCCTCAATTTCTTTTTTCACTGCAATTATGACAACAGGCTCTTGGAAAATTATGATATTCCACCCTTCTACAAAAACATGTTAGTACACTTCCAAACAGTGGATCAGTTCTGATCCTGTTCAACAACAAAGTCATTCTAATTGACAGAAAACCTTTCTTTTATTCAAAATGGGGGGGAGAATGGGATCTTTACAGTACAAGATATTTTGGACGATAATGGAATTTTTTTTCTTTCCGAGCATTCCAAGCGAAATACAACGTCAAATATAATTTTTTGAATTATTTACAAGTTCTTTCGGCGAACCCTGACTTCTTGCTTGAGACAGCTAGAACTCAACCATATTTCGATATGAGAAATTGTCTCAACAATACGATTTTTCAGCTTTCCTCCTCGGTTACAGTAGACATTGCCAAATCGAAATGCAAGGATTACTATTGGCTTTACATAAATGCCTCCACAATTGAACCTTCAGGTACAAAGAAGTGGGAAAAAGATCTCAATCTACAAGTGTTTAGCTGGGAGTTAGCTTTCACCCGAATAAGCAAACATTTGTAAGGATTGCAAGTTAAGAGAATTTAATTATAAATTGCTGAACCGAATAATCGTCACCAAGAAAGAATTACACATATATGGTATCGAAACGAATAATAAATGCCTATATTGCGATGAGCCCGATTCTATATTACATTCCTACTTGGAATGCCAACCCACCGTGACGCTCCTTGATAAAGATAAATTGGTTCAATAGTTTAAACAACACTAGCTATTTGCCCTCCATGACGGAAAGGCTCTTTGGAATAGTAGACAGTACGGGTAACAACCGAAATTTTTTAAACTCAATTTTTTCTTATTGTTTGCTAAATACTATATACATCGTCAGAAACTTCAATCCAAAACGTGCAATTTTGAAGAATTTATTGGAAAATTAAATTTCAGGCTCAGTATTGAGAAATATCTTTAATCCATCACAATCTTGAATAAGGGCAATTGCTTCTCCCTTTTGTCTAATATTAATCTAGTAATAATGTGTTTACAAGTCTTCTTAGTTAATCTTAGTTATAATTATTAGTTGTGTGCACTAGATATATATAATTTCCTTATATATTATATCAGCAAGCAATTGAACGTGTAATTTTTAAGTTGTAACATTAATTTTTCTTTCCTTCTTGTAATTTTTTTTCCAATGCTTAATCTCCCTCTACGTTCATTTTCTTTTATGACTTTTTTTTTGTGTGTAACGATTTTAGTGTAAATGTGGTGTATGTTAATCAATAAAGATTTTCCAAAAAAAAAAGACCAAAGTATCCTCTCTCACATTCCATCCAATGCCAAGGACTTTCTGTTCCACAGTGGATTCTCCGACCTTTGGAGGGAACTGCGAACTGGAATATGTCTCATCCTCCCCCTGTAAGCTGCCAGCTGGAACCAATTTTGTTTGAGATGTACAACTTTCAGCCTTGTCAATCCACTCCTGCACGGTTGGTGAACTGGACACCCATTTGCCATGTTAAAACCACCTTCTACAAAACAAGACTTCACATCCTCATACAATTTGTATGTAGTGGTATCATCAACGCATCCTCCAAGAAAGTCATCCACATACAAACTGTCCAAAACCTTGCGATCGAGCTAACTCCTCATCAACCACTGACCTGCTCATATGATAGCAAATGGTTCCATTCAAAAGAAAGGGGCTTGGTGATTCACCAAACGCAACTCTCTGGCAAATCTATATGCAACAACTCTAGGCTCTTCTGTTGCTGTGTCATCAACCCACAAAAATCTGAGATAATCGCGGTGTTCTGGGTGTACCGAAATAATGCGAAAAGCCTTCTTAATGTCTCCTGTCAGGGCAACTCGATATGCCCTGAATCGAAGCAAAATTTCCAGAATAAGTGGGCTCATTGGAGGGCCTGCATACAAACAATCATTAAAACTGGGGAGCGATTTGTCGGGCCGAGCACTGGCATCATAAACAACCCGTAACTTAGTTGTGTCCTTATCTGTGCGAATAACTTCTCGATGTGGCAGGCAATGAGTTCTACCAAGTTCTACAGGCTTGTTTAGATCTACAGGTTCGATTACTCCATTGTGCAACTGATCTTGAATCACTTCATCATACCGTTTCAAAATGTCTGGCTTCGACTTCAGGCGTGGCATTAGGGAGCTGAGCCTGCACTTACTGTGGTAATAGTTGTCAGGAATCAATTGATGATCTTCCTTAAATGGTAGTTTCACTTGGTATCTATTGTCAACAAAATCAAGATGCTCAACAAAGTTCTCATAGACAGTGTTTTTCTTGTCTAGAATCCCGAGTGATTCATACTCCCAAAACTTTGATAGCTCAACAGATAAGTCAATGTCAGGTTCAGTTTCAATCTTAAGGACATGAGTGGCAATCAAGCTAGTACTTAACTCACTAGACTCACTTACCACTCCCAATGCAGGTCCTGACAGAACGTATTCCAACTTGGTTGCCAGGGCAACTGGTTCAGAGGGTCCTCCCTTTATTGTGTCCCCTTCGAACAGAGTCCAATAATAATCTGCTCCAACGAGAATACTGACTGGTAAAAACTCTGATCCAGATGAAGTATCTGCCATTGGCAATCCATGTAAATGAGGGAAGACATCCTTAGCAGTTTCAATTGGCTGATTGGTGATTGGACCACAAGTAACGGGCACTGCATATGCTTGAATATAAACAACCATCCTGTCCAAGGTCTTGATCCCAACTTGAACCAAGCCACACACGCAATCTCGCATCTGTGTCACCAAAAGCTTTGATCAACAAAGAATCCTTGCCAACCACTGGCAAGTTTAAGGCACATCGCCAGAAATAGCGGACATGTTCACCGCGCGTGCGCGAGTTTCAGTGGCAATATGGCCGCCAAACACTAGAAGGCTTTGTATGGCAGAAATAAAACAAAATCAAATTGGCTGGCTTTTAGCTTACCTGGAATATTTGCCGCATTCCGGGTAAATTTATGAACATCTCTTCAAGTGTTTTTGTAAGCTTGCTTTTCACCACAAAAAAAAAAAAATTGTTACTGGCCCTGCTTTTCAAGAAAACATATTTCCGAAGCTTCGCTCATACAATGCTCTCTATTTTAGAAGCCATTAATGCCGATTTTCACTCAAAACGGGATTTCGAGGCACCATAGTTCGTAAAGTGATGGGGGTAGCCAACTTGCCGAAATCGTCTAAGAAGAAGCACCGACTGAACTGACGATCATCGCATTCTCACTTTCTACGATGGTTCCTTTGCCCTGCTTTTTGCTTTCAAAAATCGTTCAGAGCTGTAAAAATCATTTCTACCAACAGTCCACGCTTAAGTCTTGAAGTTCGCTGTCTTCGAACTGCGATATTTGGGCACAGAATGCTCCAAATTTTGCTGCAAATCCCTCATTCAAAAGCTAAAGTCTTGTTGTTTTCAACTGCGAGCGAATTATTTCGGTCAGTGGTTTCTATATGGGCCTGAATACGCTTTATTTAACACAACCATTTTTGTCGCACCGAAGCCGCACCAAACGAATTTGAGCCCGTAGGGTGGAACAGCGGTGTATACCAATGAAGCGACATCGCAGTGTAAGACGCACGAAAATTCGCTGCTCCAATGTCCCTGATTTCTGGCGATGATCGCAAAGGCTCTATGAAATATATGTGCGCTGGCTACCAGAATCAAATACTAAACGCACTGACTGAGTGGGGTTCCGCTGTCAGGACGCACAACACATGCTTGTGCTGTCTGTAAGAGAACGGATCCCTTGGATTGACTATAGGCAATATTGATTGATGTACCAGCGCTTGGAGCACCTTGCAGCACCTGACAGCGCTTGCAGCACCTGACAGCCAGTTGAAACCTTAGTGCTCATGTGATTTGTAAAATTTGCTCCGCAAATAGATGTGTGGTGTAACCCATTACATTTGAAACACTTCATTCCACTGCGACAATTTTTAGACAAATGTTTAGAACGCAAACACAGGAAACATCGTCCCTTTTCCTGCAATAACTTTCTTCGGCTGTCTGGATTTGTAACAATGTTACACCTTGAACTTGAATGATCCTTTCCACAAAATGAGCACCAGGGGCCCTTTCTTTCCCCTACTTCTGAAAACAACGCCGAAGTTGTAGAAGGCTGCTTGGTTTCCCTGCGAAATTGGAAATGTGCTGGTGAAGCATCATAAGAACTGTATTGCTCTTTCAAAAGTAATTCCTTGTGAAATGCTTTCATTAGTCTACATGATATCCTTCAACTGCCATTTGTCTGAGCCCAAATCACGGGTGAGAAGAATGCGAAAATCCTCCGGCAATTTTTGCATTAAGACTGGAGTCAAGAAACACCCATACATGCCAGTTGAGATGTCAAGACCTTGAAGTGCTCTGATATGAGATTCCACCTCATCGTAAAGGTGACGGACGCAATTGCTTTGTATTGGTTGGCGATGATACCTTCTGAAGCTTGATCAATGCATCAGCATGACTTGTTATGATAACCTGACGGTTTCCATATGTATCTTTCAGCAGCTCGATAGCTTTCGCATAGTTATCATTAGTCAACTGGAGTCCTGATATAGAGGTGGCTGCTGAGCCTTCAAGCAATGATTTCAAATAGTTAAATTTGTCAACTTCACTCAAGCTAGGGTTTTGATGAACGGCAGCTTCGAAAGAGTCCCAGAAAGACGACCACGCAATGGGATTACCAGCGAACTTTTGTAATTCTAACTTGGGTAACTTAACAGGGTTGCTAGAATTTTGCTTGTTACCTGAATGTTCCGGCGATCCACTTGTCCCATTCAATCCAGTTGATGAATTATCTGGCGAACTTATTTAATGCTGACTCAATTTCAGTGACACATGCTTGGACTTTAGATGCGAAGTCGGAAGATTCACCTATCTCGCGGTCGATTTCTTCATTGGATTCAACTCCCGGGGGGGGGGGGGGGGGTACTCCCTATAATGGGCTATACGGGGATGCTCCGCCGCTGAGGCTGGAGGTATATGAAAGGGTCGTGATTTCACGAGTTGAAGTATATGAAAGGGTAGGGGTTTCACGAAGAATAGGAAAGGGTACAGAAAACACGCCGTTGAGGCGTAAAAAAGGTCGGAAAAACTGCCATTTAAGTCTTATAAAGAGGGCCTTTCAAAATATATCAAACAGACGCACGTAAAGGCTATATGAAAGGGGTACCATTTTCATTGAAAGGTATATGAAAGGGGTACCATTTTCAATGAAAGGTATATGAAAGGGGTACCTTTTCTGTCAAAAATGGTATATGAAAGGGTAAGGGTTTGAACCTCGGGGCGGAGCATCCCCGTACAAAACTTTGTTGGATTCAACTACATGTAAGAGTACGATTTCCGAGTCTAGTTTTTTTAGATCTTGTAATTTCTCGCACAGTGTCGATTTCCACGTCTTTAGCTGGTTCCTAGTGCCTTCAACCGAGCCACTACTGAGTGTTTCAGCCACTTTATTCATGAGTTTGCTTGCATAGGCTCTGTAGCCACCTCTTATTCGCACCGTCTTCTTTAAATCCGCCATCTTGTCGCTTTCACTCAAACTCGAGGCAAAGCCTCTCACTTTAAACGTCCACCGATCCTGGTCCCGGTACCAATTTAATAACAGAAAATGTTCTTCTACAAATGTTCTTCTCTAAAATACTCTTTAAGAGTTCAGTTCAGGAATTAGAGGGCTGTCCATTCTATCACAGCGAAAAAGTTTCTACAAAGTCGTCCAACACGAATCGATAAACTTCTTACAACAAGACGCTGTGGGAGCGTATACTTGGGCGTCGTTGTATTAGGCGTATTGGAATGAAAATATCTTGGAAAATCTGCATGCACGTCAGTTTAGGGTTTGATGATAGGGAGTGCACTGAGTATTGGGATAGTCTTGTATGTCGTTGACTGTTGGTGCACATTTGTAAAGTGGAACACGTGAAGACTTACGTGAAGTGCGGATACAAGGATTATATTTAACGCTTGTAGAATTTGGAAAAGATTATATAAATTGTAATTTGGCCAGCGAAACTGCAAACAGAGAATTCATGGCAGCGCATAGTCTGTATACCCTTTTGACATATGCAAATTTATGACAACTACAACAAACTTAAAAGGGCTAAATTTGTTTTTTGTCTTTTCTGCTACGTACCTTTCCCCGCTGTATGACATCGATTATTATATTTAGTTTCATTCAAGATTGATCTTCACAATTGGTAAACATGAAGTTGAGAAAGAATTTGCGTGACTAACGCACTGGCACTTGGGGCCCTTGTTTACATAAAGTGACCTGTTTTGGTTTTGTTCGCTTTCTGACTGAAAACTCACTCCATTCCAAATTTTTCCATAGCCGTTCACAGCCAGACGTTCGAAATTTTTGTTCTGTTTCGGTCGTTCACTGCAAGCCGTTCAAAATAATTCTTCAGGCGTTCACATGAAATTCGATCTGTTAGCAGATCTCGTTGCCTAGCACGTGATCAAAATCTGCCGCGAAGAAATTGTTCTTTCTTGTTGCTCCTTTCTCGATGCAGTGCGAAAGTTATTTTATTGTTATATCTGGAAGAACTAGTCGTTTGAAACTGTATTTTTGTAATGGACGATTTTATATAAGTGACGATTTGTCCGCCCGTTTTAGCGCACGGATGGGAAATTGTCATAAATCGGACCGTTCCATTCTCAAGAGTCTAAAGATGTACATTTGAGAATTCATAACTCGAATAATATTCCATCGATTCAATTGAATTAAAGACTGAATAACGGCTAAAGAGTAAGCGATCAAGAAATCAGAATTTATCTGCCACTAAAATTTAATTTTTGCCGGCGAGCTTATCAAGAAAGCTTTGAAGCTAGCCGAGACGCCAGCTGACCAGTATTCTTCTCGTCGTTACGCTTGACTGAGTTTGACGCACGCGCATTAGAGCCCAATTGCAAATACTGCATTTTATAACTTGGGCTCCTCCGCCCAAGCAACAAGAACGCACATGGAAATCTAGTACATTTTGAATTGGGGGGGGGGGGGGGGGAGGGGGGGGATTCAATTAATTACGAAATGGCTATAGTCCTAATCAGTTCCGGTCCGGCTCACTTCCGGTTCGAGCCACTAAACAGTTCTAACAGGCCGTTACAAGAATGGCGTGTTTTGACCTTTGTGTCACCTTTGTTTGGCGCTCAAAAATTCGTATTTTCGATTGCCCAAAAATTTTATTGCATTTATTTGAGGAAGAAACATTGCTCTTTCTTTGGATGTGACTGATATGGCACCAAGCCATGTACCAAGTTATGATTTTGGCCTCTCGATTTTGCCATTTTTTTGAATCGCGAAAATCGTTAAAATAAGTAAAGTTATTAAAAATCTCAAAAATATTAAGTAAACGGTCGAATTGAACAATTTAACATTTAAACTATTGGTGAATGCGTGCTTGTACTAACTGGTGGAGTTAATTCCATTTTTAATTTTTAGGCAATATTAATGCGTGGTGTGGAGCCCGTGTTTAAAACTCGATGCGAGAGCCGCCGAACCGACTTTGTCGCCGTTCGCGTAAAATAAACATCTAATCGAATTGAAAGTTATTTTTCTAAAAAGAGTTTACCTAGACCTATATTCTGACAAAGTTTGGGGGTTTTCGTTTTTTTTCATTTGGCACACCTCCAGGCGATATTTACGGACGGCCGCTCTTAAGTTTGGGCAGAAAACCATTCAACAAAAAAAAAAAAAAAAATTAAGCGATGGAACTAAAACTCACTGGAAACGCTCTAAATCGCCCCAAAAAACACACAGGAGACAAGGAAACACACAAGCAAACTAAGGTAGGCAATTTCTATTGAAATTTTGTTCGTATTTTTTAGCTCCTATAATGGACCGTTTTTTAACCCGTGAATACGCACATGCGACAGCGTAATGAATGGTTATCGGTAACGGCAGCCAATTCACTCACTCGCTCACTCGCTCGATCCATATCACTCAGATGTAAACTTTTTCCTCATTATATCTACGTTAAAATAACAAAATTTGACCTCAGTAACTAGTCGAATACTTGGTAGCACAGTGCATAAGTGAAACGGCAAAGAAGCCGGAGGTAACCGAAGGACGTGAGTTCGAATCTCGCCCAGAACGGATTTTTTTTCTTTTTTTTTTCTTCGAACTGAAAGTTAGTTTTTTTGTTTGCATTCGTCACAAGTCGTTACATTTAATTTCCAAGAAAAAAACCCGCAACATTGCCTTACCGTTAGCATTTCGTATTCACGTGTTGGCTCGAAGAAGCTCAGTTGATTCTCATACAAATCCTTATAATTTCGCTGGTAACGGTTACTGTGACACATATAGCTTGGGCTACATGTGGCTCAAGTGGGATAATTTACAACTCAGCACTCGCCCACAGGAAATCGTCTGCACTGCAGGTTCTTTTTCGTTCAATCGTGTGATCGACAATTTTTCCGTTTTATTTTCGTATTTTTTCTTATTTTCTTGTTTTATTTTATAGAAATTCGACGTAGTAGTCATATGATAAAATGCTAAGTTACTCTGCCCAGGGTCTGGAAGGGGGGGTCCTGATCCCGCATTCCCGCACTTATTTTATGAAAATCCCGCTTCCCGTGATTTTTAAAATAGCTTTCCCGAATCCCGGTTTTTTTTTCAAGAAAACATCTTTTCTGGAAAGATTAAGTACAAATGTAACAAAGCCGAAAAAGAAGGTTGATTAGCGCTTTATTTCCAATTGTTGCGAAGCCGCTCTGAGCTTATTTAGGCTACTGTAAATACAATAGCTCACGGATCGGGACGTTAAACTTCTCTTTATGGATTGGACCACTACTGACTGCTTTGCCGCTAGTAGATGGAGATGTCTTGTCGACTGTCTTGTCGGTTGTCAAATAAAACGACGCTAGGATTCTCACGGTGATATCATCAGACAGATCGGAACTTGCGACGTTTGATGCCATATTGAACACGTTAAATGCGCAGAGCTCGAGCTTTATCGATACGATTTAAGGTGTTTCCCTCCAGTTTCCGTGTAGCCGCACCGACCGTTTTTGAGCGGCCGTTTAACTAACTTTCCTTTATTGAATTAGTATGAAACTTACACAAAATATTGTACTTAGTTTGAAGTTTATAAGAGTGTAACAATTTTAAAAATCGGACTTAAAATTGCGGAGATAAACGAGAAACATTGAAATCGCTTGAGTCTAAATTCCGAGCGATTGCGATGGCATCTAGAAAAATCAAAACTATTACGATAAACTATGACATATGGCAAACAAAATATCTAAAAATTAGAAAATTTTGTCAAGCCGATTTTGAGTAAATCAGAAAAACATTTCGAACTTGTGATTTTGCATGTGTATGAGCACATATACAAATTCCTCAATTAAGCTTATAAAAGTTTAATTTCTCAATCTCAAATTTACGCCAAAATGCGTGTTTAGTGTATGAGATGAAACTGTGAAAGTTTGAAAGCGTTTCTCGTTTTAGTTTTGGAGATTCGATTTTCTGTAGGAAACCGTAGTTTTTTGACTGAGTCCTTGATATTGTAGTTTTAGCACTTTTCTACATATTTCAAAAACCGCGAGATAGATTTTTTTTAAAACTTTTATGGTCATTTCTTTATGATATGAACAACATTGTCTCAAAGTTTCATCTTGATTGAAACATTGCAACATGGTCAAATTAAATAATAAAGTTCACCTAAAATGTGATTGAGACTTTGTGCTTTGATTGCACGGTAGAAGGCGCACGTCGCAAAGACGCTTTAATTAATTCAGGTGAAGTGTAACGCATTTCTGCGTGTTGAGAATTATGCAAATCGCAATGACTTCTTTCTTTTCCCTACAATTCAAAATGTCGAGAGAGTCCAGAGCACGTGAAATGCGAATAAAAAACCTGCTTACAAATAAACGTCCCACTGAAATTCATGGGAATGATAAAAATAATGTGGAACGCAGCCCCTAACGTTACTCCGCAAAACATGATGGTCACGCAGAAATGCGTTGCGCTTCACCTGAATTAATTAATTAAAGCGTCTTTGTGCGCCTTCAACCGTGCAATCAAAGCACAAAGTCTCAATCGCGTTTTGGGTGAACTTTATTATTTTATTTGACCATGTTGCAATGTTTCAATCAAGATGAAACTTCGAGACAATGTTGTTCACATTATAAAGAAACGACTAAAAAAGTTTTAAAAAAATTTATCTCGCGGTTTTTGAAATATATAGAAAAACCCTAAAACTACAATATCAAGGACTCAGTCAAAAAACTGTGGTTTCCTATAGAAAATCGAATCTCCAAAACTAAAACGAGAAACGCTTTCAAACTTTCATAGTTTCATCTCATACTCTAAACACACATTTTGGCATAAATTTGAGATTGAGAAATTAAACTTTTATAAGCTTAATTGAGGAACTTATTGATGTGCTCATACACATGCAAAATCACAAGTTCGAAATGTTCTCCTGATTTACTAAAAATCGGCTTGACAAAAGTTTCTAATTTTTAGATATTTTGTTTGCTATATGTCATAGTTTATCGTAATAGTTTTGATTTTTCTAGATGCCATCGCAATCGCTCGGAATTTAGACTCAAGCGATTTTAATGTTTCTCGTTTATCTCCGCAATTTTGAATCCGATTTTCAAAATTGTAACAATCTTATAAACTTCAAACTAAGTACAATATTTTGTGTAAGTTTCATACTAATTCAATAAAGGAAAGTTAGTTAAACGGCCGCTTAAAAATGGTCGGTGCGATTGCATGGAAACTGGAGGGAAACACCTTAACTGCGAGTCCAGTGAACGTGCAATTTCCTGGGATCCGGTAACACAATATCTGCCTTTGTTTGACAGTTTCGATTGATAAACGACATTTACCAGGCATATGGTTAGGTTAATAAAACACAATGTCTTTTGTTGTTGTATGAAAGAAGACACCACATAGCGCCCGCCTAACAGGCCTAAGTAATAATTTCCCGATTTCCCGTCAGACAGAATAAAATTCCCGCGTCCCGTGCCCGAATTTTAGCGATTCCCGCTTCCCGGGGAGCAGTGGAATCCCGAATCCCGTCAAAATTTTAAGCTTTTCCCGAATCCCGGACGGTATTTTGGCCAAATCCCGGATCCCGTACATACCCTTCCAGACCCTGTCTGCCAAATCGGACCGGAAAGGAAAATATTTGGCTCTTAGTCACGGCGCACGGACCGCCATCGCACTCAGTCAATAAGGATCAATAAGTACATACTGCCTTGGATTTTGTTTTGTTTGCCTGTTTAAATTACTGCTGTGTTTATTTCAGATCAAATAAAATTCTTGTAAAATCAAGAAATGGAAATATAATTTATACGATTCACGGGAATCCAGCGTTGAGGTATTTCGGCGGTTTTCGTTCGACGGACCATGCATGCCGCACTGCCCGCCGTACCGATTTTTAAATGACATTTGCCAGTAAACCGTGTCAAGACTAAATTCTTCACGCAACTGATCAGTTTCGCGGAAAATGATACCCTATCCCAGACTAAACTGCGTGAAAACCATACCCTTCACATCGGCACATACCTATATAGCTTATATATGGGAGTACACCACCCACCCCCCCCCCCCCCCGGGTCTGAAGGTCGCCCGGTGGTTCAAGCCTGGCGTGCGTTTCTCGGAAGTCCCGGAAACCTTTCGGATCCGAAAAGCTATGTTATGTGCAAAATGTTTAGCTGCAATGATTCGGTTTTTGTTGATTTTGAAAGCTAGGCATTAAAATCTAACGTTTACTACACGAGCTGCACTGGTTTGCCTGCTAAAATTCTCAACGCTATTCGTTAGAAACTAAATTTAAAAGAAAGCTTTTGGGCCCGAAACGTTTAACAAAACGGCACTCAAAGGGGGCGTTTATTAGAAAGGGGCGCTTATTGGAAGTAGGGCGCTAAATCGAGTCCGGCATTATGGTACACCGAGGTGTATGTGCTCGGAAGAAACGCCGGCTAAAAACGCCTTTCGTAATAGGCGTACGAGGAGAGGGGCTGATGAAGAAGTATAGTATTATTCGGGCAAAACCGGTCGACTATTCGGGCACCACAGACAGAAAAATTTCTGTATTATTTGATTCAATGTCTTAATTTAGGGACCGGTCATTATTTATTGCCTGGGGGGGAGGGGGGGGGGATCGGAGGATTTTGGGTGGGGGGAAGGGGGAATCACTTGATTTTAAGGAGAACCGAAGAGGGGATCAGTCGTAACTAACTAAGAACCCAAAAGGGGGGTGTCACTGAAAATTTTGGAAGGATTCAGAGGGGGGACCACTCAAATCTTCTTGGACAATGCCAGTTTGAGAGCATACAAAATCATGCGTCCATTCTACTGGGAGATGATAGCGTTGGAAATATGTCATGCTGGCGAATGTGCTGACATTTCAGTTAGCTTTGAGTATGATTTGTAATCCCAGTTTCGCCAACACAAGTGTGGTGGCCACAAATATTAAAACTGTTAGTGTCAATTCCTGTTCTACTCCCACAACACAAAAAGGACCTACTCACTCATTCCTAACAAGGGTACCCAACACCCTCTGTACAGCAGCAAGATGCAAATGATGGCGGTCTGTTATCAAGGAGCACTTCAAGGCTAAAGTAGTTTCACAATCAGCTACCGAACTCCTCATGGCCTCATGGCGAGGAGGAACCCAAAACCAATATGCTGTCTATACCACAGGATCCAGAGGAGCTCTATTTGATCGTACAAGACGCTATTTTCTTTGAATCGTCGCTGCCTTGAAAGTTGAACTGATTGCGTTACACAAAATATATAACGCGGGCCAAATTAGGGACGGACCATTATTTTTTTGATGGGGGGGGGGGGGGGGGGTTGGAAAATTTTGAAATAAATTGTTTGCAGAGGCTATAAACACTGAAATAAATTGTATGCAAGCAAAAATAAAGAAAAAAATTGTTTGCTGGAAGTATAGCAGTTGGACGGAGACACAAAATAAATTGTTTGCAGCAGGTGCCGCATATAAAAAAAATGTTTGCATGCGAAAATTTTCCAACCCCTCCCCCCCCCCCCCCCCCGTCACAAAAAAAAATAATAATGGTCTGTCCCTTACTACGGACTCGGAAGCTGCGAAAAGAATTCGGAAAGCTTTCCTTTCTTTTCTCTCGGCACTTCGTGCCTCGTTGTCGGCACTTCGTGCCTTGTTCAGCAAGCTTCGCTTTCCGAAGATAATTGCACCCTTAGTAATTTGGCCCGCGGTACATATTTTGTGTGACGCAATCAACGCTTCCGTCATTGGTGCGATTAAACGGATACGGCATGTTATCCCATTTAATATTTTAATCAAAGTTTATAATAGCCTTGTTCAGCCTCACTTTGATTATTGCAGTGTGGTGTGGGGAAACTATAACAAGGGCCTTTCTGAAAAGCTTCAAAGGCTTCAAAATCGCGCAGCCCGCATTTTAATGTCTGCGAGCTACGATAGTAATTTGGATGATGTGTTCCGGGCATTAGGGTGGCGTAAACTCTGTCATCAAAGATTAGATAAGAAATCTATCATGATGTATAAGACCTTACATGGGATGACACCAGAATATCTACTATCAAGATTTATAAAATAACTGAGATACTACGCGCGTTCTGATTGGCCAAAGACCTATTGACTATTGTGCCGGTAAACTCATAGAAAACCGCGCAAGCGAAACTGTAAAGTAAACAAAGTTCAATTTTCCACACAAGCGTGAGGAGAAAGAATTTCACAACTCGAGCCGGTTTAGTGTCTTATTGCATATTGTGGTCTGTTAGAAGATGAGAAGAGAAGATATGTTTCTTGTAAACGATAAGTTGCTGCTCAAACCTACAAAATAAAAAAAAATTCCCATGCACGCAAACAAAAAACGGCTTAACGACAAAAGAACACTAAGCTTTAATATTTTAAAACTGATATCAACAACAGTAATATATTCCCACTGGAGCCCCCACTCCCAAACACCCCAAGCTAGAATGAGTTATGGGAAGAAGCGAGCCCTACGGCGGCCGCTTCCGGATAACTCAATAAATAACAGAATGATAAACCATGGGCAAAACCGTGGGGAAAAAAAAAAAAAAACGTATCTCTCCCCATAACTCAAAATTCCTAACCTTACTCCTGACTTTTAGCCGCATGAGTTACAGGAGGGCAGGCCTGAAATTCTTAAGTTCATTAAAAGCCTTATGCGAGGACGCCACATTCTAGGAGGGGAAGAACCGTAGTAGGCGAAGGGACCGGGCTTGCTACACGGTGCTTTTCCCCTTTTCAATTACACCACCGGATGGTATGCATAAAAACTGCGCCCGGATTGAAGTCACAGCGAGGCCTTTTACATGGAGAGGCCCAATGGAGCAAAATGGAGAGGCCCAAAGGAGCAAAACGACGAAGGACTAGTAAACAAAAGGAAAGGGGAAAAGCTAACCGCGAAGCAGCCCCGAAATACCCCGTCCAGGGACAGAGCAATTAAGGGTATTAGATAACCCCATCGAAGACATACTAAGCGGTAGCTTTAATACAAAAACGTGAAACTAAAGATTTGACACACGGAGGGAGAAAACTAAAGGTTACCCTATGCACACAGATGGAAAATTGTAAGGCTGAACAACTGAAAGTTTAGTGATCACACAGGGTAAATAATTGTAACAGAGACTTATAACGCAGACAAGAAATAGAAAGTTTTGTAGTCACACAGAATGAAAATTGTCACAGCGACTTGTCACACAGACTGAAAAAATGGAAGTTTTGAAGTCACGCAGGGTGAATAATAGTCACACAGACTTGTGACACTCAGACAAGAAATTGAACGTTTTGTAGTCACACAGACTGAATAATAGTCACGCAGACTGAAAATGAAAAGTTTTGTAGTCACACTGAGACTGAAAAATAGTCACACAGACTGAAAATTGAACGTTTTGTAGTCACAGAGACTGAATAATAGTCACACAGACTGAAATTGAACGTTTTGTAGTCACACAGACTGAATAATGGTCACACAGACTGAAAATGAAAAGTTTTGTAGTCACACAGACTGAAAAATAGTCACACAGACTGAAAATTGAACGTTTTGTAATCACACAGACTGAATAATAGTCACACAGACTGAAATTGAACGTTTTGTAGTCACACAGACTGAATAATGGTCACACAGACTGAAAATGAAAAGTTTTGTAGTCACACAGACTGAAAAATAGTCACACAGACTGAAAATTGAAAGTTTGTAGTCACACAGACTGAAAAATAGTCACACAGACTGAAAATTGAACGTTTTGTAGTCACACAGACTGAATAATAGTCACACAGACTGAAATTGAACGTTTTGTAGTCACACAGACTGAATAATGGTCACACAGACTGAAAATGAAAAGTTTTGTAGTCACACAGACTGAAAAATAGTCACACAGACTGAAAATTGAACGTTTTGTAATCACACAGACTGAATAATAGTCACACAGACTGAAATTGAACGTTTTGTAGTCACACAGACTGAATAATGGTCACACAGACTGAAAATGAAAAGTTTTGTAGTCACACAGACTGAAAAATAGTCACACAGACTGAAAATTGAAAGTTTGTAGTCACACAGACTGAAAAATAGTCACACAGACTGAAAATTGAACGTTTTGTAGTCACACAGACTGAATAATAGTCACACAGACTGAAATTGAACGTTTTGTAGTCACACAGACTGAATAATAGTCACACAGACTGAAAATGAAAAGTTTTGTAGTCACACAGACTGAAAAATAGTCACACAGACTGAAAATTGAATGTTTTGTAGTCACACAGACTGAAAAATAGTCACACAGACTGAAAATTGAAAGTTTGTAGTCACACAGACTGAAAAATAGTCACACAGACTGAAAATTGAACGTTTTGTAGTCACACAGACTGAATAATAGTCACACAGACTGAAATTGAACGTTTTGTAGTCACACAGACTGAATAATAGTGACACAGACTGAAAATGAAAAGTTTTGTAGTCACACAGACTGAAAATTGAATGTTTTGTAGTCACACAGACTGGATAATAGTCACACAGACTGAAAATTGAAAGTTTGTAGTCACACAGACTGAAAAATAGTCACACAGACTGAAAATTGAACGTTTTGTAGTCACACAGACTGAATAATAGTCACACAGACTGAAATTGAACGTTTTGTAGTCACACAGACTGAATAATAGTCACACAGACTGAAAATGAAAAGTTTTGTAGTCACACAGACTGAAAAATAGTCACACAGACTGAAAATTGAATGTTTTGTAGTCACACAGACTGAAAAATAGTCACACAGACTGAAAATTGAAAGTTTGTAGTCACACAGACTGAAAAATAGTCACACAGACTGAAAATTGAACGTTTTGTAGTCACACAGACTGAATAATAGTCACACAGACTGAAATTGAACGTTTTGTAGTCACACAGACTGAATAATAGTGACACAGACTGAAAATGAAAAGTTTTGTAGTCACACAGACTGAAAAATAGTCACACAGACTGAAAATTGAATGTTTTGTAGTCACACAGACTGGATAATAGTCACACAGACTGAAAATTGAAAGTTTGTAGTCACACAGAGTGAATAATAGTCACACAGACTGAAAAATAATCACACAGACTGAAAATTGAAGGTTTTGTGGTCACACAGACCGAAAAAATCGCCACACAGACTGATGATAAAAAGTTTTGTGATCACACGGACGGAAAAATGATCACGCCGAATGAGAAAGCTAAAACCAACTAACATAGACGCGGAGCGGAAAACATACCGCGCACGTGGCGACTAAGAGAACTATGAATTGTAAAATAAACTAACAAATTTAAACCCCGCACCGAAGGACACAAAAGCGGGAAGGGGAAACCGAACCACACCGGGGAAATACAAACAACTAGAGAAAAAACCAACCTCTGGAGCCACAACTGGAATAGCGTCGGTGGGAGCAGCGTCCGGAGCAACATTACGAGCAACAGGAGCAGGAAGAGCCGGGAACCGGTAGTGCTGGTTGTTCGGCCGCTGAAGCCGCCTGTAAAGGATTAACTTGAACTGCAGAGGCTGCAGCAACAGCGCCCGCAACAGGGTTCTGAGTAACTTGCTCCGGCATAGAGACTAGAAATACGAAGGCGCAGCGATGACTAGAAAAAGAAATAAACGCCAAGCGGACGTCTGGCGGCCGTTAAAACGAAGAGAGGAATAAACCGGATAACGACGGCCTATTTATGCAAAACCACCTAATATATGCATAACACCACCCCCTACTGGCTCACGGATGCACGGGTGTAGAAACAATAGAATTCTAGCGGATTTGGGAGTGTTTGTGCGTGATGGCACCAGTGAGAATAGTTGCTAAAAATATATTTACTGATATCTCTGTGTCGTAACTGTTCATCAGTAGGATGCCTAAAATGTGTGCAATTCTACAATTGGTTTCAACTCCATTAAATCCTATACCAATTGCAGAACATTTTAGGAGGAGCCACCCACAATGTGAGCACAGTCAATGTGAGCACAGTCAATATTAGCTAAGGCATAAGCACGTTAGCTCCTTTCAATAACCTGGAGATCAAAGCATTCTGGCCCACTGAAAGGCCGTCGTCTAATACAACATAAGTAGAAAGGGCACTATGAGCAGTATTAATCCCACTGTATAAGAAACCCTTCTCATACAAGTTGGTCAGGAAATCAATCACATCGATCACAAGTGGGTGACAATGATCAGTTTCTATTTCAGTACAAAACGTAGTACAGGGTCCAGAGGAGCTCTATTTGATCGTACAAGCGGGGGGGGGGGGGGGGGGGGGGATACTCCTATATATGAGCTATATAGGTATGTGCCGCTGTGAAGGGTATGGTTTTCAGGCAGTTTAGTCTGGGATAGGGTATAGTAATCAGAGATTTTTGGTCTAGAATACGTGAAGAATTTAGTTTAGACAAAGTTTACTGGCAAATGGCATTTAAAAATCAATACGGCGGGCAGTACTGACGGCATTTTTACTGACCCCTGTTAACTAATAACTATGATAGTGAACAAGTTTCTGGAAAATAGCGAGTCTGGAATAGGTCTAAGATAGGGTAGGGTTTTTTGGTGTTTAGTCTAGAATATTGATTAGAAAAACTAACGCGGAGAGATTTCGACGTTTCTATGACATCCTGTCATCATTATCAAGAAAATGAAGAAAATTTACATAAGTAAGTATATAAGAACGAAACCGGAAACAATAGTTCTTATTGTTCTTCGTTCTTATATACTTACTTATGTAAATTTTCTTCATTTTCTTGATAATGATGACAGAATGTCATCGAAACGTCGAAATCTCTCCGCGTTAGTTTTTCTAATCAATTTAATAACAAAAGTCAATCTTATACGTAGTCTAGAATAGGGTTGCAAAATGCAGCTGAAATAGTCTAGTGTAGGTTAAGGGTCTCAGAGTCCCAGCGGCACACCCCCACCCAAAAATTTCCAGAGTACCGCCCCCCCCGGGCGTACAAGACGCCATTTTCTTCGAATCGTCGCCGTAGAATAGAATAGAATAGATAACTTTATTTATACACGGTATTTCCATCAGCTTAAATTATCATAATCAGCTAACTACCTAACTTCCTAACTACAAATAAGAGGTACAATATAATCAAAGTGCCCTTTGGGCTATCTCCTGTAAGTTTTTTTCCCGTCATGCAGTGCTGTCATATTATGTCGGAATATTGTTACAAGAATCAGAAGAAATTTTCCACTGATTACACACTTATTGTCGCTTGATAAAATAAAACTTTTTTTTATTCACATGTACATACAGCGTTTGTGAAATTCTTTCTGATTACTTTCAAACACCCGTTGTAAGATGGTTTCCACACTGTACAGCAACAATGCTACTACTTACCTTAAACTCTCTCTTCCCTTTCTTTGGAACGTAATGCTATAAACAATATCAGTTCATTTTTACAACTGATTGGAAAATATTGAGCACACATCGTAAAGGATGTTAGCCAATTGAAGCGCACGAATGATGATTCATCTCTATCGGACCGATCGATTTCCAAAGGCCTAGTACTGGAATTGCAAGTTGATGTGACATAATAATTATAAAGGGAATATTCATACTTTTTCCAAATTTCCCATCCAGATAAAGCCAGAAAGACTCCCACCGAATTTCATGCGGCTAATATGCCAGCAGTAAATACATATAAATAAACGTTTCATTACAAAGTTCACGAAACATGAGAACCCGGCTAGTGAACGTGCATTGTTACTAAAACAGGGAATGACCTATAATGACGTACATGCCACAGCGAACAATAAGTTTATTGGTGAAACTCATGTTCCCTTTAAAAATGAAAACTGCCATAATCGTAGGCCGCAGAAATCATTGCTATGCAGAAGAGAATTAAACAGTAGACATGTTACCTAACTGAATGCCAGGACATTTTTCAAAACAGCGATCGACGTGTAAACAGGCAAAATGCGTCCGCTTCTTTCCTTAGGTTTTCATCTTTGATATCAAATACTTATTTTCTAAAAATATCATGATTATAACATATGTTGTTATATTTTCCTCTATAAACGCGTTTTGTACTAATAACTAAACTTAAAAACTCTGAATTCTAATAACCCAAATCTATATTTCACAATTACATTTCTTTTCCTTTCGTTTGTAAATATCTACTTTATTTTATATAGAAATTCTGGAAATATTTCTTTCTTTTTTATGACGCATTTAATTTGAATCAAACGCCAACTTACAGGTTAGTCTCGTTTAATTGTAAAATTCTATCTGTCATCAATCCTAAGTCACTACGGAGTACCATGAGATTTCAAAGCCTGTGAGCTCCAACAGGGTCATGCAACGTACCAAATATTAGTGAGGTACGAAGTCATAATAGGAGACGTAACAGGACGTCCAATAAAACAACAACAATTGGACTTTAATAGAACCAAACGAAAAATGGCGTGACAAATATGTTGTCAACTCAGAATATCTAGACGATGTATAGATACGATTACATTTCCGGTGATTATAAGAAGAACGGTAAAAAGGGCTAGTCAACCTAAACACCGGAGTCAAAATGATTTAATAGGGTTTGTCTGAGGTTGCCACTAATGATCTTATTAGTGTTCAGCAAATGTTCGAGCGTTAGACCATCCCCCAGCCTTGAGGATGTCTGCTAGAGGAAGCTGTATAGTGGCGCTGCAAGAGGAGGAGGCTGTTCGACTACAGTCAAACCTGTATATAACGGCCCTGTATATAGCGATCACCCTGTATATAACGGTCACCGAACAACTTCCCAAAAATCGTGCCTTATATTTAATGTAAAGTTTACCTGTATATAGCGGTCACCTGTATATAATGGACGCGGTCACCCTTTAGACTTCGCGAATCCACAGTTTCATTATTTTTTACCTGTATATAACGGTCACCAAATTGGATTACGATCAAACTAATAGCGAAAAGTGACAAGCCTTATTCAACAGCTCATCTGCAAGATGCCATCATTCCAATATAGGCCATGACTATCGCAAAAGACTTGGATCTTAGACTTTTTTAGCCGTGATGAAGAAACACTATCTCGCAAGTTATGCTAACCGCAGACTTGCGCTCATCTTCGCCCACATTAAGGACCGAGCAATGAACTGTTCCTAAGCAGCGACTTATTCCTATACTTACGCGGCTACTACTGATCTTGCAACACTTTAAGTCACGCTCCACATAAGAACTACAGTAAACTTCATTGTTCTGTGGCATTGGCTCTTTCTCACATAGAATGTCTTTGATTTCAAGAATAGGGGAGGAGCTAATGGTTTATAATTATATTTCAGTATAAAAATAAAGAAAATCCATTTGCGTCAAATAAATTTTAGGAAATGTTCATGCTTTACTGATCAAAATAGCAGAAGACAATAGCTAATAATTTTGCTTCTTTGATGAAGTTCCTCAAATACAATTTCTTTAAAAATTTGCATGTTTTGCGATTGGGTCTTAAATTACATGAACCCTTTAAAAAATCAAACAAAATGCACCTTGAAACCTAACTTTTTAGCGGTCTTAGTAGACCAATCAGATCACTAGTTGTAACAATGAAAAAAGTTGACATTCCATTGTGCATTGCTGTTAGCACTTTCCTTCTTATGCGAATCATTACTTAAAAGTGAGCCAAAACAAATTCCATTGTAATATGCCAAGAGCTAGCAAACAAACAACGGCATACAACTAAATACTGTATTCTAAACGGCTCTGGAAAGCGTAAATTCCTCCTAACCGTATCACAGCTAAAGATTTTTTCTAAAATCAAAGAATCGACGACGTTTAGAACAACAGGCCTGTTTAATATATCTTTATTTTGATCTTAAAAGAAAAATGTGTCAGGCAATTACTTGGGGTAGACCTATTCTAAAGCTGGGCTAAAATGCTTTTAGTGACGAGCAGGATTTGTGCTAAGCCTGTCACTTTTTATAACCACGCGCATTTAAGAGGCCTTTTTCGTATTTTGGACGTTGCTGTTAATTGTTATTGTCATAAAAACGTTACTCATTAACTTCCAGTAGAGTTTAAAGGAAACCTGTATATAGCGGTCACCATGTATATAACGGTCACCTGGCCATTTCCCAAGGGTGACCGTTATATACAGGTTTGACTGTACTATGCGCCGAGAATTCCAGCATCCTGGAGCAACATATTGTAACGCAAACTGATCATGCATGAAACGCAACTAAATAGTTTCTTTAAACCTTTCAAAACACTTCAAATAAAGAGCAATAATCTTTAATATACCTGTATCGTCCTGACTGTTCACTACTTGGCTATCTCTTATCTCTTACTTGGCTATTTCTTACGAAACGAGAATTTTATCTTTTTTATATTATCGCTTCCCAAATCGAGCGCGTGACATTTCTGATGTCTGCGCGCGAGTGGACAAGTTAACCCATCCCGATGACCTCGATTATCACTTTCAGTTTTCTTGATGTCCTGAAGTTTCGAGCCCGAAGTTTTACCTTTCAAATGAAAGCTACACGTATCTTGGAAGCAGTACTTTCAAGTGGACAAAAAAGGAACGAAGGATTACGGAAGGGAAAAACCGCAAGGGCTGGAGCTGGGCATGTAACTCCTTCGTTCCTGACTGATGACGAGGAAGAATTCCAATCAAACATCCACTTAGGTAAGTCTCGTGTAATTTTTGAATTCTACCTCGACATCAGTCCGAGTCACTACGGAGTTACATGAGATTTGAAAGCCCTGGAAACACGAAGAAGTAGCTGTACAATCGTATAAACGGTAACAGCTTTATTTGATCACAGATGGCCATACGTGTAATGATATCAATAAACAACGCGTTGCGTTACATGCATGCGAAATTGCCAAATGAAGAGGTATCTTCTATCGAACAAACTTACGGGTAACAGATATAAAACTAGGAGGAGTACCCTGAAAATGTTCTAAAATGCTTGCACCAAAGTTGCTCTCTATAGGCTTATTATAGTAGGTAGCAAATGTTTGCGCATTAGACCAGCCGCCGGCCTTTTAAAAGTATTTCTTGGAGAGTAAAGACCAGGGAGTTTTCGTTCCATAGGAAGTCGCTGCGGGTCTAGCGCTATTTCCGGAGAATTTCGTGACATCAATGCCCGCATTGTCAAGAATGGACTTGGCCCATTTTCCTATTAGAGACCGGATTATGTGGTTTGATAAAACCAATAGTGTCCCCGGCCGGAGCTCCTTAGTGATATGCAGATAACGCTTTATGTGCGAAACTACGCATAGGCTGTTTCGTTTTCATCCTGTTTGTAAGCAACTAGTTCTATGGGCTCAAGGTGTCTTCGTATTGAGGAAATTGATTATTTAATCGTGATGCGAAAAAAGTTTTCTGGGACAAGAGGATAACCTGTTAGGTAGGCACGTGAACTGATACAGGACATTTTTCCATATGGAACTTAGGTATTTTCTGTGCGAGGGATTCACGCCAACGGTATAATAAGCGTCCTTGAGGTCAAGCGAGGCCATATAGCAATTCTTTTCGACTAATCGGACTATTAGGTGGGTTGATACTAGCGTAGTAAGTAGACTTCACGTATACTTGAATCTCACTTCAGATGTGAACGGGTGGAATTTCAACTTAAGTAGCCTACTTTGTAGCCGTGGCAACGCATCACGAACGACAAAGAAAACGGACAACCCCGACTTCAGTCACTTTCGCGGCATATTGTAAAACCAGGACTGGAGTGGAGTGGAATGGACTGGACTGGATTTGTAAAACATGGACTGGATTTGTAAAAGGTGGATTAGTAAAAGGTGGAGTTGTAAAAGGTGGATTTGTAAAAGATGGATTTGTAAAAGGTGGATTTGTAAAAGGTGGATTTGTAAAAGGTGGATTTGAAAAAGGTGGATTTGTAAAAGGTGGATTTGTAAAAAAAAAAAAAAATTGTAAAAAATTTTACAAATCCACCTTTTACAAATCCACGTTTTACAAATCCAGTCCAGTCCATTCCACTCCACTCCAGTCCTGATTTTACAATAGGCCCCAACACGCGATGACGACTACTTAGACCACGGAGTTTCGCGTGTCACTCTAAAATGTTCTTTCCAAAGAAAATTTAGCGCTGGATTTGCCAACAAACTACGGAACCAGTTTTGTGGACGTGGCCAAACCCAAGCTCTTCTTCTTCGTTGCGTGTTTTGACTCACTTGACTGAAAAGCGTCAACATAAACCGGCGTCGATTTCTTTGTCTTATTCTAAATTCTTCTTCCACAACGAGAAAGTGATAAGCTTGGTGAAGTAGCAAAGCCCGCTGTCGTTGCAGCAGGAAAAATAAAAGCCAAATAAGAAAAGTAATTTTGAACTTTCGAGGTTGCATGATGTAAAATAAATGTTAACATCTTTGCCGCACTCATGCACATGCTTGAATATACTTGGCGTGTAATTTGATTGACGGCTCTGTCACTTGAAGTATACTCAGAATTTTAAATATGAACGCTTATCAATGTAAGTAAACATACTTTATCTAAAGTATACTTGAGGTCTTTGCTTACTTAATTTACTACGCTAGTATGAACCCACCTATTGACTGGAGCGTTTCCATTATAAAAATGGTGATAAGTGACAAATTAGTTTAGTCCCCTGAGATTTAGAATGAGTCTGTGGCCCCCGTCTTTCTTAGGTCTAATGAAGATGGGGAAAAACACTTCATAAGAATCATGATCAGTTGTTTCAATAATACTTCTAGCTAGTAGTTTTGCTACTTCATTGTCAATAATGGCACATTCTTCAACAGAGAAAATAGCCCGGGGAAAATAGATTGTGGGCGTGTAGTGTTATTATAAAATGGCCTCGTGTCCAACTCAAGCGTTGCACCTCTGACAGATGTCAGAATTTCCTTATCAGAGGTAATCTGCCGCCAGGCGCTAATGGACTTGGTTATGCAAGACATGCAACCAGCCCTATATTTAGTGTATCTAGATTCCAAATATTCCTTTAGGTCACGTACCGATTTTTTAAGCGATGACGAAGTCATCGCGTTATTAAGCGATGACGAAGTCATTGCGTTATTGCCGTCGTGCTGTGGTGGCTGTCCGGATTACACCCGAGAAACACTGGAAACTAGCCTTGGAAGATAAGGTCATGTGACCACCTCGTCGAAGAGAGTTGGCTTTGCTCCGCCATTTTGTTTTGAAGTGTGGAGAAAAGGTTTGTTTGTCTGTTTCAGATTTTAACACCGCCGTGCTTTATTTATCGTGAATATGTTTGCGCTCACTTGCAAACAAACAGACACGAAGTGGTATACATACATTAGCAGTACATACTCGCACTCGCGATAGGCAAAAGGTCTGGGAGTCCGGGCGCTGTTTCAGAACGGATCTTTGCTTCTCTCAGAAAGAACTTGTCAGAACTGAAGGCCAGAAATAGCGCCGAAATAGCATTGATTTACTGAACTTGACTTATAACTGAGTATCCTACGAGAGCTGTTACCTGAAAACGAAGTGTGCGGTGGTTCATGATCAGTTGTGTACAGAATATCGGAGCACCTTCATTGTATCGAAGGAAGAGAAGGAAAATAATAAACAGTTTATCCCGGATTCAAGCTATTAATAAAGGTGAGCCATCATTACCAGCATATTGTGTATACAGTTATGGTATCTTTAATGTAATATAAAGCCGCTGTGGGGTTGTATAATGCTTATCTCAAAGCCAGAGAATGTTTAAATCGTGTCAAAGGAAAATTCTGGTCTATGTTGTTATTTCTGTTTGATCTGGAAGCTATACCTTCCAACGTTGAGAAATCTTGTTTATGCGTTGCAAATGTGTTACTACACTAAGCTTTGGTTCACACAAATCTGCATGTATCGTTGTTATATTCCACTTCTGATTCGACTTGCTAACGATGTAGAAATGTATCCTGGTCCTTGCTATTTTGTAGGATATACCTCAAAGATACATTGTAGTTACGTACAGCTGATTTACATCAGGGCAATGTCTCGCTGTTTGGAAGTAATTCTGTTAAACAGTGTGTATGCTATGTGCTTGACGGCCGTTGTTTACAATTTTAGAACGAATGCATCGGCTTGGATTAGAAACATTTTAAATGAAATATTGTTGCTTGGTAATTCACTTTATTCCCATTTATGTAAGTTTGCAGGAAACGACTATTTGTTGCTGTCCGAAATTCCTTCTTTTTTATCGATCAACAATGAAACATTTTTTATTAGGTTCAGTGATAGCAGTACTGGTGACTTACAGATGTCACATATAAGAGATTGTCATTTACCATTACAACATGCTTTCAATATGCTGATGACACAGTATAATGCTTTTCTGTTGATCATTGAAATAAACACAGTTGCTGTTATTGTTGACAACCATGGTCATTACAAGTTATTTGATTTCCATTCACGAGCTAGTCATGGAAATGTTGCTACAAATGGAACAAGTGTTCTGTTGGAATTTAACAGTATAGGGGAAGTGGTGCAATGTCTTCAGAATTTCTATCAAAGTGTTTTCCCCATGTGTTTTTCATGAAGCACATAACTGAAAGTTAAGAAAGGGTGAGAACATTATCTTGTACATATTGGGCTAAGGGATGGACCATTTTAATTTTGAAGGGGTGGGGGGGGGGGGGGGGGGGCAATTTTTCTGTGCAAGAATGTTTTTTTGCCTTGAGGTTGTGCAAGAATTTTCTTTCTGTCTTCACCGGTTATTACATGTGACTAGCCACATGTAACAGTTTTTAAATACATAAAATGAAATCTCTCAGCTCCCAAATTGAATTCTTCACCATCCATTGTATCTCTAAGTGAAGCACTTTAATTCATCTTTTAAGTCCCCATAAAGCCATTTTGGTTTTAAACTTTAGTATGACAAAACACTAAAAAAAATGAACTGAATCTCAAGGTATTCATTTATTTTCTTTTCAAAGGTACTGAATCACCTCCAGCCAATGCATCTGCAAACATTTAGCACATCAACTAATGCTGGTAACAATGACGAAAAGTCTCAAGTGCTGAAGAAACTGGTGACCTGCTGTTCATGCATTAATGAAACCACAAAATGTCAAACTACCAATAATCTCTGAAAACACGTTCAGAGCTGACAAAGTCTTTTCAATTTGTGAAGCACAAACATGGAAACAATTTCCAGTTGTTGTCATTTACCAGTTGTAACAGTTTTAATCATGTACATTGTACAGTTCAAATTGTGCTTCCTGTATTAACACTTCATAGTAACGCTGTAAGGAATCAGAAATCAGCTATCCGGACAACACTGGACTGATTATCAATTGTAACTTGCAAAATGTAAAAATATTGAATTGCACACAAGTAAAACAAACTCAGATGTAATTTTAATCCCAAATAATTTGAAAATGAAAATGTTATCTGTTCTTGACGGGTGTGTGACATATATTAAGCCTGATCAGCATAGAATTATACCAACCAAGTATGACAAAATAAATTCCAATCCATATTTGTCACAAATATGAAGGAAAAACGATGAATTGTTTTGATTTTGCACACGAGTTTGTGCAACATGGTTTAAATAAAATGTGCAATTACCAATGCAGCAACCACAATTATTGTGTAATAAATCTTCTCATGCATATCACGAGTATTGGTGTCAGCCAGGACCAGTCTTCAACAGGAAGTTCTGGTATAAAAAGGGCTGACCTGGCCATTCTCACCTTCGGTTTTCAATCAAACATAAAAGAATCAACAACTGACAAACATACGTTATTCCTACAACCATAAGTACAAAAATTGAAAAAAAGTCATTTTACCAATGAAAGTTGAATCTATCACAAGTCCTTGACTACTTCTGGTATTATTTTATTTGCTGGGGCAATATTCTGGTTTAATGAGCATTTGTAAGCAAATTTCATTTATAGGATGCTCTGGTCAACAGCATGCACCGACTGGAAGTCGCCGAAATTTGCATTTCACACCGACCCTTTTCTAGTGGAACTTCGCATTTAAATCGAGTGATTCACTGATTTTATCAGAGCACCCCAGACCTATTGATTTAACGCCAAGTTGAAACTCGTCATCGCTTCTGTACGCATTGCGTACCTATTTTTGCCGTCGTGCCATGATGTCTGTCCGGCTGTCCGGCTGTCCGGATTACACCCGAGAAACATTGGGAACTAGCCTTGGAGGATAAGATAGTCACGTGACCACCTCGTCCTAGAGAGTTTGCTTTGTAACGCCATTTTGTTTTGAGGTGTGGAGGTCGAGAAAAGGTTTGTTTGTTTTCATTTTACACCGCCGTGCTTCATTTATCGTGAATATATTTGCGCTCACTTGCAAACAAACAGACATGAAGTGATATACATACATCAGAAGTACATACTCGCACTCGCGATAGGCAAAAGGTCTACACTAACTTATCGAGTCTGGGTGCTGTTTTGGGGTGACCCGAAAACACTGACCCCCGGTCCATGGACCCCCCTACGGACCGGGTCCATGGACTACCTTGCGGACCGGTCCGCGGACCCCCCTACGGACCCCCTCTACGGACCCCCTTTAAAACGCATTAAAAAATAAAAATAAACATTTGACTTTTAAACATTTTAAACTGACCGTGTGCATGTCGTGTCGGCGAAAATTCGAACGCTGACTTAGACTTTCGTAGAATTAATACAGATCTGTAATATTAATCGCATATTACCTGTTACCACCTAATTTGAAAGATTTTGTAAATATTGCGAGGATCGGTCGAACTTCGTTTGTGTTGTTTGTGTCATTTGTGCCTCCGCCATTTTGCTCGGCCTAGTCTACCACGTTCGCAATCACGAACTCGACCCAGGCTTCACGAAAAACCACGCGATTTCTTCTCTCCTGCGCCATGGCTGCATGGTAAGATTCTTGAATATTAATCACCTTTATCCTTTTGTTTTTTGGGGCCATCTGCATTTATTTACACCTAGAACTGATTTCATTATGGTAAATGAAAACCCTTGAACTGGATTATGGATTATAAAGATTATGGTCTGTTTTGTTATGCGCAAATTTGTTTAAGCTATTCGATTACTTTGAACAACATTACATTATGAACAAGAAACCATGCGAGAAAAAACCGGGGGCACACCTCCATGAGTGGCCTATAAGAGGAACTGCCTTGTACGCTTTGTACTAACATTCAGTGCAGTGCTAGATATTAGCCTTTGAGGCAGGGCTTGTCCTGCATTAGGGAGGTATTTTATGAAGGGTCAGGACCCGGGGGGGAGTATTCGAAAAGTATTATTTTATTTGAGAATAGGAAAATAAAAAAATATACATTCTTTTTTTGAAAAGAAAAAAAGTCCAGCGTCCTGGTTCCAGAGTCCAGTCCAGGTTTAAAGTTTTGGCAGCGTGGGGTATGGACCTAGACACAGACACGAAAAAAATTGAGTCCAGAGTCCATTCCAGATATTAAATTTTGTATGGATCTAGTCACCGACAAGACGAAAAAAACGAAAAATTAACCAAGGTTCGATTCTCCCACGAGAATACAGTGAGAATGGAGAAGTCGCGTGGTTTTTTGTGAAGCCGGGTCGAGTTCGTGATTGCGAACGTGGGAGACTGAGCCGAGCAAAATGGCGAAGGCACAAATATAACCGTGCGCCGAAGTCTTGCCAAGTATTATTACAGATCTGTATTAATTCTACGAAAGTCTAAGTCAGCGTTCGAATTTTCGCCGACACGACATGCACACGGTCAGTTTAAAATGTTTAAAAGTCAAATGTTTATTTTTATTTTTTAATGCGTTTTAGAGGGGGTCCGTAGAGGGGGTCCGTAGAGGGGGTCCGCGGACCGGTCCGCAAGGTAGTCCATGGACCCGGTCCGTAGGGGGGTCCATGGACCGGGGGTCAGTGTTTTCGGGTCACCCGCTGTTTTGCCTGTCTCAGAAAGAACTTGCCAGAACTGAAGGCCAGAAATAGCACTGAAATAGCATTGATTTACTGAAGCTGACTTATAACTGAGTATCCTACGAGAGCTGTTACTTGAAAACGAAGTGTGCGGTGGTTCACGATCAGCAACTTCATTGTATCGAAGGAAGAGAAGGAAATTAAACAGTTTATCTCGGATTCAAGCTATTAATAAAGGTGAGCCATCATTACCAGCATATTGTGTATACAATTATGGTATCTTTAATGCAATATAGAGCCGCTGTGGGGTTGTATAATGCTCATCTCAAAGCCAGAGAATGTTTAAATCGTGTCAAAGGAAAATTCTGATATATGTTGTTATTTCTGTTTTATCTAGAAGCTATAAGCTTATACACTAAGCTTTGGTTCACACAAATCTGCATGTATCGTTGTTATATTCCACTTTTGATTCGACTTGCTAACGATGTACTGTAGAAATGAATCCTGGTCCTTGCTATTTTGTAGATACCTCAAAGGTAGTTACAGCTGATTTTCATAAGGGCAATGTCTTGCCGTTTGGAAGTAATTCTGGTAAACAGTGTGTAGCCATCACCCCCTGTGCTTGACGGCCGTTGTTTACAATTTTAGAATGAATGCATCGACTTGGATTAGAAACAATTTCAATGAAATATTGTTGCTTGGTAATTCACTTTATTACCATTGATGTAACCATTACAACCTGCTTTCGATATGTTGATGACACAGTATAATGCTTTTCTGTTGACCATTGAAATAAACACAGTTGCTGTTATTGTTGACAACCATGGTCATTACAAATTATTTGATTCCCATTCACGAGATAGTCATGGAAATGTTGCTACAAATGGATAGGGGAAGTGGTGCAATATCTTCAGAATTTCTATTGTGACAAGGAGGTAGTCCCATTTGAAGTATTGGGTGTCAAATAATTATGTCACTTATTTTCCAGATGACCAGAGTTCCATGCACAACTTATTTTGTAATCTGACATTTACTGAAAAAGAACGTACACCCGATAGTACAAAGTCATGTGATAATAATATTACGTATAAAACTCAAGCATGTTAAGGCATGACCCAGAGCCTAATTTGCATAAAATTCGTCAACAGTCATAACTTTAAAAAGATATACATAAACATCCTTAAACTTGGTAATAACGTAAAACGTGACGTCCTTAAATTAGTGTTTACTTTATGTGTGGAATGTTTGCATCACGTGACCTGTTATAACAGTTTTCTTACGCGAAGAGAAAAGTGAAAATGGGCCGCCGAAATGACATATAATAGGTATATATTGAAATAGCAATGTAATTCTGTGGTTTCCCCCTTTAAGAATCTGTCCTGAATGGCTGACTGCGATTTATCGTTAAAGAGTAATTTTCAAAAATAGGTCACGTGACCCTTTTATTCCTTTAATAACTTCTTAATGAAAGAAGATATTTCTCCATTCAGGACACGGATTGTATCTATGCACCAAGTCAATAAATACCGCATGGTTTATTGGCCGCCACAATAAACCATCCTTGGCCCGTTGCAGATTGCTCTTTTTTCCTTAATTATGACGTCATCAGTCACGTGACCACAGTTGTTAAACCTCAAAAAGTTTAAGGACGTTGAAATATTTCTGCTTTGCACTTTTGATGGTCGTTAAGACCAAAAGAGCATTACTTCTACTAGAACACATAGTTTTCTTCGCGGGGGGTCTAAGATCAAAGGACAGTCCATGCCTTAACATGCTTGAGAATATGTGACCCTTCGTCAGATGGAAATGAAAATCAGAAAGCTATATTAGACTCGGAAATGGGGCTGGTGGCTGTGCAAGCTCTACCTAGGAAAACAAGAATTTTCCTTCTGTCTAAGTTCACCGGTTATTTCTTTCCTTTGGCTCTTTGTGCATGAATGTTTTTCGCTACTTTTGCCGGGTAGGAATTTTTTTTTGGTGGTCCATCCCTAAATGTGACTCAGTAGCCACATGTAATAGTTTTTTTCAATACATAAAATAAAATCTCTCAGCTCCCAAATTGAATTCTTCACCATCCATTGTATCTCTAAATGAAGCACTTTAATTCCTCTTTTAAGTCCCCATAAAGCCATTTTGGTTTTAAACTTTAGTATGACAAAACACTTAAAAAAATGAATTGAATCTCAAGGTAATTTATTTAATTTCTTTTTAAAGGTACTTAATCACCTCCAGTCAATGCATCTGCAAACATTTAGCACATCAACTAATGCTGGTAACAATGACGAAAAGTCGCAAGTGTTGAAGAAACTGGTGACCTGCTGTTCGTGCTTTAATGAAACCACAAGATGTCAAACTACAAATAATCTCTGAAAACATGTTCAGAGCTGCTGAAGTCTTTTCACTGAATTTCTGAAGCATAAACATGGAAACAATTTCCAGTTGTTGTCATTTAGTAATTGTAACAGTTTTAACCATGTACATTGTACAGTTTGAATTGTGCTTCCCGTATTAACACTTCATAGTAAGACTGTAAGGAATCAGAAAAATGCACAAAGAATGCATGTTAGCCCACATAATACTCCTGTAAGTTAAACATTAACTTACAGGAGATAAAAACAGCTATCTGGACAACAATGGACTGATTATCAATTCATTGTAACTTGCAAAATGTACAAATATTGAATTGCACACAAGTGAAACTAACTCAGATGTAATTTTAATCTGAAATAATTTGAAAATGAAAATCTTACTTCTGCTTAACGGGTGTGTGACATATATTAAGCCTGATCAGCATAAAATTATACCAACCAAGTATGACAAAATAAATTCGAATCCATATTTGTCACATTTGTTTTCAAATATGAAAGAAAAACGATGAATTGTTTTGATTTTGCGCACAACTTTGTACAACATGGTTTGAATAAAATGAACAATTACCAATGCAGCAACCACAGTTGTATAATGCAGTGTATATCTTCTCATGCATATCACGAGTATCAGTGTCAGCCAGGACCTTAAAGACCCAGTAATGACCATTACGCTCCGAGCGCCACTGTTATTGTTATTTATTTGAACACGGGATCGAGACTTCTTCAACGGGAAGTTCTGGTATAAAAAGGGTTTAGCCCGGGGCTTGACCTGGTCATTCTCGCCTTCGGTTTTCAATCAAACACAAAATAATCAACAACTGACAAACATACGTTATTCCTTCGACCATAACATAAGTACAAAAATTGAAAATGTTTGGAAAGTTCTATCACAAGTCCTTGGCTACTTCTGGTATTATATTATTTGCTCGGGCGATATTCTGGTTTGATGAGCTTTTTTAAGCAAATTTCATTTATAGGACGCTCTGGTCAATAGCATACACCGACTGAAAGACGCCAAAATTTGCATTTCACACTGACCCGTTTCTAGTGGAACTTCGGATTGAAGTCGAGTGATCCACTGATTTTATCAGAGCACCCCAGACCTATTGATTTAACGCCAAGTTCAAATTCGTCATCGCTTCTGTACGCATTGCGTACCTATTTTTAATGTTTTTCAGAGATTGTATTATGTCCTCTCAGTTCGGTTCTTGGAGGTGGTTTTTTTCTGGTCCTTCCCTAAAATTACGGCTTGCTCTCTACAGGCCTGGAGTGTTTGCCAAAATTCTTTTGTGCCCTGTGCTTGTTATCATAATGGGAATTGTATGGGCGGGAAAAACGTGTCGCGCCAGATTTGCCTGCGCCTATGGCTTTCCCAAGATTGTTCGTATCTTTAGCATCGCGCACTTGTTTGGCTAAGTCGGCCCCAAATAGCAAATCTGAACGACTGGCCGACTCATTTGCCTGGGTGCAAAGCGAATGAAATTCAGCTTTAAGGGCCGGTTTAATCTGCTCTCGGCGTAAGCGGGAAAGCTCCCCGACAGTGTGTCCTATTAGGACAATGGCGTCGATATTAGCGGCCAGTGTTTCTTTATCTGTGTTCGGTTTCTGGTCCACTAATCGATCACTTGCTTTTAAAATGACTCACAGGTTGGCTTTGCGCTTAGAATTATTCATTTGATCCCAAATTTCTGACTCTTACGGTGGATACTGATGTCGGCGCAATTTTCAGGTTTGGCGTGTTTAGCCAGTAGTGCTTTGAACTTATCGTTGGGAAGGGTGATGCCCCACCATTTGGACGCTATGTTAGCCAAGCTTTGATTATTTTGGCGCCAATATTTTTATCATCAATGAGGTCAGCCTCGAGAGATTTGAGAAGCTCGTGGTCTTCTTCGGGCTCAGTTGTTTTAGATGAAGCTTGGACCTCATTAGAGTTCGATCCCTCAAGGAGATCCGTGTGTTTTGGCGCTCAACAATCGTTTTTAATAAGGAGGCCATTGTGCCCATATTTACGTTTATTTCTGAAAGTGTTTGCGCTAGGTTTTCGCCAGGTTGGTTTGTAGACCGACCTGCTTCAGCAGGGTGAGAATTATTGCCAGGTTGGCTGTCTGACGCACCAGTTTGGTGGCTAGCCTCAAGTTTATCGTTTTTAGCTGACATGATGAGCAATTAAGAGGTTACGGCACAATTTTTGGATGTAGATTGCTAAAGGGAAAAAAGAAAAGTAGCAACCAATAGTTAGTGATCTCTATTCAGATTGTAAATACTCACGACATAAGTATCCGTCGTTTCGGCTCCGCAAGCGAGCGTACAATGGCTCAATAAGCTAGCGCGCGTGCGTCTCGTGGTACTCCGTAGTGACGTAGGACTGATGACAGAACAGTAATGTGCTAACAAAAATGCAACAGGAATGTCCCCACAAATTCACTAAAAAGTCTATTAATAGTATCTAACGCATTTTTTGCTAACAAAAATGCATAAAGAATGCATGTTAGCCCACATAAACTCCTGTAAGTTAAACATTAACTTACAGGAGATAAAAACAATAAAAACTGCTTTTCATGGAGGCCGTGTTCAAAAATATATTTAAAACTTTACTTAAAAACTATGGCGACTTAGTTTTGTCTTAAATTCGCTTAAGGAAGACGCTTGTCTTAATTCTGTGGGTAAGTTGTTCCACAACTGAGCTCCACTGTATGAAAAACTTCTTTTCAGATAATCAGTGCGAGGTTGTGGAAGAACTAGTTTGTTTTCGGTATTCCTTAAACGATAAGAATTCGCGTTATCGCGATAAACAATTAAGCAATAGAACACATTTTCTATGACTTTACCGGCGTAATAGAACCACGCGGGATGTTGGGAGAACACGAGAAAAGCTTGTAAACCACGAGCCGTAGGCGAGTGGTTTACAAGCTTTTCGAGTGTTCTCCCAACATCCCAAGTGGTTCTATTACGCCGGTAAAGTCGTAGAAAATGTGTTCTATTGCTTTTATGAAATAACTATTAAAAGCGTTTGGAAAGAGAGAAATTTTTTGTAGTTTTGTACCGATCAAGTAGCTTGTTCTCATAACATTCATCATATGACCGGGAAAACCAATCAGAGCCGCTGAAAGAATGAACTTTACACGATGCCACTGACAAAGCTGCACTGACAAATTCACGGGTTCAACGAAAGTGATGAAAAGTTTTAGCACTTTGAAATTCGTCAGTTGGAATTTATCAGCTGAAAGAAGAAAATATATTCAATGATTCAAAAGTTCTTTGAATGGGAAATCCAGAAAATTGTGTCCGGAATCTGCCGCCGCAAACATGAATGTACGAGGAAAGTTTGAAAGCCTAAAATTTTTATGGCGTATGTTGGATTCAAAGATTGCCTTCTTGTCAAGAATTTTTCAATTGGAATAAAGCTTAGTTCCAGAAACTCAGCTTCTGAAAATGTTTTCGACTTTATCCACTTACTTTGAAATGTACAATGAAGCCCGTACTTCTCTACATTGTTTTTTAAGCCTACAGTTGAATTGTTTGATCATTCCATGCAAATAATTTGTTTAACCATAAACCTAT